>CM022394.1:129371639-129781478 GCA_011833715.1 Carcinoscorpius rotundicauda
ATTTTCAAACCCCGTAGCTGAAGTATACTAGACTGTTTGTTATTAAGTACAAAGCTACAGAACTTGTTCTGTGCCCACCTCGGGTATCGAAACTTGTAGTTTCAGACCCTTACCGTTGAGCCAGTGGGAGAATTTTTGGAAAATATTTACTCCAGTTATTGTAAGACAAAAGGAAAACAGGTCTAAACTTGATGTACTTTTATAAGGGGTTGGTTTGTGACCTCAACAGGGTATCGGTGCTCAACCCACACCACGAGTACCGAAAGCCGACCATTAGCAGTTTAAATCCCCAAACAATGCTATACTATTGGTAGATGGGATTAACAGTAGAAATTCGTGACAAGAATTATCTGTAACAGCCGACATTCTCTGAACATTTGGAAGAAATGTTATTGCACTGGACATGATAGCTTCTAAAGTAACACATACTAAAACAAAAATAACAGGTATTCTCAAGTAGCTGGTTTGGGTAGAAACTCTTTGTTAACCTGAAGATGACCTAGAAGGTCGACACGTTGTTCTGTACTTTATTTTAATTAAGGTTTTAATACCCATACTGACCGTCTTGAGAAGACCGTTTTGCTTGTAGAGGGTTTATCGTCATCACAAAAAAAGAACAGTGACCTCACAATACCTGAAAGTAACAATCAACCCTCTCTTAGTGTTATCAACACAAATACTTTCAACCCACTTCTCCTCGTGGAGGAAGGACTTTTCTTCAATGTATCGAGTTCTACCACAACAATAGTTATTGTCAGTGAACCAAGACTTCTTTCTGGTTCCACAAATGTCACCCGAACATACTCTGACTCGTAATTCCTAACACAAACGTGACCACTGAGAAGTTCCCTGTTGGGTGATAATGTTTTCATGTTTGTTTTTGTATTTGATACATTTTTTAACATAAATTAATTTAACCTTTTCACATAAACGCATGTCTCACAAAGAAACACCATCATGTAATTTCTTTAACTACATTTTAAAAATATTTTTCAGCAAATACATATATTTGAAAACAGAACTATTACTGGTGTTTGTTGATGCAACGTTACAAAAAATGTTGGTATATTATTAGTAATACTGTTGATGTGGCGTTACAAAAAATGTTGGTATATTATTAGTAATATTGTTGATGTGGCGTTACAAAAAATGTTGGTATATTATTAGTAATATTGTTGATGTGGCGTTACAAAAATGTTGGTATATTATTAGTAATATTGTTGATGTGGCGTTACAAAAAATGTTGGTATATTATTAGTAATATTGTTGATGTGGCGTTACAAAAAATGTTGGTATATTATTAGTAATATTGTTGATGTGGCGTTACAAAAATGTTGGTATATTATTAGTAATATTGTTGATGTGGCGTTACAAAAAATGTTGGTATATTATTAGTAATATTGTTGATGTGGCGTTACAAAAAATGTTGGTATATTATTAGTAATATTGTTGATGTGGCGTTACAAAAAATGTTGGTATATTATTAGTAATATTGTTGATGTGGCGTTACAAAAATGTTGGTATATTATTAGTAATATTGTTGATGTGGCGTTACAAAAAATGTTGGTATATTATTAGTAATATTGTTGATGTGGCGTTACAAAAAATGTTGGTATATTATTAGTAATATTGTTGATGTGGCGTTACAAGCAACATTGGTCCACCTGCGGCAATGTGTTTATTACTGTTAAACACAAAGCTACGGAGTGTGCTATCTACGCTGTGCCCACCACGGGTATCGAAACCCGGTTTTTGGAGTTATAAACCTTCAGACGCACCACTGCGTTACTAGGGCCTAACATCTTTAATAGCTTAACGTTTCGAATTCAATTTCCTTAATACCAGCAAACCTACGAAAATAATTGGTAAGAAAAACATTGAATGCGATGAAACAACATTAGAGTATAATTAAATGGTGTTAAGAAATTAAAATACTAATCTATCAAAGTTTGTTTTTAAATAAAGAAAGAAGGAAAAATCAGTATTTCTTATTGGCAGAAAATAAATACGATTGTATTTGTAAAACTTTAATATTAGGCCTAGTACACTTTTAAGTGGTACATTATCCAGCCCCACACGAAAAACTAGATAATTTTGGATTTAAAAACATAGTAGGCCTAATGTCTTATAACAAGTATTATTTAATACAACAATACTCAACACTAAAAATATATCATAATACGCACAGCTACGATCAACAGTCCTCAGTTAACTATATGCAAAACCTTACATTTGCAGAATTCGTGAAATTTGGTGAGAAATAAACGCATAATTTTATATTTCCGTGAGAATGTTCTTTCTTGTTGTTATGGTGATGTTTATTTACATTCTATTCGAACAGCGTGAAGTACACGTGGGGAAAACAGAAAAGTTTCACACATGACTGACACTATAAAGCCTCTGGAGGTTCTTTAGTCACGTCAGGGCTTGGGCATCAGGCTTACCACGTTTCAAGAAAGTACTCGTTGGTTTCACAACTTGTGACATACTGATTGGCAGGATTTTGTGAAATTCTGAGAATTTGTCAGTGAAAGTAAAATAGGATGTACAAAGTCAACCACACTGTACCTGCGATATCTCGTACAGGCGTGGTCTTTCGCCATGTGCTTGTCACACCACCTAGGGTATGATACGTGCAGTAATGGTTAGACATTATTTAAAAAAAAAATTGCGACAGGGATCTAATTTTTGGAAAATAAAAAAAGAAAATTTTATTAAGAACGTTTCTGTTGAGTTCGTGAGGTTAATAAGTTTGTAACTATTAATTAGGAGGATTTGAGAAAAACGTCTGGAAGTTCATAAGGCAGAGAGACCTAGACCGATGAAGACGTTGACGAAAATAAGCAAATCGACAGACGACAAATGCCTCATAAACAGGATTGGTTACCTGGTGGTGGGGATCTGAAAATCCAAGAAATGGGATGTCCCTGAGAAAACCCACTGTTACAGGACAAGCGTCGAATAGTTTATCTCTATCGTCAGACCTCTTAGAACTGATATGGTGTGAACCGTATCACGTTAGGTAAGTATAATTTTTGTGGAATTTAAACGAGTTGTTTACAAACCAGAACTAGAGGACGAATTAATAATACAATAGTATTTATCTACTTTAACTAAAATTATTTATTATCATCATTTATTTGCACTTTAAGTAACTGTATCCATCATTCAAAATGTCCGGATAACAGAAAATTAATGTTTCATGTCTGTCTGACGTGTTTCCGGAATCCTAGCCCTCTGGTGAGTTAGCTGTAAGTTTAGTCACCTATGATTTCAATATTAATGAACATCTCAGTTAATGCTGTACGCACAGAAAAAACGGATCTATCTGTTCTTTATCGAAACACAGCCTACGTAGAATTACAATGATCATGTTCGATTCTTCGGTTGGCATAGCGACATACCAACCTAAATAAACAAATACCACAGAAAACAACCCGACTATGATAAACCTATTGCCGAGAAAGCTGTTTATAATTATTATTTATTCAGGAGTTTTCTTTTAATATTCGCTTAAAAGCAGACATGAGCTATCAGCACTTTTAGTACCAAACATTTCATTGATAAACTAGAAGGAAAACAAATAGTCCACAGCTCGACTCGTAATTATAATGTGATGGTCAATCCCATTATTTGTTCGTAAAAAAGTAGCCCAAGAGTTGGCGGTGGGTGGTGATGACTAGCTGCCTTCCCTCTGGTCTTACATTGCTAAATTAGGGACGGCTAGCACAGATAGCCCTCGAGTAGCTTTGTGCGAAATAATAAAACAAAACAAACAAATCATTAGATTTTTAAAACTTTGTGTTTACGTTTTGTTTTTAATTAGACACTTTTAAACACAAGTTCGTTGAACTGTATCAGTCTTCATCATCGGTTGTAAAATAAATGAAAATATGATAATTCGAAAAGGATGGATCTGAATGACTGATTTTGGACAATAAGCGTTCGTTTCTGTCTTTCACGGTACCTTCTAATGAACACCATCATGGAACAAAACACGTTCAATAAACTCGTGCATCTTAAAGGTGTACACAACAGGATATAGATACTGATATCATTTAAACCATCGAAGAACGGGATATTTAAGGAATTATTGACATTTTGTTTGAATTAAATAGTGGCACGTATTGAAAGTCCACAGTTTTGCTTTTATGTTCATTATTAACTAAGCTAAATGTAAAGAACTAAAAACAAAAGTTAAACAGGAAACAGCCTCTGTTTACGACGCTGAGCGTGACCAGTTGTATACGTTACCAATTATACTTGCATTCTCTTGTGTTTTGTGTGGACAAACATCTACAAGGTGCATTTTAAACTAAAGACACACTGAGTGTCTCACAACTACGTGAGTGTGGCTTCACACATCGCATAACAAATAAATACAATCTTTGAACTCTTCCACTGGTTTCGTGAGTTCAAAGGTCACTTCGAGGACGTAACTTTACAGATAATCTAAACGTACGTAACTAGAATTACATACGTATTTCTTCAATATCTATAAACATAAAAGTATAATTCTTATACAAATTAAATACGTTAAAATACATTCAGAAATAAATTAGTTTAGGCTTACCAAATGTAGTTCTACGTTCCTTGATTATCTTTGATTAAAACTTTAATTTACTTAAAGTTTATCTATTACAAAATAAAAACAGCCTATTTCCATAACATTTTGAACTAACTACAAAATATGTCTCTCATATTCTTTCCTTTTTATCTTCCTTGCCCACAGTTCTAACTTCACACAATATCTGTTACGACTGCCGTCTATCTTTTTTTTCTTGAACTGATGCTAAAAATATATATTTCTTTTACTAAAATTAATATTTTAATGTTTTATACTTCACGCTCCAGTCGCCAAAGAAACATGAATATTTAAATTTTTCATTACAATGTTTGTCGGTATGGTTGTTGTTCGTTTTTCATTACAATGTTGGTCGGTATAGTTGTTGTTCGTTATTCATTACATCACGTATAACCATAACTTTCTTTCACAACAAAAAAATAGCTTTAAGATAAAACTAATTTTTTGACTTATTCAATAATTTACGTATATATATTGTTTTTAAACAACAGTGTTTGGTTATTCACTGAAACACAAAAAACCTCCTAATATCATATTCGTGTTCTACTTTAAGGTACGATACGTAAGGAACTACTTGTCGAACTGGTTTTAAATTATTACTACACTTACTAGAAAGTAAGTATTTTTAAACCTAACGTAAATTTAGACTTGTAACCTAGAACTTTCTCAGGAAAGACAATGAAATTTATTTCAAACAAGAAATTAACAACAAAATAAATGAAATAAAAACCCTACAACCCGAGCGCTTTCGAAAGGTGGGCCTTTCTTCAGATACCTCTGAAGCAGTGTAAGACTAGAGGGATTCGAAACCTCAACACTCAGGTCACTAGTCGAGCGCCCTAACCACCCGGCCATATAAGGGTCAATAAAGTAAGAGTTTTAAACACAAGTTACTGAACATTTATTGTACAGTTACAATAGAATATTGTGATGACTGAAATTGTTGTTTGGCACCTGCGGAAACTGTATGCGTGTTCTCGGATCGGTTTCTAACAAACCTGGATTCATGACTTCTGTTTTATATATTCTTACGGTGAAATGTTATCGTGCCTTTTCCATTAAAAACCTTTTCATTTTTAACTTATAAATGTGATGACCACTACTGTTGATAAAGGAACGTATACACATTCTGAACTGGATAAACAACCAATTTGCCTTCGTAGCACGTATCGCCACCTCGCGACAAACTTTATAACTTGTAAAATATGATTTTGATATCAGGCAGTCATATGACAAATTCAAATCAAAGAAATGATTACTGAACAAAGTTTTAAACTAATATAACCGAATATGGCAGGTGACACTTTAAAACTTATTTTTAAAGCGCCATCTACCATAATCGGTAGTGCTATTCTGACAGCTTTAGAACCACGCTTCATCTATTCCTTTATGATGTGTTAAACTATTATTTCTGAACAAATTCACTCAGTAGTTAGACTTAGGTTACACGTATACACATTTTTGTACGTACGTCACTTTAAAATCTTAGGGATCGGTCATTCACCGAAACAAATGACCATCTCTCGACTTGATTAAATTAAAGGTATCAAAGGTCAAAATGAAATTTTACTTCGGTGTTTGTACAAACGATTTTGCTCAAACTGCGAAACACAAAGTACCAAACATGAAAGAACGAAACAGAGAAAATGAGGATCAGCTGAGGGTCTTTATATAGACTCAAATTTTCAGTCCGTGCTCTGCTATCAAACTTTTCATTTCCACGAGATCCTCACGCTTGAGGGTAGTGGGTTCGAATCCCCGTCACAATCGGGAGGGCATTATGTAATATGTTGATCATTACCATTATTCATTTGTAAAAGAGTACACCAAGAGTGGTGATGACTAACTACCTTCCCTGTTGATTTTTAATGCTAAATTAGGGACTGGTAGCGCAGATAGCCCTCGTATAACTTTGCGCGAGATTCAAAACAAACAAACAAATCCACACGTTTCACCTGTCGCTTCTATCTTGAAACTTCTTCCAATAAACACGAACTACAGTAGCTCTGAATCAATTCATAGTTTAGCAAGAAACAACGAAACTGTTTCTTCTCTCCAAGTTGGTGTTTCATGATTTATCTGAAACGTTTCACACAAAGACCGAAAGCAAGTCTTTTTCTGGTTCAATCTTTATTTATTATTATATTACGTTTATTAACTTTCAGAAATATAATTTACACAAACAATGAAACATCTAATTCCGGTCTTTGGTAACTTCGATGTGCTGAAATTAAGAAATGTTTTTTTTTTATTTTCTTTATCAGCAAAAAACTTGTTCTTAAAAGTGAGAGCGGCATATGCCTCACATCTGCGATAATGGATGCTATTTTTCATCTTTAAACATACTTCAATTTTATCTGAATTTTGGTTATAAAATCTTGTCAAAGGAAGTCTTTCTGGACAGAGAATTTAAAACAAGATTACATAAATTTAAGGGAGCAAACAAACGTTATCTGTTTTAAGTCTTATTAACTGGTAAAATACAACTAAATAAAACTATACGGCTACGTTGAAACCATTGTGTAACTGGCATTTATAGAAACTTGCAGTCTAGTTCGAGCATTTCCGCTAGGCCTCTAAATATTCATATGATTACTTAAAAAATATACCAAGATGATATAACACACGCCCTTCCTACTTTCTAACGCAGCTCCATAAATTATCAGCGCTCGAATTTCCGTTTTGGAAATTCATTATGAAATCTCACAACGCGCAAGACTACACATTTTCAGTACGTAAGGGGGTACTCGACACTACAGTTTTTACCTCCAAAAAGAGAGCTAGTGGAATTTTTTACAGCAAAGCCAAATAGGGCTATCTGCTTTGTCCACCGAGGGAAACTGAATCTCTGATTTTAATGTTGCAAATCCGTGGACTTACCGCTGGTCCCAGCGGGAAACAACCAAGAAAGGGTTCTGACATAAAAATAACAAAACTACGTACTTTTCCACTGAGATTTGTCTAGATGTCCTGTTAGGCCTGTCCGCGACTACTAATGCATTGGTACAACTTCTGGGAACATAGTTCTTAAAAGCAACAGAGTTTCTAGTACATTTATCCAAATACATTTTATTCCAATATACTATTACATCACACCATTAAAAAACAAAAACAAAAAATGGTTTCAGAATTTCCCGCGAAGCTCAACAAAGGTTATCTTCGCACAGTCGTTTCTACTTTCTCACGAGGAGTCTACAAGAAAGGCAGCTAGTCAATATCACCATCCGACAGTTCTTGTCTTCTGTAATCGAACAGAGGGATTTGGCCCCACTTAATCTACAGTCTCAAAACAGAGGACGTTTTCGCAGCGACAGATTCATAATATTCTTGCGTGACGTAGATTGCACGAACGCCTCTTAACATAAAAGTGAATATTATTGGTTGGATTACATCAGTTGTAAACATATTAAGGTATACACCAAACTTTCTTAGCCTCATTCAAAAAACACAGTCTAGCACGTGGTTAAAGAATCTTTCACTTAAGTTGGATTGATCAGAAAAACAAAATATTATACATATTGTGGACCTGATGTTCCGTGGTTCGCGTCCCGCTACCACAAAAGTGCATTATAAGAGTAACAGCCAAAAACCACAATCTGGTCTGAAAAGAGCAGTTCTAGAGTTGGCGGTGTTGACTAGCTGTCTCCCTTTAATCTATCACTTCAAATTTAGAGACGACTAATATAAGTAGCTCTTATGAAACTTTTCGCGAAATTCAAACTAAAGCTATATATATCTTAAGGTTATAGAGCATCCAATATTTCTGTAACTAAGTCACGCAATGTCACTTTTAAAATTACAATGAAAGTCACCTGTCGAATTTTCAACATTAAAATAAAACCGACAAGTGAGTTTTCATAGGTCGACTTTCCTATTTACTTAATCCATAAACTTTGAAACGTCAAATTAAATTACCCCGGCGTAATGGATGGCTTAGTTTGGTCGAGGGGGAGCTATATTATTTCCTGGTACAATCTCCACTGATTTGGTGGATGGATGTTTAAGGAACAGGAAGAATACAAGAGCCGTGTTCTTGATTACGTGTAATTGATTAATCCTTCGACGTGTCGAGTGTAAATATCCGCACAGTTCTTAACACACACTAACTACTCCATTACACTTTACAGTGAATCTGCACTGAAGTGACAATAAAGAATCTAAACTTCACTTGACTAAGACATTTAAGTGGCAGATAAAGGACTGTACTCGTTATCTGAAAATTAAGCGAATAAACCAAAATGACACTTTACTTCTTTCACCAAACCAATCACTAAAATGTTCAAAATTCATTCCTAAAATTACACACAATTTCATCGACGGTTCCCTAAAATATATATATTAGCCACCGTTAGGCTTAATTAACCCAGTGGTTATTTCTCAGTAAGTTGCACCAAACTTGGTGGACAGGTCTTTCGGGATTGGTTAACTTCGAGCAGTTCTCGGAAACGCTAACTTCGTCGATTGGGGTACAGACACCAGTTGTAATTTTCGAAGAAACCATATCATTGGATGAACCTTAGCACAACGGTAACCATATCACTTTGTTGGATCAACCTTAGCACAATGGTAACATTTCTCCAATAAATCACGCTAATTTTACAGAAGTTTCAATGAGCCTTGGTGTTAAAAATTATTGATAATAATATCATGTTTTAATCATACCATAATTCTAAGTTTCGACTTAAATATAATTACAGTTACCTCAGTTAATCTCGTCAACTTTATTTCGGTTTCTCGTGCAACTGATGATATAAACGAAACCAAGATCTCGTGATGACGAGACACCCACATGAAGTAAACACGTATCTCAAGACGGCTGGTTAGATATTAATTTTTTATTATTAAAATAAAGTGTACCTGAAAATAACCTGAGAAGGCCAAAATGTTGTTCTCTACTTCATTTTAATAATGCTTTTAATAGCCATACCAGCCGTCTTCAGATACAGAGCCAAGACCTCGTAACACCACTGTCCAGATATTGCAGGAAAGACCTCGTCGGCATCGGCATTAATTTGTTTTCATAAAGTAACTCGTACTTTAGTAACTTGACGTACATTTCATTTCAGATTTGTTTGCGTGTTTGTTTACAGTTAAAAACAAAGCTACATAATGGGATATCTGTGCTGTGTTCACCACAGGTATCGAAACCTGGTTTTTAATGTTACAAGCCCTTGGGGGCTTAACTAAGGATGAAGATAACTCAACATAAATTACAGACAGTTGGAACTTCGACTAATAAGTTAAATTTATTTTTATTTTCTCTGTCAAGTAATAAAACTAATACGCACTTTGGTTCGTTTCATGATTTAGTTTTAAAACTTTACAACCTAAAAACAAAAACAACAAAAAAAACAAGACAAGGATGAAAATGAAAAGGTTAAAAGGCGGACACGTTTCTGTTTGGAATAATGGTTTATTTAAATACATCAAAGTATACACTTGTGACTCATGGGTTGGGTCGGGCTGTGACTTGAGACGACATGTCACTTCAACTCTCTTCCCCATATCAGTTGCGATCACGTTACTGATGACAGCCAACCTGATGTTTGGGTAGTGGCAGTGTCTCCCTCTGGTTAATGGTTTCCAAGTTAGGGATGCTATACGGGAATCTTATGGTTTGGTTCACGTGTTTATTAGGGGCCAGTCAGATTTAATATTTATATTTAAACTTATTATATATGTGCCACCGATATTTTTTTAATCTGAAGGATAACTTCCAGGATGGTTAAATTATTAGTCAGAAAATAGGTTACTCTAAAGAAACTTTATTCTTACTACGAATTAACACACACAATGTATGACGCACGAAACAACAGAGATGTACTTACATGACCATGGCCGAATTTTTCATTATTCGTCCACAAGGTCCGAACTGGTAGTTTGGACTGGGAGCATTGAGAGAACGGGTACGCCTTCATAAATGAAAGAACAGTGTCATAAATTAAAGTGTCAAATACTACTAACAACAACAACACGCAAGGTATAAATAATATGTATGAATTTGTCCTGCTGTCTTTATATATACGAGTGAGAGAAAACACTTATAAAATAAAAATGTCGGAATACATAATTTTCAGTTGCCACACACGCGCACATGTGTGTGCGTGCGTGCGTGGGGAGGGCAACTGAAAAATTAAGAGTACTTCTCAGGCTATATTTTAATATTGTATACGAAACTAAGGCTATATTTTAATATTGTATACGAAACTAATGTGAAGGAGAGTTGGTTCCAGTTAAGTGTAACAGCGACACCTACAAATTTCATAAAATATTGTATAAATGTTTTATCACCGTAAAAAACACATAAAATACCACTTTCGACATGCTTGAAAGAAAAAATAACGGATATATTATTTAATTTTCTAATCACAAACGTTTTACCACAGAAGAATGGACAGTAAATTGAACTGTTTATACAAAACCGGAACCACACATCACACTACCTAACGTTCGGATCTGCACGTGTGTTTCGCGCACTCAGTTAATTTCAAAACTTGATAGACTGGTTTCAAACGAAGAAATCACACATGAAATTTGGAGAATACACCTGCAGATCTTGTTATTGTAATAGCAAGGTTTGAAAATGCACAGTCGCATAGGGTATTTCCTAAGTGCTAAAAAGGAATAAAGCATGTCAAAGTACCTTATTTCTTTTAGGCTTATCAACAAATAAAGATGGACACTTCTGTCTTTGTAAGTTAAGATATATACATGTAAATCAGTATGCACGTGCAGGGTTCGTTTAGCGTTCAGTTCTTTCCCTCACACATTTTTGTAAACCAGATGCGCCCGACTCGGATTTCTCAGGTTTGTTGTTTGTTTTTTCATGACGTGTAGTTTTAACTTTTTTCGTAATTTACTAAAATCCCTGTTTCTGTCAAGTTTATTAGATGCAATACGTCTACTGACACGTGTGTTCTATAAAGTGTCTTACGCAATTATCAGGGAAGCGTACTTCCTTATATTAGGAAAACGTTAAAGAAAAGTGTGGCTACCAAATAGCATTCGGTCATTTTACATATTACATTTCTGTACAGTTATTACTCGTACATACAACTGACCAAATACGATAAGCACTGGAGAAATCTGGAGAAGAACAGACGTTTGACATCTAGAATATATACAACAGTAAACTTAGTAATAATGCAGAGGGCTAAATGCAAAGATATAACGAGTGATGACGAGAAAACCCACTTGTAGAGAAAAATATACGTAAAAACGGTTCGTTTGGGTTGAGAAAATATTTATGTAGAGGAGCGAACAACGTTTCGACCTTCTTCGCTTCTTTATATAAAAAATTTCTCAACCCAAACGAGCCGTTTTTACATATATACTTAAATGCGAAGAGTTCTCTGGCTTTATTCAGTTGCGACTTTTCTGCGCATGTCACGTCGAATAAACACACAGGATAAAAAGCACGTCCAGTTAGTCACATTCTGGCTCTAAGATCCAATTAAAAGAAAGCGCGTGCTACTAGTCTCACATAAAAACAGATATCCATCTATTCGAACATTCTTAAGAAAAGTATTTCTAGTAGAAACCTGATTATTTATAGACAGCTAAAACATCTGTAACAGTACGTTAAACGCATGAGGTGAACAAACTAAGAAACTGTGTTAATAGTAAGTTTAAGCAGCCAAACAAATACACCCTTCGGTGAAATATTGACACATAGGAATGTCACACCTCTTTTAACACCGTTCATGTTTCACAACTTGTCATTCATCTCACGCCTGAAACATTAAAGTATTTACACAAGATTAAAAAAACATATAAAAGTGTTTCTTAGGCCTAACTTCTCAGGTCCTCAATGTTACAGAAGTATTGGACATTTGTATTATATATACATCAAGCCGCCGAGGAAAACAAAAATACATCGCTGTCACGTGAGTAAATGTAAATATCGTGAACAAAGGACGTGATTATGGTCATCTATTTATCAGACTGATAGTTACATAAAAATGCAATTATACGCAAGCCAAAGGTGTAGAGATAAACATATAAGACATTTACAGGCACAAATACGTTTCAATATAACTAATGCAGAGTAAACAAAGACGGTTTTAGAACCACAATGGACTGCAGTTTCCTGTAAAAAGAAACAGACATCGTTTCGGATTCTATGCGGAGACCTCCAATAGCAGCAGGTTTTAGCGCAGAAGGTGAAACGTAAGAATACAGATGATAACGATTGAAACTTGGCTCGCCGTGATGTATTATGGGTTCTTCCAATCCGACATGTCTTGCAGATAAATTATAAGTAACAGGTGAGAAATAAACTAGTGCTCTTCTGTACACAGAAAATATCACGTGAAAGGTTTATTATGAAAGTAGATTTCTCGTGTCTGTTTGAAGTTAAGCACAAAACAACACAATGGGCTTGGTTATCTGTGCTCTGAAAACCACGGACATCGAAACCTGGATGTCAGCGATGCAAGTCTGTAGACATTCCGCTGTGCCACTGGGGAGGGGGGGGGGAGATTTCTTCTGCTCATGTATTTCTATTTGTACTAGATATGTATCTCTGAGAATGAGATATTTTATGAAATGTTCTGGTACATACACCAACAATACAAGAAAAATAATACAGCACGAAACAGATAGACGCTAAGGGAGAAAGAAAGCGAAGGGGATAAAAATACACACAGGTATTTAAATAAGTAATAAATAAATATTTCAAATTGTTGAAGTTTACTTTCGTGTGCAGAAGTCTTTGTACCGCACACTCAATGAATGACCTACATTCGATTTTTGTTACAACATGAGGAATGAACAAAACAGGGTAAAGAACAGAGTCATTTTAGTAGAAACTACATGATATACATAAAACGTCATTAAAATATTCTTCTAAGACTTTCTTACTAATAAAGTTGTGTTATATTACACGAACTACTTTGTTTATAACGTTATGATATCAGAAAGCGCAGGAACACCATCAAATACACTTTCAACACAGAAGATTCACTGCGTTAGCCGGTCCCTAATTTTGAACTGATAAACTCGAGGAAAGCTAGCTATTCGACACCACACACGGAAACTTCTTAGGCTTAATCGAATAGGGGGATTTGACCGTCACTCTTACAACACACCTAATACTTCAAAGCGAGGGGATTAAGCGATCTTGCGACCACGGATCCTCGGATTTATAATGCGACACTCTAAGCATCATGCCACACTTGGTCCAACCACAAGAACTGAACACTGTTAAATATATATGCAAAAACGGCTCGTTTGGGTTGAGAAAATATTTTACATAGAAGAGCGTTCACACGTTGACCTTCTTCGGCCATCGTCAGGTTCACAAAGAACATAAAAAGTCACCTTCACACGTTTTCGAACACTGCAAGTCAAATAAACACAACATAACCATAGAAAACACTCAAATACTAAATAAAGAAACAAACAAACGCAAAATTAAAGAAGCCTTACTTATACAACAACTTAAACGCAAAATAAACCAATATAAAGGAACGCCTTTATACCTATATAAATATAATAAAATAAATAAATTATATATTCAAACATCTAACACCGCCCTCTATAGATTCCGACACTCAGTTACACAACCCCTTCCAAACATGTGGTTAGCTTCCGGTCAGTTATTTCTTTCTTTGTGAACCTGACGATGACCAAAGGTCGAAACGTTGTTCGCTGTTCTATGTAAAATATTTTCTCAAACCAAACGAACCGTTTTTGCACATATATATTTCTCTACAAGTGGGTTTTCTCGACATCGCTGAACACATAAGCTTTCAAAGCTTCTGCGTCAATATAAGAAACGAAACAGCGTACAACTTTGAAATGGAAATATTTTGACAAGAAAAATACATTTTCATATTTTTCCACCCAAATATTATACATTTATGCTCGGTCTTGATCGGCACAGTAATGTGTACTCATGAAAAATAAATGTTATGAGAACACAATATATTTGTTTTTGAATTCGCGCAAAACTGAGCGAAGGCTGTCTGCGCTAACTATTCCTAATTTAGCAGCGTAAGACTACATGAAAGGTAACTGGTCATCACCGCCCACTGCCAACTCTTGGACTTCTCTTTCTCAAAGAAATTGTGGGATTGACCGACACATAACGCCCTCGTAACTGAAAGAGTCAGTGTGTTTGGTGTGACAGGTATTCGAACTCGCGATCATCGTTCTTTATTTTAAATTTCGCAGAAAGCTACTCCAGTGCTATCTGCGCTTGCCGTCCCTAATTTAGCAGTGTGAGACTAGAAGGCAGCTAATCATCACCGCCAACCGCCAACTCTTGGACAACTATTTCACAAAGAAATAGTGGAATTGACCGTCACATTGTAACGACCCCACGGCTGAAAGAGAGAGCATGTTTGGTGTGACAGGGATTCGAACCCACAACCCTCGGATTACGAATCGAGCGCCTTAACCAGCTGGCCATGCCGGGCCCCATTAGAAACGGATGCCCAAGATATATGAAACTAAATCCGAATTTGGAATTTCTTTACCAAGCCACACGATATATATATATATATATTTAGTCGCTCTGTGTCGTCTTAAACAATAAACACAACACTGTTCCCTCAAACTCTTCAACCGCAACGTTTGTTACGTGTTTACATTTGTACAAAATCTGTCACGTTTGGTTGTACATTCTTGGTGTCTTCTTCTGACAGCTACAAAACAATAATAATAAAAAAGAAAATAACTTCAAGAGTGAGAAATCAAACTGCTTTACAATACAAGTTCTTCTAAACTCGTGAAACACAACCCGTACAATAGAGTATTCTTCTGATGGGCAGCTGGTTTACACTTGCTTATGATTTTTGAGAAAAGCTACACAAGGGCTACCTGCACATAGCCGTCCCTAGCTTTCGAGTGTTAGACTAAATGGAAGGTAGTTAGTCAACGGTACCCACCGCCAATTCTAGGACTACTCTTTGTCTGATCTTGAATTTCACAATGTGAAACGCATTTTTACGGCCACAGCTCTGAACCATAAATTTTCAGATTTACAGACGAGGTATGTTGACCACAAGGTCAGACTTGGCCTAACCTATGTAGCATTCATTAATTTGTAATGTGGGCCGTGCACAATTCAAATGTCATTAACACAGCCAGAAAAAGAAAAAAAAACGAATTTGAGGGAACGCGTTGGAATATTGTAATTCTAGAAAGCGTTTAAAGCAACAGAATAAAAAAAATATCTTCTCTGAAGTTTGGATAAAATTATAGCCCAGTAATCTTACCCCCTTCTTCTCCCAACAAGTATCTTCACGTTAAACTCATGTGGATCTACACGCAGTAATCGAGTCCCATATGTTAGTCCGTTCTGTTTCTGTCTAATTACTTTCACTAAATGATATTAGTAACAATGATCAAAATAATTTTAGTAACTTTTTGAATTACGGTATTAAACTTCTGAAGATTAGTTTAAATTTAAGCTTAAAAAGTTAAAACTCGTGACTGACGTAAACCTCACAAGTTAGCAATCTCATAGGTTAATACTGGGATAACGACCGAAAACGTCGTTAATAACGAAGTTATCCATATGACATCTCAAGTCATTTTAATCTTCATAGGTTTCAGTTCGCTGGTGTATTGATCTAAGAAATTCACATTGTTACACGTAACAGCAGTTTTCATTTATGTATAACATACTTTTAAATTATGACAGTTCTGATCTCTGCTTTTGATCAAATGTTTCGCCTGCACTTTTGCAGCGTCGTGAATGTTGTTAATTTTGTTATTTACCTAAAAGTCATTACATTTCTTGTTATACAGCCACAATCAATTAAACATACAAAGTATATACTTAAGGCAAATCACCCCTGTCCAAATACACTATGGAGGGAGGGCGGGTAGTGGACCAGAACTAATGTGAAAGTGTGTGTTAGACTGTACCAGTTCCAGATTCATACACGCCTGATTAACGTTAATGATTCTGGAGCGGATTCTACCGGAATTCAACTGGAAAAAAACCCAATAAAATAGTTTACGTGACACTTGTCACACTTTAAAATAAAACCTGAAATCAACCATGTGCTAATGATGGGTAATAACCGTGTCGAATTTAGTAATGTAATATAATCTACTACAGCAGCTCAAGTGACGAGCACTTGTCGCTACACCGTATTTAAATTATCAAAAACAAATTAATTTAGTTACAGAAACGAGAGAGGAAAAACAACAAATAATTAATTGTACGTTTCACAAACACTTCATTTGTCAACGACCAGTAGAGGCGTCATTTGGTTTAAGTATCACTTATAATATAAAACAAGTTAATTTAGTTATTTATCCTTATAGCTCAAAGATGTTTAACGAATTTGTAGTTACACACTAATTAGTAACTCCCTAAATTATCTGAATCACATCTTTTTCATTGAATAAAACCGTAAAAACAAACTACGTGACTTCGGCCTTCTTACAAGTTTCACGTAACCTAGCTTTCTGTGTATTGGTATTTGGGTAATTATGTGGAATACCCAGGAGGGTCAGGTGCACCAGACCGCCTAATTATTTGGTTTGTTTTGTTTTGAATTTCGCGCAAAGCTACATGAAGGCTATTTGCAACAGTCATTCCTAATTTAGCAGTATAGAACTAGAGGGAAGGCAGCTAATCATCACCACCTACCGCCAACTCTTGGGCCACTTTTTTACCAACGAACAGTGGGATTGACCGTAATTTTATAATGTCCTCACGGTTGAAAGGGCGAGCATGTTTGGTATGATGGGAATGCTCAGATATTACTTAAAATTATTATTCTTTGTATTAAATTCTATATAAGTGACTTAAAAGTTAGAAAAAAAAAGATTCGTTGACAATACACACACGCTCTTTAACACTAGTCTGATGTAAAGCTGTTTATGTACATTATTTAAAGCAAATTGACAAAGTATTTTCCTCTGGATATATTAACCAGTAACGCCTTCTAGTGAGCGTTGCACAGACTTGTGGTATACATTTTAAAAGAAATTACTCACTATCTTACAACAGTTAACTGGCTAATCTTGCTTTAATACTTGCTTCATCATCCGGTTTTCCCTTTCTTCTCTTGAGAAACGTTTGGTTCTTGGTGGTATTTTTTTTTCAAAATTAATTGGCTCATAGGAGTATTCAGGGGGTCCACGAGCTTTTGACACGTGTTTTTCTTACATATTTATTCACCAAATAATTAGCCAATCCATAATCACTAGTTAGTGTATTTATTAATTTGAATGATACACAAACAGTGAAAACGTTCCGTGAGTAGTGTAATTAATAAAATAATATAATAGTCTCTTACTATTCTTTTTTCATAGAAAATTAATTAATTATTGTTGCCCCCTGCACCCCCTTCTTTTTATCGTCAGTTATTTGGTAAAAGGAAATGAAGACACAATTTTGGGTAGGAAAAAAAGTTACATTTTTATTTGAATATCACAAATAATTAACTTAATAAAACAAAAAATCAGTCAGTTATTAACTGACAATGTGTGTTTGTCAATGTGTAGAAGTAACTAGTATGCTAAAAAAAATGGAACATTTAAAAACAGCGCATTTTTAACAAATAATACAGTAAAGTAAATAAACATATACATTTAATTCAGTAACTTGTTGATAATACTTGACACGTACAGACTGAAAATACCTCATGTAATACTGTGGCATTACGTGTGTGTATCCAGATCTTTTAATGTTTATCATTAAGTAACCACTAAGAAAGTCTGACAGTTTAATGGTTTTCTCGCCCAGCAACACACAAGTTGTGAAGACGAACACTTCGCTGAGGAAGGTTGCCAATAGCAACCTGCTTTTTAATATCGTGAAACTGATTTAAATTCGGTTTTAGTACTTAAATTATTATTTGTATTTAATAAAGTATCAATTTTTTCCTGCAACTTTATTTCACGAATTCAGTCACTTTATCCTGAGTGTTGTAGGAGACAAAAATTTAAATTTACCGAATACTATTACGTAAACACCAAACCCAGTCAAACCAGTACTTGTGTTCAGAAAGATTTACCTTGAACGAGGGGCAGTGATATACAAGTCTATTCATATAAACCTTGTATTTTGACAGATTTAAACAGTCCGTCATCAAATCTAATCCAACAAGCTACTGTATTTTGATAGCTTTGAACGATTAGACATACAAAAATATTTTCTTTCGTTCGGGAGCGTAACTCGTATCTCATTTTTCCGCCTCAAACATGTTTTCATTTGGCTTTTTTTTCTTTTTCTTTTTTACCGGGTGTGCATGTGGGGGGAGGGGCTGTTGCCGACAAATATTACCCCACTTAGTTAGGTTTTCACTGATGTTCATTTTAATGTCATTATTACTATGTTAAAAGAAGAAACAAGTTTCAACCTGTTCGGTGTGTATTTTATTACGGTCGAACTTGTACTTTCTCACACACAACATTACAGATCTGCGTTCCGTTTAAAGATTAGTAGAAGGAACACCAAAATACCAAAAAAAAAACTTTTACAATACTTACCACGTTTTCAACCCGTAATAACCGAAACGTTGGTTCGAGCTGACATGCGTGTGTGCAATAAATATTTACCGTTAAATTTTCCATCTATAACTCTCCCCCCCCTAAAAACAGGCACAAAGTAATTCAGTAAGCACGTGTGTCTACGTAGTACAGAACAAATTCTGTAGTAGAAACAGATCTCGCTTTACATAATTATACGCATAATGCCAATAGTTTGAAAACATACCTCCGTCTTTCATGGATTCTATGGTTATTTACGAACCGGCACGTTATTTAGGTTATAAAATTAAATATTTAACTTATGTTTAGTTTGGATTATTGGATAATATGTAAAAATGTTATTTTACAGGCAAATTCCGCCTCTTTTTATCTTTTATCAGGATGTGTGATAAATGTGCTTAAATCGTTCACTGGTTTTGAATTTCACGGAAAACTGAATCTGTGCTAGCCGTCCCTAATTTAGCAGTGTAAGACTAGAGGGAAGGCAACTAGTGATCACCACCCACCGCCAACTCTTGGGCTATTCTTTCACCAACGAATAGTGGGATTGACCGACTTAATTCGAACGAGTGGGGCCCGGCATGGCTAGATGGTTAGAACGCTCGACTCGCAATCTGAGAGTCGCGTGCTCGAATCCACGTTACACTAAACATGCTCGCTCTGTCAATTGTAGGAGTTATCATAATATAACAATCAATCCCACTATTCGTCGGTGAAAGAGTAGTCAAAATGTTGGGGGGGGGGTGATGACTAGCTGCCTTCCCTCTAGTCTTGTACTGTTAAATTAGGGACGGCTAGCACAGATAGCTCTCGAGCAGCTTTACGCAAAATAATAAAACAAACAAACAATCGAACGAGGGATCATCCAGAACACAGTTTTAAAAATTTATACACCGATAGGAGCGACATTTTCGATGTCACTGCTGACCACAGATAATACATTATTACACAGTAACCTGCTCTTTCGGACAAAGTAAATTTTAACTTCATGTTTTCAAGAGTAATTGTTCTTTTTCACAAAATATATAAATCCACAAAACACTGACCTCAACACCCTTATGGAAAAGTTCCCACAGTGTTGTGGCATTTCCCTCCGTTTTCCCTCAAGGAAATGTGTCTCGTCACAGTCACTTATGTTACCATTGGTAGCAGGCGGAACAGAACACATCGGCAGCATCGTAAAACAACATACAAACTGTGTTTGTGTAGCAGTGAAAAAAAAAACAAAAACGAAAGTATTATTAGTAAGAAAAAACGTGTGTGCGATTCATAACGGTCGTACACGAACTGGATACTTGTATTTACCGGAAAGCATCTGGGATAATCCTGTTCTCCGTGTCGTTATATATCCGGTTTGAGCAAACCAGAATACGTAACGTTTAAGTTCTTATCTTAAGGCTCGCGTTTTGAAGGACAAAATGGCAGAATGTTTTTTCTTCTCAACTTTATGTTAAAATCTGAAAACAGTGTAGTTCACCAGGACTTTATTCTGTCCTAATTTAAACTACAATATATATATATATATATATAGAGCTCCACTCAAGATATTTAGGAATATTATTAAAGTTTTTATTTACTTAATATTTGGTTCATGAAATTTGAAACGAGTCAATGTTCACGGTGTCTCAACTATTTGTCATAGATGGCGCTACGGCCACACAAAAAAACCCGAAAAAAACCTTCGTTGTGTATGTTTTCTGTTTGTTTTTTAAATTTTTGCACAAAGTTATACAAATGCTATTCGCGCATTGCTACCCCTGACTACTTTGAACTACTAAACCAGATGGAAGGCTGCTAGTCACAGAACCAACTACAAACTGTGCTACTCACACCTCTTCTGACCGATTATTACAATTTGACCGCGACTCTTAACAATAAAAACAAGGCTCTGAAATGTGAAATGCGTTTCTATAGTTATGCGATTCGAGCTATAAATCCTTGGACTCGCATTCTTGACACATTAACACTAGAAAAGGCCTAAATATACATATTTATTAGATTATTAGATTCAATCGATGATGTTAAGATACTGAGTAATAAAATAATCCGCATATTCCAGAGTAGGGCTAAAGGTCAACAGCTACTTCATCACCAGCAACTATAAATTCTTGGCCTATTCTTTTAATAATGAATGGTGGGTTTGACCGTTACTTCATAATGCCCACACGACTGAAAGGGCGACCTCGCATGTTTGATGTGACGGGGATTCGAACGTGTGACCTTCAGAATGCAAGTTGAGCGCCCTAACCTTCTGGCCATGCCGGGCTTTACACGTATGTAACAGACATCTAGAGATATTACTACTTTTGATGCGTTTTATACTTTTAATGGCCGAGTGTGACCTACTATTCAGTTGGCTTGGACACAAATAGGGAGATACGAGTCCTAACATGTTTCACATTTTCAGCTGTTTGAGCATAATAATTGCGACAGTTAATCCCACTGTTTGGATAAATGTAGACACATAGGCTGAGGGTGTTAATGTCTTGTTGCACTCCTTACAAGTTGGCAGTTTTAAATAAAGGATGGTCACGTCTGTAATAAAAAGGTCTGATTTGATTGCTAAATTCATGTGTGATTTAAGATGAGATAACAGATAAAATTATGAATAAACAATAATTTATATTATTATGCACAGAAATATATATTGCTTAATTTTATAAACAGAAGAATATCAAATAACGAGAGACATATGATATATCTTATACTTGTGTATATAATATGCGTATCTGTTAAAACTGAAGTTTGATTTCTCGCTGTGGAAAATAAGCAGATAATTTATTGTCTAGCGTTACAGAAAGAAAACAACACGCCATTTTCGCCAACAAATGTGTGATGGCAACAAGCGCCATCTTGTGCTGACAACAAAAATTAATTAAAATTATATAAAAAAAACTACGTTGTACGATCTAAAATTAATAGAAAAAACTAATATCAAAATGCCAATTAATTCGACCACTAGCGAAAGAACTTAAGAAACGGACACAGTCTTCTCATAATATTTCACGAGGTAGCTTTCAAAATATATATCATATTTACCACAATACAAATGTTCTTCAACTAATGAGAAACATTATTCGTGTTGGGTATAGTTTTTCCTCTTAAGCTGTTTTTCAGTTAGTCCACGTATTTTAAAAATACAATGTTACAACCAATCACCCTTAACTTGCCTAATATACACGTTTTAGATCTACGTTCTTGGATAACTTACCCAATAATGCTACACATATGCCTCCAAGTAAAGGTTCGTTGTTGAGCGCAGTGATAGCTATAGCTACGTCACGAACTGGAGACGCCATGAATTACTATTCGCTATCTGAAGCATCAGTTTAATGTCACGTTGCTTAAAATAACGTCACTTTTGACGTAATACGTGACGTGTTTTTAGATGATTTACCTTCTAAATTCCTTCCGAATACAAGTAGTGACAAGGATGGACACGTGCAGAATGCGGTAGGTATGCGGTATCAAACGGTATATGACTTAACAGGTGCTGTTGAGTGTTTGAAATTATGTGCACATTTTCATATGAAATCAGGACTTACCAGGAAGGGCAGTTCAACATAGTTTGTTTTTTTTTCATTTAAAGTCTAGAGTAAAGATATTAGGATATATAAATATTCACTAGATGAAACTCTAATATTAAAGACGTGTATAAACACCGTCGATTTAAGGCCTACCACACAAAGAGACGAATACAGTCAGTACGCACGACGAATTTGTCTGGTCTCCGCTCCTGTTGCTATAGTAACAGACATCCACTAATCAGAGTCCTACCTATACACGATCGATGGTGCTTACTATATATATATAGTAAAGCACAACTTAAACAGCGAATTACAGATAACTCTAACCTTCCTAAGTAGTTTGGTGAGTACAGAGAAACGTAAAACATTCATAGAAAGAAGTTTGGAACACACGTTACACATTCGCTACATCCTTTAAAACAGGCTCGTGTTCATCCTATAGGATTTCGGCTTATTTTACAAGCTTTCAAATTCCATAGTATTACTTTCCTTTGTACAGATTGGTATCAACGTTATTGCTTTATGGAATAGAAGACATATTGATGAGGGCACGACCGAACATGTCTAAAAAAAATATCTGGTTGGGGAGAAACAGTTATACGTCAAAGCACGGATGTAAATTTAGGAGTAAAAAGTATTACACACAGAACTACGATAACGGTAAATAAATTAGGCTGTAAGCCTCTTACATGGTTTACATTTCCCGCCTGATTAGAAAGAGGCGCTAATCGTTAGGTGATCACGACTGCAGAAAAGTCCAAATGTGTGCTCCACTTTTGGACCACCGGTTTAAGAAAGATGTCGTCCTAGAGATAAGGGATTTTTAGAAAGTGGTTATAGGTTTTTCTGGTGCAGTTTTAAACATTCACAAGATAATCCAGGTTCGTAGCTTTAATGGGACGTTACTTTGTGATCCTGAAATGTACCACACACAAAACTTACAGCTACCTTACACATCGTAGCACGAAACAAGACATTAATGTAATCTACATATATTGACGTGTTCCACTTACTCTCTGCTAGGTTCAGAAAAAGTCTGGTGAAGCCACAGATGACCTTTCTTGGCCATGAGGACACATGCAGTAAATCCCTTCTGAATACCTGAGAAAGCCTGAGCTTAACACTAGAAACTATTCCGAACAGTTCTTGGGAAGAGCGAAGCACGTGAGCTAAAACTACCACTACATAAGATAGGCAGTGCCTACTGAGGTCTTTGACCAACTTCAATATCTTACACGTACAGAGAAACGGAGCTATCTGTGTTTCATACGCAACAAAGTTATATCACCAAAATCAACCGTCACGAGCCTCTAACTGGTTAGAAAAAGACACGTACTCCGAATATAAATTATAAACCACGGGTTAAGGTAAGGAAGGGAGCATTTACAAAACATTGATACAAACTAAGCTGTTAGAAATGAAACTGATAATTTAAAATGATATGCTTTTGTTATTGTTTCTCCTACAATTATTTTAACTATGCGAACAGATTTAACGTGATGAAGATGTCTTACAAGATTACGGATCAGATAATAAGAAGTTAATGTCACAGCCGATATTCGGTTAGTACGACCTTAACCACAACGTTGCTGGAATTCTAAAATTTTAAATGCTTTTGTTCGTTATTTCTTAAAATAATTTACCAATATGTTATTCAAAAATTGAACATATAATGTTAAATACCCACATTGTATTTATGTTGTCTTTATTATCATTCTTGTTAAGAGTTAGATTTCAGTTATCTTTGTACCTTTAGACAGGTAAGTAAAAGTTGAAAGGCTTGTTTGTATATAGAATTTTGCGACAGGAAGGAGTGCCACCATTGCTAGTCGTCTTTAATGTAGAAATGAGAGACAAGAACGAAGGTGACTAGAAAGCAATATTCACCACCAACTGTGAGAGCGTCACTTCAATATTGAACAACGGGACTGACCGTTACAATATAACATACCCAAAGCTGAAAAGGGGAGCATGTTGGAGATGGGAATTCGAGCCTCTGACCCGCAGATTATGATTGGTTTTGTTTTTGTTTTCTGTATCTCGCGCAAAGCTACTCGAGGGCTAGCTGCGCTAGCCGTCCAACTTAGCAGTATAAGATTAGAGGGAAGGCAGCTGGTCATCACCACCCACTGCCAACTCTTGGGCTACTCTTTTACCAACGAATAGTGAGACTGACCGTCACATTATAACGCCCCAACGGCTGAAAAGGCGAGCATGTTTGGTGCGACGGGGATGAGAACCCATGACCCTCGGATTACGAGTTGCACGCCTTAACCAACCTGGCCATGCCGGGCAACGACAACCATGGTAGTTTGTTGTTAAGCAAAGTTATCGAAACCCGGTTGCTCACATTACAAGTCTGCAGACATCCAGGTGTGATACTGGGGGGTGGGGTCTGAAAGAAAGTAATTAAAAACACCTTTCACAGGTAATGTAAGAGTTGATACGTTTCAAATAATGTTTAGAACATTTTGAGACCTCATTTTTTACTATTTGTCTGTGCAAGCATTTCAGCAAAGTGACAATTTTTACACATTCTTTTGACGTCACAGTTTTTCTTTTGTCAGCTCTTGGTTATCGAATTCGTATCCAGTTCACCAATGCATCTTTTATCCTTTGTCCAGCTACATAGAAAGTTCCAGTGATACGTTTATACCGTTTTCTAAGCTTACACCTATGTTGTTAACGTTGCATTTTCTATCAGCGCATATTCTGAGGCCCCCGCTAGTACAGCGGTATGTCTCCGGATTTACAACGCTAAAATCAGGGGTTCGATTCCCCTCGGTGGGCTGAGCAGATAGCCCTTTGTGGCTTTGCTATACGAAAAACACGCATATTCTGAGTATAGATTTACCTTCAAATACACTCGCATATACACACAAATTTCAAACACACTGACAGACGTGTCCATTTCTCTCGAGATATTAAATGGTGCAGATCCTAATCTGAATGTTTAATGTTACTCCAACTGTCTCTTACACACGTTATCTGTATTATTCACATAGAGTTAAGATGTATAACTTAACTGAATTCCAAAGATGCTATACTGTAGAATCAACAGATTGAACCTTGAACCTCTTCGTCAAATTTTGTCGTAGCGGAATAGAACCTCAGTTTACCTTTCAGGAACTGATGCAGTTGTATCCGCCATAGATGGAACCACACCTTCCTAAGGCTCTTATACTGAGTGTTTCTTTGTCCAAATCGTGTGTGCAACTTTTATTTGGGGCCAAATTCGAGTCCCTGGGGGATATGAGGCTTTTTATTAGCGAGAAGCGCCAAAGAATGGATAGAAATCAAAGATGCCGAAACAAATTTAATTCTAAATAAGCAACAAATCAACAAAAATAACGCTGAGGTAATTCAGTAATACCAAGTGGATTCTATTATTTTAACTGTGGTACAGGTGGGGGTGTCAAACTTTATTCACATCCGGTAAGCCGCTGAGGGTACAGGTGGGGGTGTCAAACTTTATTCACATCCGGTAAGCCGTTGAGGGTACAGGTGGGGGTGTCAAACTTTATTCATATCCGGTAAGCCGCTGAGGGTACAGGTGGGGGTGTCAAACTTTATTCATATCCGGTAAGCCGTTGAGGGTACAGGTGGGGGTGTCAAACTTTATTCATATCCGGTAAGCCGCTGAGGGTACAGGTGGGGGTGTCAAACTTTATTCCATCCGGTAAGCCGTTGAGGGTACAGGTGGGGGTGTCAAACTTTATTCTATCCGGTAAGCCGCTGAGGGTGCAGGTGGGGGTGTCAAACTTTATTTACATCCGGTAAGCCGTTGAGGGTACAGGTGGGGGTGTCAAACTTTATTCACATCCGGTAAGCCGCTGAGGGTACAGGTGGGGGTGTCAAACTTTATTCACATCCGGTAAGCCGCTGAGGGTACAGGTGGGGGTGTCAAACTTTATTCACATCCGGTAAGCCGTTGAGGGTACAGGTGGGGGTGTCAAACTTTATTCACATCCGGTAAGCCGCTGAGGGTACAGGTGGGGGTGTCAAACTTTATTCCATCCGGTAAGCCACTGAGGGTATAGGTGGGGGTGTCAAACTTTATTCACATCCGTAAGCCTCAAATTGAAGTCTGAAAACCACTGTTATTTGGCTTAACAAAGAAACTACCAGCTTTCTCAAACCACAAAGATTCAGTATTATCTTATGGCTAGTAACAAATTATATAGTTTTCCATAACCCTGATTCAGCGTCACGCTGCACGAGCATTATAATTGTCCATACACGACAATCCAACTACAGCGATAACGCTTCACTCCTCTAGTATCACTAAAGATTTTCGCGACCAAAGCCTAATTTTGTATTATTTCGTCTACAAAACAAGCTTGACCCATGACAATATAGGTGTATTCTACATTCAAATAACAACAGCCTTTCTGAAAAACATGGATGAAAGTATGGTAATGATGGGTTTTGATCCCGAGACTCACAGGATTTCAATTGAGCGCACTAACCAACAGACCATGCCAGGGCGTTACCCACACACACAAACTAATGATACGTTCTATATACGCTTTTAAAATTACTCATTTTATCACAATCCAAAACAGCCGGTTACTATTATATGTATGTAAAACTAAAATATGTTATTGTGACGTTTCAATCTTGTCACCTCAGAATGTATTTAACAATGAATGAATAGTAGAACAAAATCAGACGAGCTCACAATGTAGAGATAATAGACTAATCAGGCGAGCTCACAATGGAGGGGTAATAGTCTAATCAGGCGAGCTCACAATGGAGGAGTAATAGTCTAATCAGAGTAGCTAACAATGGAATAGTAATAGCCCAGTCAGGCGAGCTCACAATGGAATAGTAATAGCCTAGTCAGGCGAGCTCACAATGGAGAAGTAATAGCCTAGTCAGGCGAGCTCACAATGGAGGAGTAATAGTCAAGCCAGGCAAGCTCACAAAAGAGGAGCAAAAAATAGTCTAGTCAGGCGAGCTCACAATGGAGGAGCAAAATAGTCTAGTCAGGCGAGCTCACAATGGAGGAGCAAAAGTCAAGTCAGGCGAGCTCACAATGGAGGAGCAAAAATAGTCAAGTCAGGCGAGCTCACAATGGAGGAGCAAAAAATAGCCTAGTCAGGCGAGCTCACAATGGAGGAATAATAGCCTAGTCAGACTAGCTCACAATGGAGGAGCAAATAGCCTAGTCAGACTAGCTGATAATGGAGGGGTAATAGTCTAATCAGACAAGCTGATAATGGAGAGGCAATAGTCTAATCAGACAAGCTGATAATGGAGAGGTAATAGACTAATCAGACAAGCTGATAATGGAGGGGTAATAGTCTAATCAGACAAGCTGATAATGGAGAGGTAATAGACTAATCAGACAAGCTGATAATGGAGGGGTAATAGTCTAATCAGACAAGCTGATAATGGAGGGGTAATAGTCTAATCAGACAAGCTGATAATGGAGAGGTAATAGACTAATCAGACAAGCTGATAATGGAGGGGTAATAGTCTAATCAGACAAGCTGATAATGGAGAGGTAATAGACTAATCAGGCTAAATAATGATGAAAGGATGACAGAATTTCGGGAATGCATAATAATTGTTCATGGGTTTCACCCTCAGTGTGTTAGAATTACTACATCTTGAGAAGTTTAAAACGTACAATTAACATGCATTCTGAAGTACATAACACAGTACACTACACACACACACACATTCTGAAGTACATTAACACAGTACACCACACACACACACACATTCTGAAGTACATAACACAGTACACCACACACACACACACATTCTGAAGTACATAACACAGTACACCACACACACACACACATTCTGAAGTACATAACACAGTACACCACACACACACATTCTGAAGTACATTAACACAGTACACCACACACACACACACATTCTGAAGTACATTAACACAGTACACCACACACACACACACATTCTGAAGTACATTAACACAGTACACCACACACACAACACACACATTCTGAAGTACATTAACACAGTACACCACACACACACACATTCTGAAGTACATTAACACAGTACACCACACACACACACACATTCTGAAGTACACTAAACAAAGTAATGTCCTGCTAATAATGGTGAAAGAGGTAAGCTACTTTGAAAAAACCAAACTAGAAATACTGTTGTAAAAAGTTAGAGATTATAGTAGTAATATGTCACACTATTAATCACACAAAATACATCACTGTGAAATGGCGTGACATTCCACGTGACCGACATAGATGCAGAGCATGACACGAAGATAAAATATATAGAAACTAACAAGCAACGTGCACGTAAGTAGAACAAGGTCAGCAGAACACCAACTGCAAACTTTGTTACACATACGTTGGGGAAGATGTAAACATTAGTCTCTCCAATAAAGTGGGAACTTAAATAAATTCACCCAGAGGGAAAATACATATTTAGGGCACTCTAATTAATTAGGAGGGGAGACGCTGTTGATCACTCCTGACTGTGGTTTTGTTTGTTTTGAATTTCGCACAAAGCTACTCGAGGGTTATCTGAGCTAGCCGTCCCTAATTTAGCAGTGTAAGACTAGCTAGCCATCACCACCCACCGCCATCTCTTGGGCTACTCTTTTTCCAACGAAGTGGGATTGACCGTAATATTATAACGTCCCCGCGACCCTCGAATTACGAGTCGAGTGCCTTAATCACCTGGCCATCCCGAGCCTCCTGAACGTGGAAATACAACATTTTTTTAAATTATATATACACCATAGCAGGCCTACTAGTTAGGTGGGAAGCCAAGAAAAGCTTCGTCATACAACGTGGATCCATAAAATTAATACAATCACGTGGCTTCAAACCAGGTCATTTTGAAATGTTTCATCAAACCACCTTCTTTCAATTCATCCTCGTGTTAACATTATGATTCTGAGTTACAGTTGGTTTTATTGTTAATTGTACATGTCCCTTCTCCCATAGACGTATTAGTAACTGATGTCATATGGGCAGCTTTACTTGTGTGTAGTTCAACTGTACAGACTGTTACTGGTACTGAAACCGGTACAAAAGTATATTTGGTTCATACGTAAGAGTTTCTCTATAGGGTGTATATTTGTTACTTGAGTGAAGACATTGTATTCCAATAG
The DNA here is from genome assembly GCA_011833715.1 of Carcinoscorpius rotundicauda. Classification (NCBI taxonomy): domain Eukaryota; kingdom Metazoa; phylum Arthropoda; class Merostomata; order Xiphosura; family Limulidae; genus Carcinoscorpius; species Carcinoscorpius rotundicauda. The sequence goes on from CM022394.1 coordinate 129,401,329, forward strand.
AGAGCTAAACTGACAACATGAGCAGACCGCGACAGATTGTTCTAGGATAGAAGCCTTGCTTATCTGTTTCAGGATTTTTCGGAGAATTCCACACAGATATCTGCGCATAGCAGCCTCAAATTCTGAGCTTCTGAGCTGATGGACTAGAGGGAAGATAGCTAACAGCTCCAACCGCCAACTCTTGGGCTACTACTATAACTAAGATGGTCTTATTTTAAAGATGAACAGTTTGGGAAAAGTTAACAAAATTTTCAACTAACCTACAGCACGTAATTTCGTGGTCACTGATATTGTAATGTTATTTTATCTACTTCAGGTATTTATTAAGACAGTACCTTTCAAGACATTATTGTTTTATTCAATAATAAAACATTGACTAACGTACTACCAGGAAAACGTAAGAACGGTGAAGGACCACTTCGCATGACAGTTACTTAATAAAAATATAATAATAAGACAGCTTAAAAACTTAAAGTTAAAAATCACTGCTGTACGGTGTTAGATTCCTACGAACACGTGTATTTCAGCTTATCAGTCACACGTAAAATGTGCCTTTTTTCCCCCCCACCAGGACAATCCAAGCTCTACAAGCGTTATTATATGTACGTCATCATAACCTGCAACGTGTTCTCCCTACCACGAAGGATCACAGGTCTTGTTTTTGTTTGTTTTTGAAATTCGCACAAAGCTACTCGAGAGCTATCTGTGGTAGCCGTCCAAAATTTAGCAGTGGAAGACTAGAGGGAAGGCAGCTAGTCATCACCACCCACCGCCAACTCTTGGGCTAGTCTTTTACCAACGAATAGTGGGATTGACCGTAACATTATAACGCCCCCACGGCTGGGAGGGCGAGCATGTTTTGGCGCGACTCGGGCGCGAACCCGCGGCCCTCAGATTACTAAGCGCACGCCTTAACGTGCTAGGCCATGCCAGGTCCAATCACAGGTCAATTTACGAGACTTGCAACGCTAAAATTCGGGGTTCGATTCTCCGCAGTGGACAGGACACAACTATCGTATTATATAGCTCTTCGCTAAAAAGAAAACCAGTAAATGTACACAGTGCAGGATGACTAATGGATCTTTAGTACCTTTAATACTAAACTATGTATGTCTCAAGTGTGTCAACCAAAGAATATTGCAATGCAAATTGTAGAAACGTATTCCCTTTTGCATGAGAGCTACATTAAGCTTAACTACTGTAATCCACTGAGTACAATCAGTAATGGATTCATGAGCTTCTACTGAAAGTTCTGAAGTTGATGTCACTTATTCAGTGAAAGAGGCAGTTTTTCTTTTGACACGCCGTACACGGCAGTATGGCCTAAATTCTGACGATGGCTATGCAAATGCCACACGCTTGCATTTTTCTGGATGTTATGAGCATATATTTTATAGTATATTAAAACTAGAATATCTTATCTTTACGCTATGACACCTACCATAACGCACTTAGCATGATATCAGCTAGGGCCTGTAGAAACTACCGAGGGTACTGTCACAGAGCCACTACGAGGACGACGGCGTTCCGCTGTGTCGGTTCCTGGTGGTGTCGGAAGAGACCGTGGTGAGTCAGACTGGTTAAAATCAACCAACTTCGCCAGGTCACTGACCTCAGATTTCCGAGAGACCTGCCGTGGCTGTATCGAAGTTTTTACCAGACTTCGAAGAGAAAAGAAAACAAACCGACAACAGTTGACAGAACGATAATGAACACTAATATAATTCTCTCTCCTGCACGTCAGTTACGTTCTGTCCATCACACAGTTGCATGAAGGCACGTGCAGTAAAAATCACTGGGCTACAAGACGTCATCAAGCTCTTCACCCCAGTGACAAAACTGACAATGTAAGAAGTTACGTTAATGGCATGAAAGTATGCGACTCCAGTGAAATTGACCCTCGAAAGAACGACGCGAGTGGCCGAGCTCAGATGCACGTGGTTAGCGTGACGTGTACACACACATTCACACACCTGTGGACTCGATCCAGATACCAAACGAGACTACATGAATATTTCCCGAAAGACTATCTCACTATCTCGTTTACTTTCAACGCAGAATCAGACAATGAGAGCAGACTGTTATTTTTATCAACACACATCCAAGAAAGAATAAATCGACCAGCATCGGTACACGTGTTCCTCTTTCCAACAGTTTGGTACAAAACACATCAGTACCAGCTGGGTGTTACTCCTTCCAATACTTGAGAAATACACCAATACACGTTCCGGCGTTTCTCTTTTTATTACCACATTTTGTATTTTGTCACATTAAAGTAATATTCTTCCACTGCTTTTCTCTGTTAGTTAAAAGTATATATAACGCAATTTTTCACGCGCCAAGTGTTTATTCTAGTCCTTAAGATGTTTGTTTTAGATATCCATACATCCATGAAGTGTGTGCGATAGTCATCTCCAGAAGGAATGCAGCTAGCGAACAGCACTCGCCGCCAATCCTTTGGATACTCTTATCTGACCGTAGTAAAAGTAAAATTTGACAGTCACCTTTATAACGCATACACCCCTAAAGTGCAAAGCGTGGTCCATATTATTATTCATACGGTAAGGGGACGCGAAAAACTGATTCCTTTATCTACAGCTTGGTCATTTACCGGTGGGCCACGCTCGACCCAAGCCTTTCAGAACACCCACGTGTTTCTTATGCATATTAAAGCACTGCTAATACTCACGTACTGAGGTTGGATGGGGTGCATTCCCCTCCACTACTATCAAGATTCCTCACCCACTGTGAAAGTACCAATGGTACTTATGGTACCACTTTAATGAGGAATCATTAGCTTTTTCTCTTAAGTTTACGATACAGGATTTACAATCCAGCAGTTTCAAAATAATAAATCACTCCCCAGTAGGTGAGGACATGTTTGGTAGGATCAGTTGGATGACTGTTTTATTTAAAATCACGTTTCGCCCCCCCCCCCCCTCACAAATGTACAAGTGTAGTCTTGTTATCGGTGGTTATTTTCCTTACCGTTGAAAGCAGATTGGGTGAAAATCCATCAATCAGGTAAATATTAGCCGAGGTTTTCCTTCTGGTATCGGAACCCAAACGGACGAGATTGCACACCCTCGAGATAACATTTGTTTGGGCCACCTTCACCTTTAAAAAAATAATTATGAGGGGTGAGAGAACATATTAAAATAGTTTTGGGGTGCGGGGCATAAAAAAGGTTGGGAACCACTGTTGTAGGGGAAGGAAAAACAAAATGTATAGTTTTATCGATACATCTGGAAGCTACATAGTTACCACACGTTGAAATAAAGTAAAATTTTCTGATGTATATTCTGGATTGATAAAGTGTTAGGGACAATGAATTCCACCAGTCACGTTTGGGGTCAGCACTGCAATTTCTGTTTACGAGTTCAGTGCTATCAAATAGTGGCGACCGGAAAACTCTAACAATAGCTTTACCGTCTATCAAATGTTTGGGATCCAGACGTTGCACAATGACAAAGATAACCGTAGGTGCAATCCGGATGTGCATTATTCGTTGGGAAACAAAGGCGTCGTGTAACGAGTTTTAAAGGAACTACACTTGATTTATCTTTTCTAATGAAATTCGTAAATAATATAGCCTGTAACGAAAAGTATACTACTTTTGTGGAAATGTGAGGGGTACAGTCCCCCATTAATTGAAAATACAGGGAAGAGTGCTCCCCTATTCTTGTATAAAATACGCCTGTCTCCTAACCGGTGGTAGACAGAGCTTACATGTTATAAAACGTGTTTCTGACATGGGATTTATGAGAGGACAGCAATAAACGTGAAATCTGGTATATGGTATTTCCAACTAGAAGGGCACCTTATGCAACACGTGATTTAAATTACCAGGTCTAAAACCTCAAGGTGTAAGCATACCCATACTTAATTTGAACCTGTTGACCTGAAGAATGGAACTAGTCAACAGCGTCCACAACGGTAATGACTTGTTTTTATAACGGCTTGAAGATATGAAACATGTTCAAATATTGCAGATTCGATCCATAGGGGTTTATAACCAGTCCTGAATTTGTTGAGCCTGAACTGTTACTCAGAGGAGTAAGTAGTTAAAAATAGATATTTTATTTTTTTTAAATCCATATACTGTTCCCACTTTTCTTATCGAAAGGCATTGTAATACATTTGTGGTGGCCCAGCATGGCCAGTTGGCTAATGCACTCGACTCGTAATCCGAAGGTCGCAGGTTCGAATCCCCGTCACACTAAACGTGTTTGCCCTTTCAGCCGTGGGAGCGTAATAAATGGCAGACAATTCCACTATTCGCTGGTAAGAGAGCAGCCCAAGAGCTGGAGGCGAGTTGTGATGACTAGCCTCCTTCTCTAGTCTTACACTGCTTAATTAGGGACGGCTGGCGCAGATAGCCCTAGTGTAGCTTTGCGCGAAAATTAAAACACACCATTTGTGGTTAAAAATTAGTTTGCCATCAAATGAATTTGAAACAGTCTAAAATAATAACGTTGTTGAGGATAAACAGTAATTACTCAAAGAATGAAAGGTCTGTGCACAAATTATTGTACTATTGTGTTGTACGTATAAAAATACACATTTTTAATCCAATTATCAATTAACTTTTGATGCAACACAATACATTCGCGAGGTACAATTTCATCCAGGTATTTCTGGATGAAAATGCACAATTCTGTGCGTTTTTTAATCGTATAAAAAAACACACTATGTCGCAAAAACAAATCGATTACCTTATAAGACATCATTCATGCTCGTAAAACAAGGTTGAAAAACATGCGTGGGTTCGACAAATATCTATCAACCAATCATCTGGTGCATTCCAAACATTTTAAACAACCCAATTGTGTGTTTGCAGGAGGACTCAAGGACTTTTAGCCTTGGCCTGTTTAAGATTTCTTTATTAGCTTTAGCTTTGAGAAACTTTGTGTTGGTCTAGGCAAGTCATTTAATGATAAGTAAAATTTGGGTCAGTGAGAGAACAAAGTTTCACGCGAAGATCCAGAGAAAATGGCATCTACCACAGAGATAGTAAGAAAGTCGTAATTCGAACTACCTGCCACATAAGGTAGCTGACCTTTCAAGAAGCAGTGTAAACACGTTTTTCCATGTATTTGGATAACTGGAGAAAGGCAGTGGGGCCCTATTGGCGAGATATGTCGGTATACGACACGAACTACTTGCTATGTATCATCTGATGTAGTTTCAAGCGTTTTTTATTTTGTAAAACTTCAATAACTTACAAAGTAATAATTCTCTAAAACTGTAATTAAACGTTAGAAGGAGTCCTACAAATATTATACACCTCAGGACTTCTTCAGAACAGTTTTATAATATCGCACAAATTTCAGACGTCATATTGTTTGGTCTCACGGAACCATGACCTGGCACACATTTTATCACAAAAACAGTTTCCTGCGTAAATTGTGACGTCATGACATTCGGGCGGTAAGATTAAACAACACATTTAATAGTTTAACCTTTTAACTGGAAACTGTTTGATCATCTCACAGCTCTGTTCAACTTGTCATTATATTCAGGTCACATCCCATCCTCATGGAAACGTGCAAGTATTTTTGCTTCTAAGAGAAGGTAAAGTAGCAAATAAACCAGAGAGAATTGTTGGTTGTTTTCAATTTCGCGCAAAGCTACACGAGAACTATCTGCGCTAACCGTTCCTCGTGCAATCGTGTAAGACGAGAGGGAAGGCAGCTAGTCATCACCACCCACCGCCGACTCTTGAGCTACTCTTTTACCAACGAATAGTGGGATTGATGGACATCTCATAACACCCCTACGACCAAAATGGCGGGTATGTTTGGTGCAATGAGGATTCAAACCCGCGACCCCCAGACTGCAAATCGAGTGCCCTAACCACCAGGTCATGATAGACCAATAAGTTGCATCAACAAACACTTAGAAACAATATTTATGGTGGAATATTGGTATATTTTGGACAATGTCGAAATTATCTAAACAGCAAATTATGACTTCAGAAAATTTCGATAATTGCAGATAACTTAGTAAGATTAACCTAAATTATATGTGAGAGCTTTAACTCGTTGGTTGTCCAACAGTACAAGTATAAAACGTATCTTGACGACAGAGGGCACCTACTCGGAGTATTTTACTCCTGAGACAGGTGTTTCCCATTCTCATGTACGTAAACAACATGCCGTTCACCACATGAATTTCTTTATAACATGCAGTTATTTGAGATGTTTTATAGCTACAAAGACAGCAAGTAATTTACGACTAGTCCTAAGTCAAAATAACAAAATCCAAATTATGTTCCAAAAAACAAACAAACAAGTATCTTGGTGTTTTCTTTAACAAAAAGACAAAAATCTGCAATCAAGAAACAAAAACAAGACGCAATTATACCCAACGAGGCCCTTCTAAACATCATCACACCATCAAAATATCTTGGTGTAACACGAAAACAATATATAACACAAACTACAGTTAGGGAATGGCAACAAAGACTACGGAAATATAATCAAAATGTACAAACAATTCGTTTGTCTAGAATATCGAATTCTAGTACATGTACATATTGCTTCAACGAGTATATTACAGTTACCAGCAAAACACAATCCATAAACCGATAAAGCTTACAAACAAATTCCACATTCGTGCATAACTATACACACAATTCACGAAAGGTCCAACAAACGCTCGTGCAAGTACTTAGATAACAATAGTTATAAAAATGAATTATTAATTTACATAGGTCGTTATCTTATACACGAATACGACAGTGTTAAGTACCTCTTAACACTGAAATCTGTAACATAAATTTAGCCTGCACTGAACAATAAAGAACAAATTGTTCCCTGCTTTATTAAAGTTTTAACACCCATTTCAGATACATTTTTATTTCAAGTGGTTTTCTCGGATTCACGAATTATTAGCTTTTATTTAAAATGTTTGTCTTCCACTGAACTAAAGTGGAAGTATGCCTTTACAGGTCGCGTGTTTGTCTTCCACCGAACTATTAAATATTCTTCATCTAAATTAATTTTCTACATATTTATACTGGAGACACAGTAAAACATAATGGATTTATTTGCTTTTGTTAAGGTTCATTTTCATGAAGGAACTCTAAGGTTCAAAATTTGAAAAGCTGTCGAATAACATGAAAATAACGATGTTGTGGAAACTCTTCAGAAAGGTCAGATATTTTTTACGTTAGACGTCAGAGGATCTGGAGTGAATGAACAGTTTGACAACAAGCCAATATTTTTATCGAAATTTTTACCATAACTTTAGCTCTCGACCTCTTAGAGGTAAACTACGTAATTACAATCTGGCACCCTTCTGGTATTATCTCAAACTAAAAACACTTGTGATGGAGTTACCACAGTCTGGTATGTAATGACATCATCAAAGGCTTGTTTGTTTTGTTTTTAAATTTCGCGCAAAGCTACTCGAGGGCTATCTGCGCTAGCCGTCCCCAATTTAGCAGTGTAAGACTACAGGGAAGGCAGCTAGTCATCACCATTTCCCGCCAACTCTTGGGCTACTCTTTTACCAACGAATAGTAGTATTGACCGTCACTTATAACACCCCCACGGCTGAAAAGGCGAGCATGTTTGGTGCGACGGGGATGCGAACCCTCGACCCTCAGATTACGAGTCGCACGCCTTAACCCACCTGGCCATGCCGGGCCTCATCAGAAACTGGTACGTTAGTGACAATATTTCAAACTGTCGAATGTAGAAAAATTTATATTCTATTGAAGTGAATAATGCAACAGTAATACATTACCAAAAGTAGAAAGTGCCGGAAATACTTATAGAAACAACAGATAACTCACTGAAATGTGATAGAATACCAAATATAAGTGAGAATTTCAACTCAATTTAGAGGTAACAAATACGTGTAAGTACTCCACTGATGAAAAAGTGGTTTAAACGTGTCCTTTTTTTCTACTAAAAGTTTACATTTATAAATCTCACAGGTTGCCTTCAATTTTGAAACAAATCTGTATTAGAAATGGATGTCTTCTCTCGCTTTAGTTCTTCGTATTTAAAACAAATATAATTAAACATTCTTTATTTGCTGGACTGTCTAAACCACCTTGTTTCTAAACCTTACACTAAATGTCAACTGTAAGCAGCACAAATGATAAAACAAACATACAGTATACAAAGCCGCACTGAAAGCTGATAACTCATAGTACTATAGACCAGAATGCATTGCGAGGACATCGCTCTGCAGTTTACTTCGTAGAATTTGGTACGTGAAAAAATAAGTTATTTTGACGAGGCCGTTTCGGCCAAAACTTCAACTCGAGGCCGTCCTTGCGTACAATACCGTGGGTGGGCACGCCTACACGAAACACAAAATAAGTTTGTACGACGTAACACGAAAATGTGGAATTTAAACATAAGACAGTTTTATTTCTGAACTCAAACAGCATATTGTCAGTACGGTGAATGACTCACTCAAACAGCATATGGTCAGTACGGAGAATGTTTCACATAATGTTACAGAGTGATCGCGTGCCGTATTTTGGGTAAATATGAGAAATTATATATTATATATTTCCAGAACTATGAAAAGCTCCTCATACACTCCGAGATCCACTGAATCCCCTAACGAACTCCCACTAAACTCAGCAATAAAAACCCAGTAATTAATCCCTGACGTTCTGTGCATACGCCTGGCGCCATCTGTCCCACTGACTAAGAGTTTTTGTCACGCTACCCCAATCCTCACTATAGTCGTTGTCCAGAACTAACCGTTCAAAGTTGCCTGGGATATAAACAATCGACACATGACCAGTCTAGTTATAGAAACTGAACAACAATGAAAGTGAGTTCATCATATTTCAATCAAACCAGATTAGTGGTTGTTGCTATGCGCAAACCTACACAACGAACTGTCTGTGGTTTGCCCATCTAGGGTATCAAAGCTGTTAAACCGTTGAATGGAGAGATATTTGTTTTTCTTAGTGTTGCAGATATCAGTGGTTAAATTACATATCGCGTGTATGACACGGATCGTTGGATGTAATTGAAAATACTTCATTCAGTTTGATAGATAATCAGTTCGTTCTTGAAAGACGGTTAGACTGGCACAGAAATACAAAGAGTTGGTAATGTTTCAGAGCAAACCCACAATGGGCTATCTGTTGTGTTCAGTTTCTAGGGAACACTCCGTGAGAGACTTGAATTGGAAAAAAGACTCAGAACCACCTGATGACATGATACCAGATAAAAACTCAATGACTGAAAACTGTCCAGACAACAAAGCATGCCACAACTTCAGAGTTTCAAACAAATGAACTTCTCTGTAGTTTTTGTTTCTTAAGCACAAGGATACACAAAGGGCTGGGCTATCTGTGCTCTGCCCACAACGAGCACTAAAACTTTTAAGCAGCATAAATCCGAAGACAAACCGAACCAGTGAAGGACAATACTTCACAACATACTACTTAAATGTCAATTCACGGTGACATTTAAAGGTCAAAAAAGGAACACGATAACATCACGGACGTTCATAGTATCTGCACCAATAATATGACAAACGGCCTTACGATAAACCAAACAGACGACCAAACACACCCTTGCGGAAAACCACCGGACCCTCCCTTACTTTGACCCCTTTCCTTTCCTTACCTTACACTGGAGTCAAATATTACCCTAGACATCACACTGACAAGCACGTAGCACTTTTGCTTTATGGAACGGCGGATGAATTATAAACGTTAAAGTCAAATCCTGGTGTTCTACAAGAACAGTCCAACAGATGGGAATCATTACTGTGGGTAAGTTTGAATGGCCATCGCATATTACACTACGTACAGTTCTCACAAATATAACAAACTCTCATCCGATTCCCATATAAAATTATCCAGGAACAAGTTATTTTTTAATCACCCTCCCCAGGCTCACCATTGCCAGCCGTCACACCAAATATGCTCGCCCTTTTAGCTGTGGAGACGTTATAATGTTACTATCAATCCCACTATTCGTTGGCAAAAGAGAAGCTAAAGAGTTGGCGGTGGGTGGTGATGACTTACTGCTTTCCTCTAGACTTACACTGCTAAATTAGACATAGTCCACGTGCATCTTTGCGCAAAGTTCAAAACAAGCCTAACCCTCCCTGAGAAAATACTTTCAGTGAAACACATTGCATCAATCAATGCAATGAAACGTGTGCTTAACTGAATCAAACACGAAAAAAAAAGCACCCAGTAACAATCTGAGTTAATGTCCCACTTCACTGTTTTCACGTAATTTTTTTTCATACAAGAATCCAAAGGTAGCTCTCACAAACGTTTGGACTTCAAGAACAAATGTGGTGTCGTTATTGTTAGTTTTGTGTGGAAAGCTTACAAAAGAACAGGAGAGACACAAATGTTTTTTTAGAGAATATTTTTGAATCATGTTATACTCCAAGCTTTAGGCATTCGAAGCCGAACCATAGGCGTTCGCATACAGACGAGATAGATACAAACGAAAACGAGATTAAGTGACAGGAATTGTTGGAAGGTTTTTTGTTGCTATTGTTTTTAATAAGACAGGAAAGTATCAATGGAAAGTGTCCTTCACTTCCTTTAAACTGAGATAAAATGCATTTATCTGGAAAGTTTCAACTTTCCTGCAGTGCTAACCTCGACATTTTTGTTGTTGACTTGCAGGTTTCTCAAGGTTGTTTTAATTCTTTCCTACAACATCGTAACGAATGTCGTGACGTGCTGGTTTTACCTTGTCACGCGTCACGAGAAGACAATGAACACTTGTTAGGGAACTCTGTTTTTTTCTGTATGCTTGGATAAAAAAGAAATGTTGGAGGAAGGCTATACGTGCTGAGCCCGCCACGGGTATCGAAATCAGATTTTTAGTGTTAAGCCATCACTCGGGGGAAATAAAAGAAATGTGTATATTTGAACAAAACTACACTGGCTGTGTATACCATGGAGAACTGAACCTAGGGATTTTGACGTTGTTAGTTCGTAAACATACCGCTGCCCCCGAGGGCTTAAAACATTTCTGAATTGTTAGTGGCTTTGTCAGTGGTCTGTTTGTTTATTCGTTGTAAAACACAAAGAACTATCTGTGATTTACCCACTACGACTTGGTTGATGAACACTTGAAAGTTTTGATAGTTGAAACTCGAATTGAAAACAAACGAATAAACAAGTAGCTTTCAGTTCATTCTTATAATTGCGTGTATGTATACCGCCCGGCATTGTCAGGTGGTTAAACACTCGACTCGTAATCCGAGGATCGCGGGCTAGAAAGATACACGAGGGTTATCTGCACGAGCCGTCCCTAATTTAGCAGAGTAAGACAAGAGGGAAGGCAGCGAGACATTACCACCCACTGCCAACTCTTGAGCTACTGTTTTAAAAACAAACAGTGGATTTGACCGTAACATTATAACGCTCTCACGGCTGAAAGGGCAAGCATGTTTGGTGTGACGGGGATTCGAAACTGCGACTCTCGGATTACGAGTACGGTGAATTAACCATCTGGCCATGCCGGGCCTAAAGCTATTTAACTTGATACTTGGGATATTTTAAAATTACCACTTTATTACATCCTGACAAAAATAATGTAGAACTTAAAACACTCTAAGTTGTGAAGAATTCGAGCACTTACGTTTCGCTTCACTTTCCTTGAGACTCGTAAAATACAAATCACACAGCGAAAGCTTTACTAGTGTTGCCACCTACAGTTCGATGCTTAAACTACAACGATACTTGGTTTGTGCACGAGTTACCGATTGCTTGTTTTTGAATTTGGCGCAAAGCTACATGAAGGCTATCTGCGCTAGCCGTCCCTAATTTAGCAGTGTAAGACAAGAGGGAAGGCAGCGAGACATTACCACCCACTGCCAACTCTTGAGCTACTCTTTTAAAAACAAACAGTGGATTTGATCGTAACATTATAACGCTCTCACGGCTGAAAGGGCAAGCATGTTTGGTGTGACGGGGATTCGAACCCGCGACCCTCAGATTACTAGTCGAACGCCTTACCTTAATCCATTAAAAAAACTTTCAAGACCTGTCAGCTTCAATTGTTGTGCCATCTATCGGCTAACAAATAAAACACTTTTCTAAACACCTCACGGATTCATGTTTTATTTTACTTTAAAGTATTATTACACTAGTGTACATTTTACATAAAAACGTAAAGCAGGTAAATAAGTGATATTAATTTGTTTAATGACTAGTGATAGCTCAAGAAATTTCATATTATTGTTTGGATGCTGCGGAACATAAACTATGAAAATTATATGGTTTGACTTACTTGATGTCATAATTTTGCGCATGCTCAGTTTTAATTAACACAACACTTAAGAAAATTACGAACATCACAAAATTCAATACTAAATATTCCTTCAGGGCACCATGATCAACATCTTAATTGTTTTTACACAAATAAGCAAACCTACAAACACTGCCTGAAAAAAGTGGTACAAAAAGGATATACTTTGTTAAGTGGACAGTGTTTACATACATCATGAAGCTAGTCCTAAGCACCTCTCACCAATAAATGTTTATATTAAGTGTAAATACAATACATGGTCATCTGAAGCTAAGATTATCTAAATCATTGGAGAATATTGAAAACATTTTATTACATTACAACATTCCACTGGTTTTAAACATCTTGAAACAAACCTGTGTGACTACTGGAACTGTTGGCGAAGTATGCATTTCTTTGTTCTGAAGTTCGAGCAAAACTACATGAGGGCTATCTGCGCTAGCCGTTCCTAATTTAGCAGTGTAAGACTAGGGGCAAACAGCTAGTCATCACCACCCACCGCCATCTCTCGGGATACTCTTTTACCAACAAATAATGCGATTGGCTGTACCATTATAACGCCCCCACGACTGAAAGGGAGAGCATGTTTGGTGTGACAGGGATTCGAACCTGCGATTCTCAGATTACAAATCGAGTGCTCTAACCACCTGGCCATGCCGTGACTTTATATAATAACAAATGAAAGCGAAATTGTCAGATTATGCAATTTGAAAGGCCGTATCCATGTGTGGTAATTAAGAAAATATTTAATAAACTCTGATTCTCGTGTAATAATTTAAAAAATATATTGCAAAGCTTTAAACAAACAAGTGCAGGGGAGGAACGAGGCCCATAAGAATCTTACCCTCCCCCATATCAACGAGACTTGAATCCTGATACTGAAGTGTGTGCTCTATGAGATATTCGTTATTATTTTGAAGTGTGAACCTATCAATGTGTTAGCTATCGTGATTATTTTGTTTTGAATTAAGCATAAAGCTGTACATAATGGACTATCTGTGCTCTGCGAACCACGGGTATGGAAACCCGGTTCCTAGTAGTGTGTGTCCGCAGACATATCACCGTACCACTGTGGGGGAGGGGCAGATTTTTTATGCAAGTCGATTTTTGTATTATAAGTAACGTAATTTAAAACGCAGGCTTACAATTTTCAGCAGCGTAAAATTGGACAATTCAACCTTGTAGCATCGTTTAATGTAAAAGTTAAGTTATTTACTATCGTTACTTAGATTGAACGTTGCATTATTTCACACGCTGACAAATAAACACGCAAACGTGGGTACTATGCTGCAGTAAGATAAATTAAACAGTAAGAACGAAACTGGACCAATGACATTCTTCAATGTATTCTACACGTGTGTACGTAAATGAATAAGGTATTTACTGAATTATAATTATTATTAATATCTAAAAATATTGTTTTCATAACAAACTTAAACATTTGTAAAACTAAAGTAATAATTTTCAAAATTTAAAATGTGAAAATTATTTTATATTTTCGATGCAGTTAAAAAATGAAAAACCGGTGTAATTGGACTTTATTTATTATAAATATACTTTGTACACTGATGAAAAATATCTATCATAGTGTAAAATATTGTCGCGAGATGTCGCTACAACCCAAAAGAAGAAAGAAACTTCATTTAAAGTATGTAAAGTGATACATACATACGCCGCACATTGCGAAATGATAAACAGTTGAAAAAAAACTGATAAAATTCGACAATAAATATAATATTATGCTCGATAAAAATATTTCAGTCAAGTACTATTACCAATTATTCAAGTATATTACAACTGAATTATGTTTTTTAAAAGTGCATGCCAAAGTGAAACGTTGTTAAAAGTTAGTGGAAAACTTTAAACTATGCTAGAAAAACATGAATAGTGTAATAAAAATACAATGTAATAAAATGCAGTTCGTTTTGAGTGATATAAAAGTTTTTAAATGTTCTTTCATCTTCTAACCGAACATTTTATAACTACCGGATTTATAAACGTGATTGCTTTGTATTAAAATGAACAAATTTATGGGTGTTTTGTTTTTCTTACCACTTTCATAACATGCCGCTGCGTGTCATTTTGTCCTCTTTCTTGTATTTACCTCCAACTTAATATCATAATTCCTCTCGACAATATATTTATAAATTGCAAGCGAAACTTTATCTGCTGAATTTGAGAAGCTATTAATTTTGTTGTTGTGGTTGATTTCAAACAATGACCGCTAGGGAATCATTGTTAGGATGTAATAATAGATACAAAATACAGCTGTCGCTCTCATCCTCTGTAACGTGGAGCAGTAATGTTGAAAAACAAACTATTAACTTGAGTTTCCCCCTCCAGGTGGGGCAACTGTACGTTTTCAGAATTTTGACGCTAAAATCAAGGGTTTGATTCCCCTTTGGGAACTCAGCATATGCTACAAGAAAACAATCACACACTAATTTGTGTTTTCTCCGAAGCTACATTAAAGTTACCTGGGCCTAGTTCTACCTAATTTAGAGTTAAAAACTAAATGGAAGTCAGTTAATAAACTACTCTCGCTGAGGCTACTCCTTTCTGAACAAATATTTGAATTTGACTGTCACTACTGTGATACAGTCATGATCCCTCACGTACAGTCATGATCCCTCACGTACATATTGTTACTGCTATAATACAGCCACATGTGTAAATCGCGTTTTGCGACAAGGGTTCGTGAGCCACAGACCTTCGAAATTTAGTGTGTACATAACTCGTAAGCCACGTATTAGTTAGTCTGAATTCATCCAATCCAAATTTTGACGTAACAACGAAATTTCCTAAAGACAAGCCCCAGCAGGGCCAGGTGGTTACCGTGTTCGATTAGCAATCTGAGGGTTTCAAACATGTTCGCCCCTTTTAACTGTAGGGGCGTTACAACGTTACGATCACTCACACTATTCATTAGTAAAAGAATAGTCCAAGAGTTGGCAATGTGTGATGATTTAGCTGCCTTCCCTCTGGTCTTATTTTGCTAAATTAGGTTTGGTCAATGCAGATAGCCCAAAGGAAATGTAACTAGATTATAGACTAAGCTTCAGACGTAACATTGACTATTACGGTAACAGTTTAACAAGCATCCTGGCACAGCCATTTAAGAGGTTTTCATATACATCTATTATACATGTTCACAAAAAATGTTTGTTTTTGAATTTCGCGCATAACTACACAAGAGCGATCTGCGCTAACCGTCCCTAATATAGTAATGAAAGATTAAAGAGAAGGAAGCTAGTCATCACTCACCGCCAACTCTTGGGCTCCTCTTTTACCAACAAATAGTGTGATTGATCGTCTCACATTATAACACTCCAACGGCTGAAAGGGCGAGCAAGTTTTGGTGTGACGGGGATTCGAACCCACGTCCCTCAGATTACGAGTCGAATGCCAAAACCACCTGGCCATTCTGGGCCGGTCGTAAATTATGCATTTCATAAGGGGTAATAAAATAACAGGTTGGAACGAATATCGTAAAAAGGAAAGTAAACGAAGCCTGTTTTTTTATGACGTTTATTTAATCAGCTAAGGACACACCGATAATGGTGTGCGATAAAATATTATCACTTTTATAAGACGTAAAAATATTACTCCATTGTTTTTAAAACTACATGGGCCATAACATTCAAGAACTATTCATGATAAGGACACAGTTGATACTGCTTTGTTTCTTGTTAAACATAAAACTTCACGATGGGAAATATAGGCTACGTCCACTAGGAGTATCAAACCACGTTTTTTTGTGTGGTGTGACCGTTCAACGCAATGCAATTTCGATTCAGTTTTAATCTTTTTTTTTTTATATATATACATATATACCAGGTGTCATGCAACACGTGAGAACTGCATAAAAAAATGTGAATGGCCTTTCTCTGGAATATCGTGTAATTGTGGTGAGATCTGTATTCCATGTATCAAACAATTTGACGAGGTTTGCCTTTGTCATACATTACGAGGACCCTCGTCCCTGTAATGTCTTTATAATAAGACAAGTGTTTGATTAATCATTACCAAACTGTCAACGTAATGGATAATAATTCCAATTAACATAGCTTTATAATAATTACTTTATAAACGATAGAAGCTGGGAGTCATACAGAAGAAGAAATAGAGGATTGTTTCACGATAATACTTTAGACATTACAGTTTTACGCCCAAAATACGTCTGTATTCATACAGACCATATTGTCTTCCATCGTTCAAGCCCAACTGATAAATTCTGGCACTGAACAAAAGGCCTCTTGGACAGTGACTCGTAGGAAACAAAATATATCTATCCGAGTTTGTTTATAAGCACCTCCGACTTTGAATCTGCAGCAAACAAATTACAGTGAATGCGTCCCGAAAACGTGCAGCTGGAGTGATTTTATCACAAGTTATCAACTGGACAACTGTTTTTTAACGATTGATGTTCAAACCACAACTTCCAGAAAATCAAAATCATACTCTCTTATTACAAACTAGTAGGGCCAATTAATATGGGGCAGAAGAACCATTTGACCCACACTTCAAGCTCAAATGAAGCCTTAAGTTTAGATACTTGTTACTTTTTTGCATTTAAGTTTTCACAACTTTACTTGTCTCTCAATCAAACCAAAATGTGACACTCTTTATTTAGAGCTAAGAACTCTCTCTCTCTCACACACACACATTATATATATTCAATTTGTCTTTTACATTTCATTATGGGATAATAATTTTCTTATTTTGTTTTCACGTGTCTTCATTTCTAAGTTTTATTACAGCCACGGACCTCAAAAGACAGAAGTAACATGGGCTTCTTTGAACCTCTGAGACAGAAAATGTTACGAAATCTGACGAAAAATCTCGATTATTGAACGAAACGTGTCGTCAGCAAAGGATATGAAGATTTTCGTATGGTTGGAAAAATATTATTAAACACTCTTCTATCAGGTCATCCATAAGTAATGTCCGAAACTTTAATGCAGAACGTGCATCATCATTTCTGTCTTTCTAGAAGGCTTTAATGATTACAATATGTAGTGGGACGTGAACAAAAATTTTCAGACAAATAAAAGAAACTAACCCAGCTCCACTTTTTCGAATCATTAATCAAATAAACCCTTATGAAGATGGATGTGTCTTAGGAGCACATTAGGAATATAATGCTTTATGAATTTAAAAAAGGCAATAGAGGAGCAGAAAATACACGAAACGTTCAAGGTGTTTATGGTGCGGAGTCTCTCAATGAAAGAAAATGTCGAAGGTGGTTTCAGAAGTTCAGATCAGGTGACGACAGATTAAGTGATGCGTCACGTTCAGGTCATCTGTTGAGTTTAATGATGACTTGCTGTTGGCTGTACTTGATGAAGATTGTGCTTTAACAGTTGAAGGACTAGGAAAGAAGTCTAATCCAATCCATTCAACAGTTCACCGTCATCTGTAACAGCTTGGAAAGGTGTTAAAACTTATAAAATAGGTCCCCCATGATTTGACAAAAGCTAACCTCAGAGAAACTCTCATGAATGTAACTCACCTTTATTGGGCAGGTTAGTAACTGGAGATAAAAAATGGATATTTTATAAGAATGTTAAGTGTTATAAACAATCGCTAAGTGCAGTTAAACTGGATAAAGCACAGCCCACAATGGACCTCTACCCTATTAAAGTCTTGTTGAACGTTTGGTGGGGTATTGTTGGTATGATCCACTTTGAATAACTGCCACGCAATGTAACGATTACATCAGATTTCTAATGTCAACAGTTAGTGCGTTTGAATGTTCCACTTAAAGAGGCTTGCTTTGATCAATCACAAAGTTGCTGTGTTACACCAGGATAATGCACAACCCCTTACAGCAAGGATCACATCTGCAAAGATTGAAGAACTTAACTGGGAAAACTTTCACATCCTCCTTATTTTCCAGCCCTTGCCCCATCTGATTATCATCTGTTCTGAAGTTTGCAGAACTATCTTGATGAAAAAGAACTTAGAACACATGAATATGTCAAAACTACCCTCTCTACATTATATTCCTCCAAAGCCCAAGAATTTTATGGAAGTGACATTCAGAATAATTGGCAGGAAGCAATTAATAATAATGGAATATACGCTCTGGATTAAATAACGGAGCGTTTGAAATCCTCTCTTCTTCTGAACCTAAAATCGAACATTACTTAATGGATGATCTGGTAACACTATGTAACAGAAATTATGTTCCTGGATAAAGTGTGTTATTTCTTAATTGCTTATGTTGTAATGGTAGAGAAAATGCCCATTATTCGATTCAAACTTTGCTTTTGTGACCTGGAAAATGAAATTTAGAAAGTAACTTATTTTCTCTGTAAAAACGGGCAAATTTGCACATTTTCATTTACATAAAGTCTAAATAAAACAACACACGAATCAAGATTTACATGTATTTACACTAAAGTTGTACAAAAATGTTTAAAAGTAGTTTTTCGAGTTTTGCGACTGTAAATCACTTTCATGTATCAACCCCCAAATATAGTCTACCATCATGTTTTCGTTATACGCTACCAGGTCACAAAAGCAAAGCTTGAAGAGAAAAATAGGTCTTTTCCATTTACTTTAGGCATAAGCAATTGGGAAAATTTTTTGCCCAGAAACAAGAAAGAGTATAAATTTTGTTGCATAATGTAATTATTGAAAATTCCTAAGGGACTAAACAAAGGATATAGTACTTAAAAATGCAATAGGCCTAATACTAAAGTCTCATGACAAGTAACTAAATAAATACAATAATACTATTTGTTGTCTGTAATTTGTCCATGTGAAGTAGTCACATGGATCTTGATCAAAATTGGTACAGAGATTCATTAGATCCACGCAGCGATACAATTTTTTTCAGTTTAGTGGTTCTTCTGGGTGTTGTTTTTACCATTATTTCATCTGCCGTGGGTATACAGATCATCATATGTGATATGGAGGATCCACGTGGAGACACATTCAAACTTGCGGTCTCACATTTTGTTTTGTCTTATGGTTTGTTTGTTTGTCATTTACATACAATGGCACAACTTTTAATTTACTAAGACAGCCTTTCATTAATCATGAATTTACATAACTTCCGTCCAGGGGTCCACGTACTCCAGTTGGAACTAAAATGTTACAATTAAGGAAATTCTTTAAACTGTAGTTTACAACACAGTGAATTTCGGGTAACAACACATTCTGTAACAATGTGCAAACTGTTAACTTCCAAAGTAACTGCTACGTTAACTTCAACGTTAGTGTGCTTAATTTATTGCATAAACAACGAAATGTGATCGAAGTCGTTTATCAACCTAATTCTAATAATTCTAATTCAAGCAATAAACGTACGGATTCAACACCACAGTATCAGAATTCGTTTGTTTCTTCAAAGCTACACCTTGGACTATCTATGCTCTGCCAATCACGGGTATCGAAACCCGATGTATAGCGGTTTAAAATCTGCAAATAAAATATTTTTATTTGCGAGATTTCAGACCTCTTACTGGAGCCTTCGTCGGGTAACAAAGCGAGTATATATACTTTGATTACAAGTTACAGATTTTAATGCGAGTGAGACGTTTTGATCACTGGTTCTTTACCATTAAAACTTCTGTAATTCAGAATAATCGCACCAGCGATAAAAACTTCATATCCGTTCTAGATACAGATCTTGTTTGAACTGTCACTTGTAATAAAATATACCTAACCAGTCGGTAAACTAATACAACTGTTACAGGCAGTATGGATGACTTTCCATACACATTTTTGTATTACCTTTGCTTCAAAATTGTTTGTTTTTGAATTTCGCACAAAGCTACTCGAGGGCTATCTGTGCTAGCCGTCCCTAATTTAGCAGTGTAAGACTAGAGGTAAGGCAGCTAGTCATCACCACCCACCGCCAACTCTTGGGCTACTCTTTTACCAACGAATAGTGGGAATGACCGTCACATTATAACGCCCCCACGGCTAAAAGGGCTAGCATGTTTGACGCGACGGGGATACGAACCCGCGACCCTTAGATTACGAGAGCACGCCTTCACGCGCTTGGCCATGCCGGGCCTACTTCAAAATTACGCTGAAAATAAAGTAAGTGTTGACAGCGTGTTACCCAAATATATCAGCACGTTTCCAAACAAAGCCTAACGTTCCTAACACTAACTTGATGTTGTAATTAAAGGGTGTAGATGTTGTACAGCGTTTAGGAATAATTCTTATGTACCCTTGTACTCGAATGTTCTAGCCGCTTTCTACCGCCCATAAAATCCTCGAATTTATCAAATAAATTGTAGTTAATTAGCACTGAACAATGTATGAAATATAGTAACGATTATATTATTCAGTTCATAATGACGTTGAAACAATTACGTTGTAACAATAAGCATACTAATATAGTTATGGTTATATTATTCAGTTCATAATGACGTTGAAATTATTACGGTATAATTATTATGGTAATAAAAAAATCAGTAACAAAGGTAATGGTCCTTACGCTCTGAATTTTCATAGGATGTAGAAACGGGGCTAAGCTTCGTATCGTTACACTCATAACGATGGAACAGACGTAAACCATCAAAATTAACTCCGGTTTATTTATTTTACTTTTCATAATTTTTTTTATGGTATTTCTTTTCTATTATTTATAAAAACGACCCAAGAAAGCATGATGTTTGCATTAAAAACTAAGTCCTTCACACGCTGAATGATAGCAGTATTACTGTACAACAGTCATATATGTGGGATATTATTTCATGGGAAACAACAAAAGATCATAGTTTAGGTGTTTCACTTCCGAAATGGTAATACACCTCTATTTTGAATCAACACCTAGCAGTAACTAAAAGAAAACCTAATCCAGAAAGGACGTCGTTCTATTAAATAAGTAATAAGGAAGAAATTGCATAAAATAGTTATTGGTATTTACATGATCTGAAGTCTGGGGAAGCCCGGCATGGCCAGGTGGTTAGGGCACTCGACTCGTAATCTGTGGGTCGCGAGTTCGAGTACCCGTCACAAACATGATCGCCGATTTCAATCAGTCTTTGGTAAAAAAGTAGCCCAAGAGTTGGCGGTAGTTAATGATGACTAGCTTCCTTCTCTTTAATCTTTCACTACTAAATTAAAGACGACTTTGTGCGAAATGCATTCAATTCGCATAAAAAAAAAGTGATGGTGTTCCTGTAAGTTAGTTGTACCTTTACACAAGGATGGACAACTGGTCCGTCCATGGGAGAGTACTAATATCTTCAGCCAACGTTTGGTGACTGGGGCAGGAGTCTCTTGTTGCATGAAAACAGTCTTGTCCAGTAAGCTTTGTCATTAAAGTACACACATGAAAGGTATTTATTATGTACTGTAGAGTGGCCACGCACCTCCAAAGCCATGTACTAGTCCAATTCTCCAAATGGTACCCGGCACCACAACATACAAACTTCTCCAAATGGTACCCGGCACCACAACATACAAACTTCTCCAAATGGTACCCGGCACCACAACATACAAACCGATGAATCTGGAGTTAGTTTGCAGCCAGTTCAAAGAAATTTCTTGAAAGAATAGCCGCAAACCCAGGTGCGTTCGCTAACAGGAATGCTTGGTTTTAAGACTCAATGAACAGGTTTTTAATTATGGTATACGTACATATATTATAGGTCTCAGTTGTAATCATATACGTATATTCATCACGATAATATAGATTAAAATGTAGAAACGCCAAGTTGAGACACACGCTTACAGGGACGGTTATAACCTAAAGCGACATAAACAACAAAACATCTGTCTTATCTTTATCTTACTGTATGTTACTTTACTTTCTCTTGTTTATATTGAGAGTTCGAAAGTGATCATCACACTCAGGGTTTCAAAATTACAAATATTTTCCCGCTGGTCTCATTTTTGTTCATTAATTAACTATATGCCACTCAGGAAAGGAAAACTAGATTATTTTTAAAACTTAAATCACGTAACTCTTGAGATATGCCGTATATATAATAATCACATATTATTAATCACGTGCGATTTCTCTGCACCATTAGAAACAGGTAGAAACTTCAACCTTTTACGATATTGTTTGGTTTGTTTCGAATTTCGCTTAAAGCTACACGAGGGCTATCTGCGCTAGCCATATCTAATTTAGCAGTGTAAGACTAGAGGGAAAACAGCTCGTCATCACCACCCATAGCCAACTCTTGGGCTATTCTTTTATAAACGAATATTGGGACCGTCATATTATAACGCCCTCACAGCTGAAAGGGCGAGAATGTTTGGTATGACGGGGATTCGAACCCGCGACCCTCGGATTACGAGTTGAGTGTCTTAACCACCTGGTCATGCCTGGGCCTGTACAATACTTTATTGTATCAGAACTAAATATTATTTAAATATCAAGTAAAATTACATTGGTTATAGAGAGCGCCTCTTCAGTATCTTTACAAGCAAAATTTCACCGTGTTGCTGTGAACGACAATATTTATCACTTAAGCTTTAATGTACACAAAACGATAAAATAGCATTCACCCTTCTTCATTATACAGTTATAGTTTAATAATTATACATTAAATCTCAGTTAGAAACTAAGGTGTTGATTATAGTTTTGTTACTGTGCATAAAATACTGATTGTTAATTTATTAGCGAACTCTGTCTTCTTAGTGGTGGTTATCACTAGGTTTTGGAGTGGATAGTCTAAAAGTTGGTCTCTCACGCGTTACTCATTTTCAGTTGGGAAAAGTTAAATCGAACAGTTTTTAGGGGTCCTCTTTAATATTACGTTTTAGGAGTAACAGTTGAAGTCAGAAAACCAGGAAAAGAAATGAAAACATACGTATAAAAGACAGAAGAGTTGAAGTAATGTTGGTTTTTATTATTTAAATTCCTTGATTGAACTTCTGTGTGTTTACACAAACAACAAAACATTTCAATAGTGTTTGTTACGGTTGATATTTGTAATTTGTTGGCAAAGTTACCTTTTAAGTTGCACGTGACCTAGCTGAACAATTTTCGCTGAAATTGCATTTGAAAAATCCTTCTCCAATAGGCATACAACTTTTGAGTTTGATAACATTAAACATCAACTGACAGTCACGAAACAGTAAAGAATTATATTCTGGAAGATCGTTCATTTTTCAAATTCTGTGCACACAAACACACACAATGTTTGTTACTGAGATAACCGGTCTTTGAGGAGCGTTTTAATATTGTTTAAACGAGTTTTTTTTTTTTTTGTATCCTCCCTTTCTTCGTTCAAAGTCATGTTTGTTCATTCATTCAGACCAGCGGCAAATAAGTAAATTTATATTTACAGAAAGTAGCTGTACATGTTTATCTTTACATTACCGTCATGCGCTGTAAAACACTCGTAATGGACGATACTCACTCCAACATGACTCTCTACATCGTCCGTTTTAGAGATAACACGAATAACCTTCATTTTATTGTCTCACCAAAGAAACCACTTAATCCAAAAGTTCCGGTTTTTTTGGTTTGTATTCACCAAGGTAAAAACTGAAACACAAAGAGTTTGTTAAATTTCGTGGAAAAGCTACTCGAGTGCTCTCTCTGTGCAAGCCGCCTCCAATTGGGAGGTTTGCAAGGTAAAGAGAAAGCAGATAGCTATCACCACCCAACTCCAATTCTTGGGCTGTTTGTTTTTAATCAACAAATAGTGTGACAGGGTATAAATAATCAACTTTTCGTGGGTATAAACAGTTTATGAATGCAGTTAGCTTTTCGTAACTATGGGTAAAGAACGTGAAGTTGTTTTTGTAATAATCTTACCATTCTTCATGAATATGTACACAAAACTTTCAAGTATAGTGACGTATTTTTATCACTATAATATCAGTGATTACACGTCACGGCTGCCATAGAAACTACAAACGTAATTCTTGTAAATGTCTTCTTGTTACAGTTTCCCAAGATGAATACTTTTGGCATGGTTTTCTCATCATAAGCATATGGAAACTGTAAAATAATATCACTGCAAAATAGTCCGTATGTCCGTCCAGCAGGCATGCTTATATCCTACAATATATATATCTATTTAATAATGTGTTGTTCGTTGTAAAAAAAAATAGAGAACTGGGCCACTAAAAACATTCCAGGCTACGTCATAAATTGGTGCATGCTAATTGGTCTTTAAGAAGAGTATATTGTCCAATGAACTTTTTATCCGAGTGGCGATGATTCACTGTTACAGTTGTCTTGCTCGAGTTACTACTACCGGTTTCCCATAGTGAATTTAGGGTTAGAAAAGAGCTTCATCTAGAATGTAATAGCTGGGACACGATATTAGGAAATTTAAATCACTTGGTACAACAAAAATAAAATAAACATACCTGGCAACAGTAACTGTAATTTGTATGCAAATTTATTTGCATACAAAATAGTTGTTCAGTTTTCTCAGCGAACATGCATCACTCACGACCGCTAGCACAAATTAAAATAACGATCTACACCACGTATACGGTACTGTTGTAATTTGACTTTTTATTATTATAGAAATATCTTAAGTAATTCGTCAAATTAATACCAAGAAATAGGAATGAAATGTATTAGGCAAAAACAAATATCCATCTTGTTACTTCGTGCATAACAGGAAAGGAACAAATAAACCACTCTAACTTAATGCATAAAGAACTACGGTACTTATTACTGACTATTATGTCAGTGTTCCTCCAGCTTGCTTGAATGACAGCTCATTTAAAGACTTTACTGTAGAAGGAGGCTGTCCCAGAAGCCTGGTTGTTGTTGTCTTGAATTAAGCACAAAGCTACATAATGGGCTATCTATGCTTTGCCCACCACGGGTATCGAAACCGGGATTTTAGCGTTGCAAGTCCGCAGACATACCGCTGAGCCACTGGGGGACCACAGAAGCCCGGACCGAGAGCGAAAATAGACATTTTGATGTTAGTTGTACACATTTTATGAAAGTTGCTTGGTTTGGCGTTTTATGGTACGAAACAACTAGGCTATCTGCGCTAAGCATCCGGTAAAAAGTTAAAATTATTAAAATTCGTAAAAAGGAAAATTTTGAATTAAAAACATAAATAGCGTTAAATCTAATTTTAATATCTAGTTTACAGCAGTGAGAGAGAAACTACAGAAATACAAGTTGTGAAGGACTTTCTATAGCATAATTTAAATTTTTATAACTCGCCAGGATGACTAACGGGTAAGTTCAAACATTAGCGTTAGACACCTGAAGTTTTAAGGTATTTGACGTCACGGATATTTTCTAATTTCAAATCAAACTCGTTGTACTTTAATTCTTAAAAAAGGAATCACATTAAAAAAGGCGTAATTTGTAAATTAAAAATTTAAATAGCGTTGAAAAGGTCAATGGCTTTTAAAAAAGTAAGTAAAGTTATGGACAAACCCTGGGACAAAACATGTTTAAAATGGTGCCTTCGTTGAAAGTCATAACGACGGCAAGACAATAAAATGGGGCTCACTATGACCCGAGTGTCACACAAGACATTCGTGCATAAGTCCCAGATGAAAGAAAACGATGAGATAAAAAACCGTGACCAACAGTCTAATTAGGACAACTTCCTCTTTTCCATCCTTACGGAGACATGACGGCCAAAGTCCAATATTGGGTTTCATTTAAAAAAGCTTGTTTTCACGTTGTTCACTCCAAGTCGACTGCCAATTGGCACGGAGTCGAGTCTTGAATACAGAACCACAGTCCATGTATGGAATAGACACAGCGGTGACAGTATCAGAGAAGACAGATTTAGCTATGGTGTCGGAAAGCTCGTTCCTGCGAACACCAACGTGGCCTGGTATCCAGAAAAACTGGATAGAAGTAGATATTAAAGAGAAACGAACCAGTCAGTTTTGAATATTGACGAGAACAGGGTGTGAACCAATTTGAAGCGATTCCAGGGCCAGTAGAGAACTAAGCGAGTCAGTATAAATGGTGCAGTTTGAGTACTGCTTAGCTTCTATGTGATCCAGGGCAAGAGAAATGACATACATTTCAGCAGTGAACACAGAAGCTGTAGAGGGGATTCTGCGTGCAACCACTGAACCACAACAAACCATGGCAGAACCCACACAGTCACCTGATTTCGAACTATCTGTATAAATAGGAATGGAAGAATGGTTCGAAAGATGTCCAGATAATAACAGGCAGTATTACAAATCAGAAGTGTCTGGTTTTCTCAGACGACTTAAAGAAATGTCACATTTCGGGATTGTAATAAGTCATGGTGTGATTGGCCTGACCACTGAATACAAAAATGTTATCCAAGAAGAGACTCAGTTCATCCAACTGCGCTTGCATAAGAAGGCCAAAAGTAACAATGGCAGATTGTCTGCTCTGAAAAGGCATGGCCAAACGAGGAATGAAAACACAACCCCAGGAGGATTCCAGCGACTGAGGACGTGAATAAATGATCGTTTTGCATATTGGAGCAAGAGAAGATGTACCCAGAACCAAAGGAAGTGGATCTTGGGGTTTGCTGGAATGAATGTTAGGGACAAAGATGGGTGTTGACGTTGATTCATCAACTTTTTTAACCATGGAGGTAAAAAAAACTTCTTTCATATGGTTTTAGAATGATTATTTTGGAGGCATAGAGAGATCCGTCTGGACTACCACTGTAGTAGAGGAATGAAGTGCAGCAGGACACGGTCGACATGAACTGGTGGACAACAACTTTCGAGTCTCAGGGTAAGTTATTTTTTTGAATCGTGATAAAACGTTGCACCTCTTTTTCTTCCAAACACTTGGGGCAAGAATGAAAGTAGGATGGGTGAGAGCCATTGGAATTAACCCAGTGAGGGTCTATTTCACACTCACAGGCATCGTGTTCCTTGCCACCGCAACAAGAACACGTTGAGGAACCACAACATGATGTCTTTGAGTGACCGAACTGCTGACACTGGAAACATATGAGAAGGTTTGGAATGTATGGCCGTACTTTGTAATTAAATTAACCTGCCTTGATGGTGGCAGATGGACGCGGTTATGTAAATGTTAAAATAAGGACATTGGTCGGCATCATAATTCTATCTTTGCAAGTGGAAATACGCTTCACTGCAAAAACTCCTTGGGGGGAGAAACGAGAGAGAATTTTCGATTCGGGGACGTTCTTTAAATCCGTTTCAACAATAACTCCTTCTGACGAATTCAAAGTAGCACGGGACGTAACATCAACGGGTGAATCCCCAATCGCCTTTAAATGTAAGAGAAGTTTCCTGGGTTTCGATGTGGATGTTTCCACCAATATGTTACCAGAGTGAAGCTTTTCGACTGACTTTGAAAAGGTAGCAAGTCCCTCTAGTCCCTTCTGAATAATAAAAAAGGAGACATCTCACCTAAAGGTTTGTCTGAGAGATAATGTAGTACAAGAAGATGAGGTACAACAGGTGTTACAGATGTTGAAGCTTGCTGCTCAGAATCTTCAAGACGTGGTCGTTTACCGATGGAATATTTTTTACCATTTTATTTAAATTTTTATTTAAGAACGTTTCGGTACCTCCTGACCCCACCCACCATGGTGGCCCTACGAGGGGATACACTAGAATGTAAACTGGGACACTGCAGCAACGCCAGGGTTTCGGGAGCCTTATATCCAAACACCAGCATCTGATACAACGTCCACGACACCTAAGGAGAACATCCAACACTGGTACTTGGTTGACCCTAGAGGACCACCCAAAGGCGCCGCCTGTTTATAGGAATTCGAGGCCAAAGTGGTGTGTTGGGGTTGGACCACGAGGGATTCTCCTCTCTCCTTCACGGGTCAACACGCACGGCAAACACGTGGATGGATATTTAGATGACAGAGGAAGTAAACTAAAAGAACAGAACTTTCTATGGAAGGTCCCCTCACCACGTAAAGGAATCTAAACCAATTTTGGAAAAGAAAATACCCAATAGCACAGTATATCAAAAATTGATATTTGTATGGATCTCAACGATATGCAATTTGGATATTAAATTAAAAAGAAATTGTGTGTTATTTCCTACGAGTCCAAACAGACTTCTGAGACTCCCTGTATAAATATACACGCTTTTCGGTCCACAAGTAGAAATTATTGATCAAAAGATATAAAAGTCAGTATCAAGTTTCTTTCATTCATACCAACAAGTAAAATTAAATGTTAATAAAGTAACGTGAATTTGGTTTAAATAGAATAGCTACTGGAATTATATACTGTCGTTCCTGATATGAAAGTTTTGACCAGTGGAAAAGAGAGCCAGTCCGTAACATCCTAACACATACTATCCCATTACTCAAGCTAAACCATTGTTACTATAACGAAACAACTACGCTCATAAAACGTGGGGAATCGCTTGTTGTACCGCACAAAGCCCATAAATGTATGAAGAGAATAAACACCGGTCCACAAATAAACCGATATTACCGTGAATCTTGTACAACACAGAATTCTAGTGAAACAAAAAGGTTAAAGCCAATTACATTGTCTTGTCTATGTGATGCTAAAAACCTTCCTGGAATGCAGACCACTTGGAGATAAGGACCAGAAATTAAGTGCTAATCACTTTGAACCAGCATCTAGCTCACAGTAAAACTATACCACTCAAGTACAAGGAAGTTTACTATATATGTTCGAGTCTGTATCAATATCAGGTTTCTATTCAGTAGTGGCCCTATATCACTCAAGTACCAGCCAATATATTCTCTATATATGTACGAATAAAGAATTTATTTGGTTTTCGAACAACAGTTTACTGTGAACACTAATTACAGCCAGAGGCCATTATGATAGTGAGCTGAGAACCAGCTGTCACTCAAGAAATAATGACGCATTAATCAAATATATACTTTCGTAGACAACAGTCTTTATAATGCCTGTAAATGATTTAAATACAGAAATACGTGTAATTATTCTCGTGGTAGTTTAGCATTTTAACGCTTTTAAGGTCTGAATAAAACTACGTCCAAGTGGTTGTAGTTGATTTTAGAGAAATTGTTAAAATGACTTGTATTTATACATGTCAAAGAGTTGAAGCGTGTTCTAATTTACAAATGTTGACCATGACGCGTGTGAAGTTAGTGTATATTATAAAAATACGCGCACAATATTAATTAACTATGACAAAGAAGTCAAAATTATTACCTACGGAAAAGTCGGTCTTAAGTTGGGAAAGTAAACTGTAAAAGTTGGAATCAAAGTCGGTCTTAAGTTGGGAAAGTAAACTGTAAAAGTTGGAATCAAAGTCGGTCTTAAGTTGGGAAAGTAAACTGTAGAAGTTGAAATCAAAGTCGGTCGTAAGTTGGGAAAGTAAATTGTAGAAGTTGGAATCAAAGTCGGTCTTAAGTTGGGAAAGTAAACTGTAGAAGTTGGAATCAAAGTCGGTCTTAAGTTGGGAAAGTAAACTGTAGAAGTTGGAATCAAAGTCGGTCTTAAGTTGGGAAAGTAAACTGTAGAAGTTGGAATCAAAGTCGGTCTTAAGTTTTTTTATTCGTACGATTTACTGGAATGGAATTTTCCTCGCAAAACGCACATGAATCAGTTTATTTATTTTAAAAGTATGACTTGAAATTTAACAATTACTAAATAATGAGGGGCCGAATAAAATTGGTCGCAGGGTCTCACGAGGTTATACCACACTTAAATATGGGCTTGTGTGAAACGAGGTACAAAACAAACATTTCACTTTGGTTTTCCCACATCATCTAATTTTCCTTCATCATACTCTTCCTCCTAAAAACAGCGCCTCAAGCGGAAATTTTAGGTTTCGTGTAAATCTGTCGTTATTATAACAGACACGCACGGGCATAAACATGGATAGTCCAGACTCAACAAGGAAACTAAACAGGAGTCAGCGCCAAACATTAGCATATATATGGGCATATCCTGCAGGATACAAAAGGGTCAGTTAAACCAGGAAGACCATAATTGACTTTTTCTGCGGGGGAAGAATCGTCCTACTGGCCATACCCAGCGTGTTTGATTATAGGTTTTGTTTGGTAGTGACGTAACCTCAAATGAATGTGAACTAAATTTCTGGTAGACCCGGACGAAAAAATTACCATAACAACCAGTTTTTACAATACAGCTCGTGAAATGGGGAAGTTTACTTGTCAGATATGAAAGAGATTTTCATGTGTGGTCTTTTGCTTCTTTTAAAGAACATAATACAGATATGACCACCAAGATTTTTGATGTGCCTTCAATACACAATTTCATAAGCACAATACATGTGTGAACACATACACACAATTTCCAAAACAATCAAAATCACGTCGGACTATCAAAGATTTTGAGTTCCATTTGACTGAGGACAATCTGCTTTACGTAAAAGCAGATTGAAACACGGAATGTTTCGCACACAAACACTCATGTACCACTACGAAGATGAGTTTTCAATCGCTTTACAAAACATATTACATCTACATTAAGTTGCCTATTATGTTTTAACCTATGCCCATTTGATAAAATAATTAGATAACGATCAAATTTCCTGTAATTCATATAATTTTTTTTTCTATCGAAATAGGTCAACAAAGAGTGTACTTATCCATTACAGATTTGGAACATTATTAAATAGACAGATAACTGAAAATACACGTAAATTATGTTTTTAAAGTCAGATCTCTTAATGTCCTCTTTGTGGAATTCCTAATGTAGTTCGAGGTGAAACGAAAATTTGATGTCAACAAAAGTTATCACGGTCATGATTTTTTATTTTTACCAACATCAATGACTTTGATGCCTTTGAAATTAAATATCTTCAACACGCCTAACAGCACGTTTTACTTCTGACGAACTACAAATGTTCCATGATGAAGGTTTGTAGTGTGTGTGTGTGTGTTATTATTTGGACTTGGCAGTAATTTTGGTTTTAAAGACCTTAGGGAGATCCCTAAGGCAAACCAGGGGCGCTCAGAAACTTTTGTTTCTCTTCAGCCCCACGCATGATTGAGGGTTAAAGACTTCACGATGAGCAGATTGGATATTTGAATAGTTTTTGTAGAATGTCTTGAGGTTGGTTGGATATAGTCGTGTAGGAGACAAACGAAGTCGGAGGAGAAAGGGAGGGAGGGTACATGGAGTGAAGGAGTGTAGAAAGATACAAGAATAGTACAAGACAGGATAACGTACCTCTTTTCAGGTCCTTGGTATCGAAAGGTGTTCGAAAATAAAGTGTTTGGAAACAAACATAAATTTTAAAGGATAAGTCATGGTTATCCACAGCTACCGTTCTGAATTTTGATGTATTTTTTAATTTCGCGCAAAGCTACACGAGGGCTATCTGCACTAGCCGTCCCTAATTTAGCACTGTAAGACCAGAGGAAAAGCCGCTAGCCACCACCATTCACCACCAACTCTTCGACTTCTCTTTCACCCACAAATAGTGGAATTGATTGAACATTATAACGCCCCCACGGGTGAAAGGGTGAGGACGTTTGGTGTGGCGGGGATTCGAGCTCGAGACCCTCAAATAACAACTCGAATGCCTTAACAACCTGGCCATACCGGGCTGTGATAAAAAGAGAAGTTCACTCAAATAACATCAGTTTTTTTTTAACTCACTTCTTAAAGAGAACATCCACCTAGTATGTAACATAACTTTTGTTTTTTTTTAATTTCGCGCA
Organism: Carcinoscorpius rotundicauda; assembly: GCA_011833715.1. NCBI lineage: Eukaryota > Metazoa > Arthropoda > Merostomata > Xiphosura > Limulidae > Carcinoscorpius > Carcinoscorpius rotundicauda. Next base: position 129,433,139 of record CM022394.1, read on the forward strand.
AAGCTACACGAGGGCTATCTGAGCTAGCCGTCCCTAATTTTGCAGTGTAAAACTAGAGGAAAGGCAGCTAGTCATCACCGCCCACCGCCAACTCTTGGACTGGTCTTTTAACCAACGAATAGGAGGACTGACCGTTTCCATGGCTGAAAAGGCGAGCATGTTTGGTGTGACGGGGATACGAATCCACGACCCTCAGATTACGAATCGAGCGCCCTAACCACCAAGCTTTGCCGGGCCATTAATTTTGATATTAGAGGTAAGTTAGTCAACGGTGCCCTCTACCAACTCTCCGACTACACATTTTTAACGCAAACTGTGGACTGGATTTCCAGCACGAGCACACTACTATCCACAGGTGCCATGCTCACTCAGCTCATGGTCCCGTGCATCGCAATACGTGAATTAATATTTTTTGTTTTCACGTAAAAGAAACGTAAAGTTAAAACTGTCTTTCTTGTATTTGTGAACTAATAAAATGCATATTTAATAATGTTCCCGAGATATATACAATTTCGTCGGATTTAACATCTTGAGAAAAATTAAAACGCACTAATTTTATATGCAAAAACGGCTCGTTTGGGTTCAGAAAATATTTTAAATAGAAGGTCGAAACGTTGTTCGCTCTTTTATTTAAAATATTTTCTGAACCCAAACGAGCCGTTTTTGCATATAAAATTCTCAACAAGTGGGTTTCTCGACATCACTGAAAACGCACTAATACCTTGTCTCTCTTAAGTGAGTCCTTTGGTGGGTCAGCGATAGGTTTGCGAACTCGCACTGTTAAAATCCAAGGGTTGCAGACAGAGCACAGATATCTTATTGTGTAACATTGAGCGAAAACAACAATGAAACAGGTCCTTAAACGAGTTTCAAAAGTTAAGTAACTTGTCTAAAAACAATAAAAAGTGACATAAATCAGTCAAACATAGGATGCCAGTGACAAAATATATCTGAAGTGGTAAAGCTCACACAGCAGTAATCGAGCAGTATTCGTATCTTGTGGAAACTGAAACTGTTCGTTATAAGGAGGGATTGCTCCTAATGTTGGTTGACGGTTACCTTCTATGTAGTACCCATAATGGTTACGAACCTGTATGTATATCGTATTAATATATAAATATTATGGAGGCTAGTAAGCTAACTGTTTTTACGGTCCCAGTAACAGTCAAATAGGTATGGACATCTTACTGAAACCTAATATCTCTAAATCAATAGAAATACTTCTACCACAGTCCCATGCAATAATGGTCAAATATGTGTATGGACATCTTACTGAAACCTAAGAAACAGTACCATAGTAATAAGAAAAAAATTAATTAGTATGTTAAAACATAAAGGGTGTGTTGTAAAACTGTCAGTCATTTGACAAGATACGTTTTGGGATAGCTCAGAAATCTTACTGAATTATATTTCAATAGCACCAATAATGTTACGGATAATGGCTGAAAAATTCGATATCCAATACCTTAGGATATTAAAGGAGGCATGGAGGTCCATCTTAACTTTCTCCTTTTAAGAAACATTAAAAACTTAGGAACACAAAATAATATACCATTGAGTCAGACGTATGTACATTTTATTTATTTTGATCTTTTTAAATGACGTACAATCTCTTTGGGTAAAAATAAATTACATAAACATACCAATCAATGTTCTTTATCGGTTATGCTTAACTGACTGGAAGTTTTTACGGATTTAAAACACAATAACAAAAATATTCATGTCCACAAGAAGTTGAACACTAACAACATTATATGCTGCGAATCTGAGGTGAGAGAAATAGAATGAGCGTCTGTTTCCATGATTAATGAACACTATGGAAATAAAATCTGTTTTTTTTAAGCAGAAAGTACGACCTTTACTGTGTACTAAAATAATGTAAAAACACGCACCTCGATTTACCTATACATGTTTGAGACAAAGAGTAGGAAATACGAGACAAATACTGTTAATTTATCTGCTTTGTCTGTTGTTTCCACAAACTTTGCTGCAGCCAAAAAAGAAAGAAAACCCTTGAGGGGGTGGGGTAAAGGAAGTAGGTTTTGAGTTTCTTTCTCAGAAACTCTTTATCGAGTGTTTGATGCTTAACGTTTCGAGTATTTGTAATGATAAATGTCATCATTGAGGCGATAATCACGCCACAAATAACTTTTTGTGAATTTATAACCATTTACCAATCTTTACAGAAATCATGAGAAATGTTCCAAGAAATATAAATACGTAAATCTAAGTGTGCAATGGTTTGACGTTCACGTGAGAAAAACTACCATTTTTTTTTCACAAAAACGGCCTCAAACTGCAGCGAATACCTCGAGGAAACAAACAAAGATAATATATTTTAACAGCATGCTCGTCCATCTGCGTTAATGGCCACATTTTTAAAATATATTTTGGTTTCTTTTTGTTTGATGATTGGAGTTGTTAAGAAAGGGATAATGGACACTTCTTTGTTGCTACCAATTACCGATATCCTAGACACAGCGAAGATATTATTTAGATCTCGTTTCAAATGACAGAGCACCTAGGACACAGACCACATCACAAAACGACATATATATTTCGTTTTTTTATCTTTTTTTCCCCCACTGGGAAAAGTTGATTGATTGATTGATTTAGTGTTTTATGGCACAAAGCAACGAGGCTATCTGCGCCAGACATCCGGTAAAAAAAATGTAGTAAAAGACATAAATGGAAATGAAGGTAAAACAAAAAGGTATAAAACCAATGTTGACACCTGGTCTACAACGTTAAGACAGAAGACAGAGTATAAGAAGTTGTAAGGTATTTACTCTAGCAAAAAGGTAATGATCATAACCCGCCAGGAAGACTAACAGGTAAGTTTAAGACTCACCGTCAGTCACCGGAAGTTGGTCTTTCCAGTCCTGGTTCCGGGTTATGTGTCATAGCAACCAGTATCAAAATGTAAAAGAATAGAAGTTTTAAAAGACACATAGCAAAATCGCAACGAGTAGCCAAATGTCCAGTAAAAAGATAAAAATCAAGTAAATGGAGTAAAATTTGTGAAAGTAAATGAAGGTAAAAACAAAACAGCAATTAAAACAGAAAATAGTGTAAAAACCAATGGTGACATCCAGCCTTCAAAGTTATAAACTATTTACTCTAGCAAAATGGTAATGATCATAACCCGCCAGGAAGACTAATAGGTAAGTTCAAGAACCTCTGTCAATCACCTGAAGTTGGCCTTTCCAGTCCTGGTTCCGGGTTATGTGTCATAGCAGCTATTATCAAAATGTAAAGGAATACAAGTTTTAAAGACACTCGGCAAAATCGTAATAATAAGTAACCAAATGTTCAGTAAAAAGATAAAAGTCAAGTAAATGGAGTAAAATTTGTAAAAGTAATTGAAGATAAAAGCAAAACGGCAATTAAAACAGAAAATGGTGCAAAAACCAATGTTGACATACAGTCAACAAAGATGTAAAAAACTACCTGTAGCAGAATGGTAATGATCATAACCCGCCAGGAAGACTAACAGGTAAGAATAAAAACCACCGTCAGTCACCTGAAGTTGGTCTTTCCAGTCCTGGTTCCGGGTTGAGTCAATATGGCCAGTACAAAAAAGTAAAGTAGAGAAAGTGTGAAATGATATGCAGCAAAAGTATAATAACAACTCGCCAGGACGACTAACGAGTAGTTCAAACAGCAGCGTAAGTCAACTGAAGTTGGCCTTTCCAGTCCTGGTGTCCAGTTATTTATTGTTCTGGCCTTTGTCCAATGTCACATTGAATGAGAGAGATTAAAACAGTAAAAAAGGAGCCACAATTAAAAAGGTGTAATGAATAAATATGCAACCCTCAAATGAGATGAAAAAGATTAATGTCCATTAAAAAATTAAAAACGTTATCAAGGTGGACAGAGTCACCATCACCAATAACTTTGTCCAATGTCACAGACTGACCCTGGGAAAAATATGTTTAAAATACTGCCGTCGTTGAGAATTGTAATGATGGTAAGAAAGTAAAAAGTGATTTGAGTGTTACACAAACTACACATTGGTGCATCAGTTCCAGATAAAAGAAAACGATGAGTTAAAAACTGTGACCAATGTGTAGCCTAGTGAGAACAACTTCCTCCTTCCGAACTTTACGGAAGCAAGATGGCCAAACTCCAATTTTGGGTTTGATTTGAAAAAGTTTGTTGTTGCGTTGCTCACTCCAAGTGGACTGCCAGTTGGCACGGAGCCGAGCCTTGAAGACAATGTCATAATCCATGTACGGAATAGGCACAGGGGTGACAGTGCTGAAGCAGACATATTTAGCTGCCATGTCTGCAAGCTCGTTCCCGCGAATACCAACATGGCCTGGTATCCAGAAAAACTGGATTGAAGTAACTGCTAATGAGAAAAGGGCCAGTCGGTTTCGAATATCAGCGAGAATAGGATATGAGCTAACGTGTAGCGATTCCAAGGCAAGTATAGAGCTAAGCGAATCAGTATAAATAGTGCAGTTGGAGTACTGCTCAGCTGCAATATGATCCAGGGCAAGAGATATGGCATACCGTTCAGCAGTGAACACAGAAGCTGTAGAGGGGATTCTGCGCGCAACTACTGACCCATAGCAAACCATAGCAGAGCTCACTGAATTACCTGATTTGGAACCGTCGGTATAAATGGGAACTGAATGATTGTTTGAAAGATATTCATTGAATAAAAGACGGTACTTCCAATCTGGAGTATCTGCATTTTTCAGGTGACTGAAAGAAAGGTCACATTTGGGGGCTGTAATTAGCCATGGTGGGATGGGCCGACCTGTGGAATCTGCAATGTTATCCAAGGACAGACCCAATTCATCCAATTGCCCCCGGATGCAAAGCCAAACGGAGCAATGACAGATCGTCTGTTCTGAAAAAGTACTGCACACCGAGGAAGGAAAACACATTCCCAGGTGGGATGCTTTGGGAAGGAACGAAGTTTCGAAGTATATTGTAAAGATAGTTGTAAAGGGCGAAGGTGTAGAGAAGGTTCATGAGATTCAATGTATATGCTTTGAACTGGAGAGGTACAGAAAGCTCCAGTGCAGAGTCGAAGTCCTTGGTGATTAGTGGGATCCAGCATCTTTAAGGCCGAGGGTCTGGCAGAGCCATAGACCATTGATCCATAGTCGAGTTTCGATCTAATAAGAGCACGATATATCTTCAACATTGAACAGCGATCTGCCCCCAACTGGTAGAAGAGAGGACACGGAGGATGTTCAGCGCTCTTGTGCATTTGACCCGAAGCTGCTTTAAGTGTGGTATAAAGGTCAGTTTACCATCAAAGATAAGCCCCAAGAACTTTGTCTCCGGGACCAATAGCAGCAACACTTCACCGATATGAAGTTCAGGATCAGGGTGAATACCTCGTTGACGGCAAAAGTGCATGCATACAGTTTTGGAGAGAGAGAAATTAAAGCCATTCGCCAGAGTCCACTTCCGTACACGATTGAGGGCAGTTTGTAGTTGCCGCTCAATATATCTCATGTTTGACGACTGACATGGGATGTGAAAGTCGTCGACATACAGTCAATTCGCAACAGTGAGAGGGAGTTGTTCAGTGATGGCATTTATCTTTATACTGAAGAGTGTGACACTCAATACACAGCCTTGAGGAACTCCAAGTTCCTGTACAAAAGAACGGGAAAGTGTCGAACCCACACGAACTTGGAATCTCGTGTCCATTAAAAGTTTTTTAATAAATATGGGTAGATGGTCACGTAACCTATATATATGGAGGTCTCGCAAAACGCCATACCTCCATGTAGTGTCGTAAGCCTTCTCTATGTCAAAGAATATTGATACAAGATGTTGGCGGTTGAGAAAGGCTTCTCTGATAGATGTTTCAAGACGAATTAGGTGGTCTGTGGTGGAGTGCTGTTGACGGAACCCACACTGGGTGGGCGAGAGGAGGTTGTTTGATTCAAGGAACCAAACAAGATGAGCATTAACCATCCGTTCTAAGGTCTTACAGAGACAGCTCGTCAAAGCAATTGGACGATAGTTTGAAGGAATCTTCGGATCTTTCCCTGGCTTAGAGAAAAGTAAAATAGCCTTGCGCCAGGCATCAGGAAAAGCATTCTCCTGTCAAATCCGGTTGAAAACAATCAGAAGGACATCAAGAGAAGCAGGAGATAAATGGTGCAGCATGTCATAATGAATATCATCAGGTCCAACAGACGTTCTGGCAGATCGATGAAAAGCCCATTTTTAGTTCCACCAGGGTAAAGAAACAATTACAGTCAAAGAAACAGTCAGTTTGACAGAAAAGAGGTGATTGCTCTGCCTGAGTCTTGATGGCTAGGAAGGTAGAGGAACAAGCAGAAGTGCTAGATACCCGGCAAAAGCTTTCACCTAGAGTGTTAGCAATGTTCCGGACATCAGTCACCTCCTGACCATCAGAGAGTAAGATCGAGAGGGGGACAGAATTGTAGTGCCCATTAACCTTTCGAATCATGTCCCATATGATCTTGGAACTGGTGGTAGAAGATATGCTGGTTGTGAACTTAATCCAAGATTCCTTCTGGCTTTGACGTCTTACCCACCTAGCATGTGCACGGGCCCGTTGGAAAGCAACCCGGTTTGAAAGTGTGGGATATCTACGAAAAGTATCCCAGGCCCGTTTTTGAGCCTTCCGTGCTAAGTGGCAAGCAGGATTCCACCATGGACGAGGATATCGTGGAAAACGTGTCGAGGTTTTAGGAATACACTGAGCAGCTGCTTGTATAATACACAGTTACCACTGCTACACATTCGTCTATTGATGGTTGATCTACGATGGCAGGATCAAGTTCTGCGAGATCAGTGAAAGTGGACCAGTCTGCCTGATCCAGCTTCCACCGGGGCACGCGGGTAGGGTGGCATCGACCACGGCCAGTCTCTCTCAAAAGGATCGGATAATGGTCACTGCCTGGTGGATTACTGTCAACCCTCCATGAAAAATGGGAGAATAATGAAGGGGAGCAAACTGAGAGATCAATAGCGGTAAAGGACTGACTAGGTGCACGGAAATAAGAGGAATAACCTGTACTGAAAAGAGAAAGATTGTGATCAGAGAGCATACGCTCTACAGATCGAAACCTCCCATTAATTATAGTACTTCCCCAGAGGGGATGGTGTCCATTAAAATCCCCCAGGATTAGAAATGCAGATGGCAACTGTTCGACGAGAGCATCAAGTTCTGATTGATCGTATGTCTCTCCAGGGGACAGGTACAGAGAACAAATAGTGATGGTATGACCCAAGGAAACACGGATGGCTACGGCCTCCAAGGGTGTGTCATGTGACAAAGACAGGGTGGGCAAATGTTGATCAACTAACAGTGCCACCCCTCCATGTACTCGACCATCACACAACCTGTCATTTCTGTACAAAGAAAACTGCCAAATGGAGACTGTATAAGCAGATTTGAGAAATGTTTCTTGTAAGGAAAGACAAACAAGATGGTAGGAAGCAATCAGTGTTTTGATATCATCCAGATTAGAACGTAAACCTCGACAGTTCCATTGTATCAAGGTGTCCATTTTTAAGAACGGGTAGATGAAGTGGCTGGAGAACCCTTCGGTTTGCGACCACATCTTTTTTCTTTACTGTCTTTAATCGGAGGAGGTCTATCAACCTTCATGGATCCTGCTCTGTGTCGAGTGGGCAGGTTTTTGTTTTTGGAAGAGGAATCCAGTGACTGAGGATGCAAACAAGTAATTGTTTTGTCTCTTGTGGTTGGAGAAAATGATGTATCAGAAGAAATGCCTGTATTTGAAACTGAAGGACATGGATCTTGAGGTTTATTGGAACGTATGGGAGGAACAGAGATAGGAGTGGAAGTCGATTCATCAACTTTTTTAACCATGGAGGACAAAAGGCTTTTCATTTGTTTTGAAAACGATTCTCTTGGAGGCACAGAGAGATCTGTCTGCACTCCCACTGTAGTTGTGGAATGAAGTGCAGCAGCATATGTCCGAGATGGAGTTGTGGACAGCAATTTTCGAGCCTCAGGATAACTAATATTATGTGTCGTTTTCAAATGCTACACCTCTTTTTCCTCCAACCATTTTTGGGCAAGAATGAAAGTAAGAGGAGTGAGAACCATTGCAGTTTACACAATGCGGGTCCATGTCACAGTCATAGGCATCGTGGTCCTTGCCTCCACAACGAGCACATGTCAGGGAACCACGACAAGAAGTTTTTGAGTGGCCGAATCTCTGACATTGGAAACATCGAAGAGGGTTTGGAATGTATGGCAGAACCCTGCAAATGAGATAACCTGCCTTGATGGTGGCAGGTGCACGTGGTGAAGTAAATGTTAAAACGAGGGTATTTGTTGACAGTGTAACTCCATCTTTGCGAGTGGAGATGCGCCTCACCGCAGAAACTCCTTGAGTGGAGAGACCAGTAAAAATCTCTGACTAGGGAACGTTCTTCAAATCCTTTTCAACAATAACTCCTCGTGAAGAATTCAAAGTGTCATCAGGTGTAACCTCAATAGGTATATCCGTAATTGCCTTTGAATTCAAGAGGAGCTCACTGTGTTGGGATGTGGATGTTTCAACCAATATGTCACCAGATCGAAGCTTCTTTACTGACTTTGGAGAGCCAGCAAGTCCCTCTAGTCCCTTTTGAATAAAAAAGGGGACATTTGCCCTAAAGGTTTTTCCGAAAGAGAATGAAATATAAGAAAATGAGGTATGTGTGTTACAGATGTTGAAGATTGCTGTTCTGAGTATTCAAGACGTGGTCGCTTTCCCATTGACTGTTTAACTATTTTATTTAAATTTTTTGGAGGATCCATAGGAAAGAGGAAAAGTTTCGGTACTCACTGACCCCACCCACCATGGAGCCCTACAAGGGGACGCACTACAAAGTCATGCAAGGACAATGCAGCAACGTCAGGGTTTCGTGAGCACTATACCCAAACACCAGCAACAGGCACAATGTCCACAACACCCGTTGAGATCTTCCAACACTGGTACTTGGTTGGCTCTAGCCCAAGTAGACCAGCCGATTGACCCAAGGTGGGCCACCCAAGGGCCGCCCGTCTACAGGAATTCGAGGCGAAAAGGTGTGTTAGTGTTGGACCCCTCAACCACCAGGATCCTCTCCTCCCCTTCACGGGTCGCCACGTACGGCAAACACGAGGGTGGATGTTGAGACCCCAGAGAAGGCAACCAGACAGAACAGAACCTTCCCTGGGAGGTCCCATCACCACGTACAGGAATCCACACCGAGGGTCCCACTGGGAAAAGACATTCCCAATATCAACCATCCTTTGAATAACGAAAGTAAATACGAGTGTTTAGTTCTTGGTTTTGAACTTAGATACCACCTTATATGACACGAGCTAGTTGGCCAGGTCAAATAACTCTAATTTGAAATTGCTAGCCAGATGAAGGGCTACTAGCTAACAGTATCTGTCTCCCTCTACGCGGGTGCTAACCAATGTTCCCTCTCGTTTTTTCAATTCATGTCCGGAATGATTTTTTTTCACGCGCACCACTATCAAAGTAATGTGGGGATGTGCGTTACTGGATTTTTTTTTAAGGGGTTGGGGATTTTTTAGACCAGCAACCCTATTTAATTATTAACAGCTTTGTAATGCAATCAGTTTCCTCCTCATATCCAAAAGCTTAGGGTAGCAAAGGGTTACGTACATGTTCTCATAACACTTTAAGGGGCTAACACTACTTTTATGCACCCCACTACAGTTACACAGTCATGTCTTTATAACGCTATAAACCGGGTTTCAATACCCACGGCAAGTAAAATATAGCTAGAACTTTGAAGAGCGTAATGCTTAATTACAAACTTATACACACAAATATTAACATTATGAATAATGTTTCACATGTTCTAACATGTATTCAAAATCTATTCTTCATGTACATACAAGTAATTCCTTCAATATTGTTGTCTGAAAAAGGAAATACAAAAATATTGTGTTTTCTGGAAAATACCTCAATACATTTATAGATTATTACATCTCGCGATATAATAATTATCGCCTGTAATACTTGTATAATTGCATTAACACAACTCGTCTCATACATGAATTTTGTTAAATATAACCATCTATACAGTCGTTTCGTTTTCATCTCGGACTACGTTTTCTTAATGTCTGTCTTTTTGTTATAGCTAAGGCGTATCGGGCTATCTGCTGTGCCCACCGAGAGGAATTTGGGTATTGATCTAAGCGTTGTAAGTCCTTAAAACCAGGTGGAACATTATATTACAAGGGGGTTTGAATCATCACAGCGTCGGTACAGTCCACGTTGTCGCTTTGGGTCATGTTCTAACTGACAATCGTGCACCTTGACAATAAAATAGTATTCGAATATAAATCCCATTGCAAAAAGCTCCATCGTAAGGATGTCATGATCAAAACACACCACTCTTCCTTGACAGCGTTCCACAATCCCTCTAATGTATGAGGACTACGAGTTCCCAGTGCCCGTTAGAAAAGTCTGATAGTACAAAAACTCACAGACGCTACATCCGAAAACTTTACCAATATATGTATGATCTGAGCACATCTTTATGATCAGAGGGTATGAATATTTGTGTCAGAAAGAGTTATGTACAAATACGATCAATATGCAGAAGTAGTACACAGTTTACGTAGCGCTAACAATAATGTAGAATATCAAAACACAAGTTCAATCAAGGAATTTAAATATTAAAACCCAACATTACTTTAACTCTTTTGTCTTTTATATATTTATGTTTTTATTTCTTTTACTGGTTTTCTGACTTCAACTGTTACTCCTAAAACGTAATTTTAAAGAGAACCCCTAAAAACTTTTCGATTCAATTTTTCCCAACTGAAAATAAATAACGCGTGAGAGACCAACTTTTAGACTATCCACTCCAAAACCTCGTGATAACCACCACTAAGAAGACAGAGTTCAGCTAATAAATTAACAATCAGTATTTTATGTACAGTAACAAAACTACAATCAACACCTTAGTTTCTAACTGAGATTTAATGTATAATTATTGAACTATAACTGTATAATGAAGAAGGGTGAATGCTATTTTATCGTTGTGTAGTGTACATTATAACCCACACGTGTCAATTTGTACGGTTTACTTCTGTCTACCAGGACTTGTAATGCTTATTCTTACGTCTAAGCTCAGTTACACGCTCATAAAGGTTTGACATTATGACGATCGCCGTGTAGAGACGTCCATAGGATTTGTTAACGTTAAATATCCATGTTCCCTTGATGTGATGTCTCATTTTTAGTTCACGTTCTTGGTGTGTGGTCTTAAACCTTTTGCTACAGGCTATAAACAGAGAGGGTTTTATGACGTAACCTGGGTGTAAGTATTCAGTCATTCACAAGAACAGGGTAGAATTTTACTTGATGGTTGCTTGTATTGGTGTTGAAAAAGTGCTGTCTATAACCAATGTAATTTTATTTGATATTCAGAAAATATTTAGTTGTGACATGATACAATATCGTACGAGGTTAAAGTTTCTACGTGGTAATGGTGCAGAGAAACTACACGTGGTTAATAACGTGTCGATAATTATATGCATAGCATATCTCAAGATATACGTAATTTTTAAGATGGTCACAACAATCTGTTTAAGTTTTAAAAATAATCCAGTTTTCCTCTCCAGAAACTGGCACATTTTTAATTAGCGACATAAAACGAAGTCACGTAACATTCATCATTTTTTATTCAGAAGTCACGTAACATTCATCATCTTTTATTCAGAAGTCACATAACATTCATCATCTTTTATTCAGAAGTCACATAACATTCATCATTTTTTATTCAGAAGTCACATAACATTCATCATTTTTTATTCACATGAACTTAGACTAAGTCTTAAAACTTCAAAACCAGAGTTTAAAAATATGCTGCAAGTGATAAACATATCTTTCGTCGCTATTTCACATTTGGCTATAGGTGTCACAACAATTCAATGATTTAGCATTTAATCTACATTATCCTCATCGACATATGTACAAGATTACAGCTAAAAAGGTGTGCGTGTTGTCCAGGGCGAGTTTACACATCGTTAGAGTAATGGTTATAAATGAAAAAAAACAAACGAATTCTGTTCCAGAAAATTAACACGTATATACCCTAAATATTTCACACAAAAAATTCGCCCGTTTTTAAGTTATCTCCCTCTTAACTCTATCTTAAACTGGCACCGTATTTCTACACAACCTGAAATGTACAATCGAATCTTCAACTACACCTGTAATAGAAATAGGTTAAACTTTATTAACGATGAGCGGTGTTTTAACAACCGCTCGTGTTTTACTACGAGTTTAACAGAAACTTAATACGTTTCAGACATAAATTAACAGAGAAAAAGAGATTCTTAATTATGTAAGGCCATTAGAAGAATCCTTGCATATACGCCGCATATAGAAGAAGTAGTCGCCTGCACATACAGTATATGCGCGCAGCATGACAGACCCTAAGCCTGACCTCACTGTTCCGAGTAGCTAATAAATCAACGACTTTATCACTGTGCCCTATCATCAAGATCTCAGACTATGGAAGAGGACAACAAGGCATGCATACAAATACAACCACAATTTCGTTAATCTGGGTTGCAGCTAACCCTACTGCAGAATACTTCTCGATCAATTAATGAGAAATGCGATCATGAACATGCTTTTACCGTTCAGAGTTTAAAATCATGGACTGTTCCTCAATCGTGTTTAGTCAAACTACAAGTCCACGTGGATGTTAATCTATAAGCAAGAAACGAACAAAAACTGCAGACGTGCTCTAGGGGAAAAAGATGATAAAATTAATTGCTGGTTGTCAAAACTGTTGTCACGTGAGATTGAAAGTATATAGTTTTCCCAAAAGAAAGGTTTAATTTTTTTTTTAAATAAAAAGTTTAGAATATTTTAGCGTTCTTTGTAAAGTAACCCAATTGAATAACCTGATGTATCTCCACGTTCACCCACACTACTCTGTACAACGTAGCTTAATTAGACGTAAGTGGAACTTGAAAAATTCTGGTTAATTCAGTTTGACTCTAAACAAACGATTTAAGGGTTTATCAATGAAAACCCTGTAAAATGTGATATTTCATAATTTGTTGAATTTCACTCAGAGATGCTAGAAAGTTGTCAGTCCATAGTTTTGATGTGAGAGACTAAAGTGAAGACAACTAGTCAACACTACCGATCGTCAACTTATGGGCTACAATTAACAGATGAATGACCACGACATTTTAACAACACAACCCACGGTTAAAGGGCCGAGTAGATTTAGTAACGGGGTTTAATTCCGCGACCTGCAGCTTGGGGAGCCGAGCGCCCTAAATCACTCTACAGGACATGCCAGTCCCCAAATATTGAGAGAAAGTCCTCATAGTTGCGATTCATTAGGACAAAGTGTTGAGGCTTCTGATGGTCTGGGTACTTTTATCAAAATTCTAAATGCCGAGATTAGCCTCACAGGCTTTAGTTTCAAGCACAAGTTCTCGTTGGAAATAAATTACAGCCAAGTATCGTTAAATATTTTATTTATTTATTAGAAAAGAAATCGCACTGGCCCAAATAGGTTTGTTGTCGTTGTTTACCTCAGTGCTGTTACACAACGAGTTATCTATCCTGTACTCACCATGGATATCGAAACCCTTCAGATTTATCGCTGAGCCACTGGAAGGTGGCCTACATATGTTAGAATGATTATTAATAACATTACTACAATATTTCATTAATCTCCGCAATATATGTATGTCACATTTTAAAACGTGACTTGAGGCCTTTTCTATTCCTACGGTGATGGTGAACATGTGGAGGGGGGAGCTAAAATATACTTATAGAGTCAATTTCACAGTCCCTAGTTAAGAACTCCCTAACTGTATACCATGAAAAAATATTCATTTAAACCTTCTTAATTTAGTTGTGATTATTTACATTTGATTTATTTTCTTTGTAAGTTCTTGTCTGGCAATTTATTTATTATTTTTATCAACCAAATCTATAAACATTATATACTCAACGAGCTAGTGGTAAATGGAGTCACTTGAGAGGTTAGACAAAAACGGTAAAACTAGTTGTATGATAAATAATAGATTTTACACTACACTGAACAACCTCTAACTGGGACCCCAACCTAATATCTGATTGGACCGCCTGTCGCTACGATAATAGCTCGTGCTCTAAGTAACACAGTCTCGTCGTTTTGTCCAATTGCAGCCCATTTGTTAAGAAAGATGGTTTGCAAAAGATAAGAGAAGTAAGACGTTCGACTGTATCCAAAGTTGTTCAGTGAGACAGAGATACAAGTAGTGCGGTACCAGTTTCAGTCATCCATGGATTGACGAAACGTTGCATTACTGTCTTCAAAGAACAATTCTTCAACAAGACACAAGAGAAAAGTTGAAAGAATATGATAGACACGGGAAAAATTAATTTTTGAATGTTATTCACCTTTCAAAAAAGCAACTACTTCCAAAAGAATATTTATCCACATTAAAGCAGAAGTCCTTATTGTTATAAAACTTTGTTTTAAAACAATAGATGAGCTCTCATTGATTATAACAATACAAGAAAGACCACACATGTCAGATGGTTTTCTCTGCCAGAATGGAGAGGCAGTTTGTTAAACCCCATCACACATTTCCAGTCTCACGAATCCAACATTCATCTTTTTACATCTGATGTGTGGTGTTTCAAATGATTAAAATCCATAGTTTCATTAAATATAGCTGCACCCTGTAAACATGAAAAGAACAGAATGTCTTTTGTACAAGATTTCCCAATTACGTTCAGATTTGGCCTGTCACCAACTGCTTGTCGGGAGTAGACGACATATTCATGTTACCTAGTGGTTGAAATTTTCTCTTATGTGAACACACTCTGACAAAAGGTGTCTTTAAACAGCACACCTGAGAAAATTACTGTAAAACAATCCCCTGCCGGATGGACACCATTATCATATCTTTTAAAAAGTTGGGAAGTATTACAGATGAAGACAGTTACTATAAACTGAAAATACAAATAAGTGGAGTATTTCACAAATCTGTAGCAGGGAAGAAATGAGTTTGTAAAGTAACTCAAACTTGGTGATGAGTTGTTTCTTAAATAAATATAATACATATTCATTTTACAATATATAGAAATCAAATTTTGTGCACAACATCCTACAAAAGAATCTTTTCGAGAATTTGTTTGTCCAATGAGCAGTTTATCTCCAACAAATCCCCTCGAAGACTTTTCCCATTCTTTTTAACCACGTACGACTTGAACTAGTGTAAATCGACATCTGATAACATATCTACAAAGAAGTTACACCCATTCACTTTACATACACTATCGATTCAATCTGGTTACCACATTGTGTTAAAAGATTTTTTGTTGTGGCTGCTTTTTTATTCGTGGGAGGAGAGAAACGTGTTCTTCGAATCAAATTTATTTTAAAACTGAATTAAAACCCGGGTCAAATAAACCAACCAAGGAACGGCGTCACAATTACGTAACATGTATTACCTTTTACTTTTGAAAGATTCCATTATACAGTGCCGTAAAAACAACAAAAACATTAAACAGTGATTCATCAGTATTAAAAGATTTAAAAAAATATATTACTGAACAATAGTGACTAAAAAGAAGTTTGCACTGAAATAATTTCACACAGTAAATCATTTTCTAATGTGGTTCAGTATTAAAACGAGCGAAATATTTTGAAACACAAATTACAAAATCCCAGTACGAAACAAAAGTAAAACAAAATGTGAAATGTTATTCCATCATGGACATATAACGTTCTATTTAGTTTTTACTGGGTGTTCTTTAATAACTGCTCTGTTTAAGTATTAACTTTTGCAAACAGATTCAAGATGTGAATGAAAAACGAAGGAAATAGTGTTTCAAACTCTCCTGCTTCCTACACTGGTGAGACAAAGTGTGTGTTTTCTTATAGCAAAGCCACGTCTGCTTAACCCACCGAGGGGAATCGAACCCCTGATTTTGCGTTGTAAATCCGAAGACATACCGCTGTACTAGCGAGGGGGGGGGCAGGTGAAACAAAGACTGTCTCTTCAAACTGGAGAGATCCAAGGATTGTCCTTCCACTTCAAACTGAATAGGCCCGAGATCCTATTTACTACACGACACTTACTGAGATTCCGGTGAACTTACGTTACCTTTGATAGAACAATTTAAGTGTCACGCAAGGGAGAACAAAAAGAGACTCGTTTATTAGAAAGACATAAAAAGTCTTGGACAATAGAGGAGAACTATTTCACATGTTTCATTTCTCAAATGGTCTTTGTCCTTGACGGTCCTCTTAATGTAGACGTTTACATGATATGCGGTGTTTAAACGGGAAAGGTCAATGATCCCAATTGGCATCCAGTTATACGGAATCCATTCCACGTCTCTTTCTTTGTACACTGTTAAATTATAAAACTGCTTTTATTAGAAGCAATCATCTTATGTATTCACGGTAATTGCTTCTGGTAAAAGATGTAAGAGGCAGTTTTCCTAAAAATAGAAGACAACTGTCGTTATGTCACTTTCTACCTTCATGTTATTACTGTACGACTTAGTTTGAACTCGCATGTAGTTTGTTCGTTAGTTTTAATTGAGCACAAAGCTACACAATGGGATATTTATGCTCTGCCCACCACGGGTATTGGGAATCGAAACACGCTTCTAGTGATGTGAGTCCTCAGACCTGCCGCTGTGCCACGGGGGGACACCCATATATAATTTTCTCATATAGGGTGGCCCAAATGCTAATTGCCCCCACACTTAAATCTATTCTTGTTGAAAATACATAATTTCCAGCGCCGCAATTTGTTGGCCCCTTTCTCAGTCATCTTACATGGTTACGTATCGCTCATTCGTACATTAACCTGGCACGTTAAAATTCAAAAGAAATATTGCTCTGGTGTAACTGAAGTTTGAGCCACTTTCCACCGGCACAACTTAAAGTTCATAAATATAACCACTTTGAATCAAATTTAGATTACACACACTAAGTAGTTTAAGAAACCATTATTCTATGCACCTGTCCATCTGTCAGCGAATACAGTAATATGTATTTTACCTGTCTTTTGAAGAGGTTGTTAATAATTGCACAGATAATCGGTATCCAAACAAATGGATCTAGACATGCCTTTCATACTTATGACAGCTTATTACGGTTAGATGACGAATTATCACGCTCCATTCGCAGTATCTGCTATGATCTGTCTTACACCATTGCAATGCCGAGATAATATATCTTTTCCGCATGACATTAGTTTTGTTCCATCTTCGTCATCATCTCGTTACTCTTACAGAAACTGATGTAAATAAACCGACCGTGTGTTATTAATCATACACGTACGAATTTAACAGCATTAAAAAATAATAATGTTACGCTGCAGGGAACTCAAAATGTTACTGTTATGTGATGGCTATTTTCCCGAAATGAATTATGGTCGTTTGTCGAATTAATAATGTTAGCTTATAACAATTGAATGTTAATAACAAAAGGGAAATATGTAAATATCAATCAATCTGTTATTATACTACTCAGTTTTTGTCGTCCGGAAAATTAGCGCGTACTGCGTTTCAAAAGATGTCAACAAAAGGCGGATGGATGTAAACGTGCTTTTGCTGTAGTTTAGTTACGGTTAAACTTTACTTTACTTAAGCCTCACGCTATTGTAAGACCTAACGTTAGCCCTTTGTGGTAAGGCTTCAATATGTTTTTTGTACAAAATCGTGAGATTTATTTATTGAAAGCATTTAGTACAGTAATGTTTAGCCTTGATTAAACTACAACAAAAAACCTAGATGTGACAAATTAGAGTTATCTTTTCTCGAATATAGGCATACTTTGATAAAGGTTTATCTCATGTTTAGCCTGAGACAAGTGCACACACTGATTTCAGGTTTCAGCGATTAGAATAATTTCACATTATTCTAAACATCCTGAATTTAATGCAACACTGTTTCAATAAAATTGGTAGCAAAGCACTGTATGCTACAGGTACAAAAATATTCTGTGCTTCGAATCTCGTAAGATGTTATTGGATTTACGGCCGAAAATATCATTCACAGCGAGAATACCCAACTAATGAAACAATACATTGTAATCTTTATAAGCAGAAACGAAAAGTAGGTTTAATTAACTATGCAGAAAGATATGTCGATTTTTAGTTCGTTCTAAGTGCAAAACTCACTCTTTAATCTGATGTTGTTATATATATTTATAGAAACGTCCAACTTTAGATCGTAGAAAAACATGAGGTTTATTTACTGATTTATTTGTGTTTATATACTCATTTACTGGACCACAAGTTAAAATGGTGGCGACTGCTGTTTGACCCACACGAAGATAAAGTACACATACACCATTCCGTGAACGAACAAGTACAAATTAAACCTGAACCTTTATGCCTTACGGTCAGTTCATACATTACGCAACAGTTGTAATAAACCACAAACAGCATTCAGCACCTGCGCCGGGAAGATAAAAAAAACAAAAAAAAACGGCCACCACCCTGGATTTATATGGAACATAAAGTCATTCCAATTTTACCACAAACAGCATGTGTTCACATTTAAAACAAACATTAGATCGTTGACAAAATACACAGGCTTAAAACACAATATGTAAACTCGAGTTTCGTCAACGTGCATAACTCTTCTGACATTACACACTGAACAGTTTAGAAGCATAGCATTACTAGACGTAGTTTCATATTGTTAGGAAGTTAAATGAACGACAATTAACGAGAAAGACGATATTCACCTCATGGAGAGTTTTGTATCTCACTTCAGAAAACTGTGTACCCCTCAGGTAACCAGTAAACAACAATGAATCCTTAAGGTGTATTCACAGTTAAATGTTATAAATGCATGCTGGAGAACCCTACACAGTTTTGTAAAGAAAGAATAAAGGATGTAGTACTTAGGTTAGTCCAAAGTACAAATACTATGTTAATAACGCATAAACAATCTTTATAATGAAGATGTGATTAAGAAAACTTAAACTAACCTCCCATAGAAAGCTCCGTTAGAAGAAAACTAATTTATGAACAGGAGAATATATACATATATAAAGGAAGGGGGGGGGGCTAAACCACAATCACAAATTTATAAAATTTGACTATATATTTGGCAGCTTTGCAAATCGTCTAATATGAGTTCATATTACAGAATATGAAAGTTCGTTTCGTATTACAAAACATGTATTTTTATAAATCGACATTAACTTCCAATTAGATTAAGCTACCTACCAAGATATGAAACTTGGAAATCTAACTGGAAATCAGTATATCTAATTAAATATACCCTTGTTACGTTCTCATTTATAAAGATTAGACTATAGAGTCTCATCGCTGCTAACGACATTCTCGGCCGTAATTCTTTTAATGTTTCGCTAATTAAAATGCACTTAAATATCCTGAGGTTTGTATCAGTTCAGAGTAATGAGGACATTCCATTATGCAGAACGAAATGTTTTCTAGACTATTTGCACGGGTTGCATGTGGCTCTTCTCGATGCTGTTCCACATACAGAGCATCTCAAACAGGCTGTGTGCCTAATTAAAGTATTAAACCGCGTCCCTCCAGATACAAGGCCAGAATTGTAAATATAATTTCCAGACCTACTGTAAATATTTGCCGACAAGAATTGTCATGAAATCACAAACAAGGCTTGGATATTTTCAAGTATATGCGCTTGGATTTATATACACCTTTGGCAAAAACAGAAAGTTAACAAATTGTAAATGAAATACGAATTTTACATGAAACTCAAACTTTAAACATTTATATTTCGCACGATTTTTACGAAACACTAATAAAAAATACTATCCTACATAGTGTAATTACTTGTTTATCTGCATAATTACTTCACCCTTGCCTATTAAGCACTGCACATGTGATACTCAAAAAGTTAAATAATCAGTACTTACAGTAGTGGTTTTTAACTGCTCGTTTCGCACAGGGCTGTTAAAAAGTTTATATGGGATAGCCGTCCATAATTAACAAGTAATAAAGTGGATGGAATGCAGCTAGTCATCACCACCCACCGCCTGCTCTTGCGTTACTCTTACCAACGAAAAGCGAGATTAACTGTCAACACTATAACCCCTGGGTACCTGAAAAAATCATGTAATGAAAAATGGAATAAATCCACGATCCGAAGATTGCGAATCTAGTGGTCTAACTACCAAGCCATGCAAGGATGGTTTTTTTTACTGCCAACAAGTGATACAAATTTAGTACCTTACATGGAATATGACAGCAACAAAAACATTACTTTAATTAAACGTTTGTTATTTTGTAAGATTAAAGGAAAAATTATACGAAATATTTAACTTAGAATATCGATCACAGGATCAGTAGCTTCCACAGCCTTATTGTCCAGAGTACACTTACATTTTTATGCATACACACACATCTAAAGGTATATGGTTCTATACAGTTTGTGGAAACAAACACGTAACAGCTCGTTTGTTGATCTATCATTCACAATTTCGACAGCTTTTAACGCACTGTAAATAGCAATGTGTTCTTCTACCACCTGACTACTTGATCACGTCAGCGGGGCTAGTCCCAAGTCGGCTTGGATCATTCTTACAAGATTTCTCTAGCTTACTTGCCTGGTCTGTTAATACATACACTTTTTTTTTTTTTTTTGTAAAATAAATGGTAAATATCTTTTCAACCCAATTCAACCAAACAGATGGCGCTATGTATTTATGGTCATACACGGAACAGTTTATAAAAGTATATACTCTATACAGGTATAACATAAAAAATAAGCAAACAGGAATATTAAACGTAATGAATTTTAATTAAAATGAGGTAAGGATAACGCTGCAAAAAGTAATGAAACAAGAATCAGAACCACAATCACAAATTTATAAAATTTGATCCATAATTTGGCAGCTTCACACATCCATCTATCGGCCAAAGTACGGATTATATAAATTTCTGGCAATGGTTTTTTAAATTCATGTGAAAGTTATATGTATCAGGGATATGACTATAATAAAAATTTACAGATGTGTTGATTCCATGAACACAAAAATTGAACAAATAAGAGAGAGAATAATGGCCCTACTTTCCATTAATTTGTTTGCTATAAGAAATGACGAAAACAAATGCTGCAATACAACGCATACAAACAAGTGATATTGGTTGAATAAAATACCAGAAGGATTGAAACTCATTTATCACCTATCCAACCAGCATCACTGTGACGCAGATAGCCTCGTTGCTTTGTGCCATAAAACACTAAATCAATCAATCAATCACTTTACTTGTGTGCTTTAAAAACAACTGCAGGATTTATTTTACTTCACGTACTTCTTACAGCAATTCTACAAATAACCAACGACCTCTAGTTTCCGTTAAAGATGTGATTTTTTCCTATTTATCGATATATATAAAAACCAAGTGTTGTCAGTCAGTCAGTCGGTTACACAAGTCCAATTCCATTTTTTTTCTCCTATACTACTTCCTCTTTAAAGTTCAATTTAATCGCTAACATAGTTGAAAATAGCTCCAAATTTTCGGGACTCTTTCCATTGTATAAAAGCTTATCAAGGAAGTAATTCCCTGGACGTGATCAGCACTGGCTTAATGTGTGTGACACCACATCTTTATGACGTCTAGCTAGGTAGGATACGAACAGTAAAACTGGAATGACTCCTGCGATAAACAAGTCAAACATTAGCACAAACCTATGCTTATGAATTAATACGAAATATCCTGTAGGGAGGAAAACGACTTATCCTCAGAAAAAAAACAAACAGATAAACAGATGTTTATGCAATCCCATGATCATGGTATATTTAAATAGTTTATCCAAAGACACCAATATGTCGTATGTTACATGAAGTGGGTTCAGAATCATTATGAGCATGATCCTTGGAAAGGAACTTTTATATTTCTTTTATTTATTGTCAGTTTTCCACTCAATAGTTTTGGTTTCCAATGTTTTCCCGTAATCTTTGATAACATTTACGTGAATGATTATATATTGTTTTAATCTTCTTTTCAGTATTTTAATTTAAATAATTATCAGAGGTTATGTTAGAAGATTCTTGTTATACGTTAACAATATATACACTGCAATCACAAACGAGTTTCCGTTAGTTAATTATATGATTTAATGAAAGTTACTCTGTTAAGTAAGAACTCAGTAACGATTCAGTTCAGTGTTAGAAAAGTTATTTGGTGTTATTAGTGACAGCCGTCATGTCCATTTTACTATTTTAGTTGCTTTGCGAGCCCTCCTTGCCTTTGTCTATCGATCAAACTTGGTAAATAAGGCTTACGTTAATTTTGATTTTTATGTATAGAATTAGGCCAACAAGTGAACGTGGCTATATCAAATGTCTATTGAAGAAAAATGTATTCGTTATTGTAACGTGCACTGGAGTTATTATTTTTTGTTAAATATTCCCAAACAATCTGACCAATGACAAAACACGTTACAGTCTAGGCTAATAGAAAGATGAAAATGTAGCACACTGAAGGAAACAGTGTTCTTTACTGTCTACCAAATATAAAAAGTAATTGTAATTTTATCCTGTTTTAAAATTTACACTGTTACATCATTTCATGTATTAGTTCTATATATCAAAAATGATAATCTGTATTCGTGGTTAAGCTCTAGACGCTTCCAGACACTGAATACACTTCTTTTCTAGAACGTTTTAGGCCTAAGTAACAGCCTATTGGCATTACCAGTAATTTGAGCGATGTGAACAAGTGATAGTGATAAATAGCTACTGCTTAAGGGATACAAACAAGTGAGTCACTGTTTTTTTTGGTTGTTTTTTTTATTTACCGCAGTAACCTCGCAGTTGTTACAATACATTGGACCTTCTTGGCCCGGATTGTTTCGCAGTAGGCGTTAGAAGTATTTTAAACTGTAAAACAGCGACTTATGTAGTTTTGAAAATAATTCATTTTCCCGTGCTTGTTATACGCTTGTACGTAAAAAAAAAAAACAAGAAAATATTCGTATCAAGTTTCCAACAATACGATTTTCTTTGTTCGTTTGTTTTCAATTTTGAGCAAAACTTCTCAAAGGCTATCTGCGCTAGAAGCCTAAATTTCAAGTGACAGATTACATGAGATGTAGCTAGTCAACACAACAACCGCCAACTACTGGGCAACTATTTACCACCACATTACAGCTGAAATGAAGAAAATGTTCAGTGATGGGGTTCGCACCTCAGGTTTTGAGTTGAACGCCCTAACCATCAAGCATACTACCCAACAGTAACAAGGGTGTGTGTGTGTGTGTGTGTGTGTATCCTGCTTGGATTGGCCCTACAACGTAACTAGTAGATAGGCCCATCAGGAAATCACCTAACGCACCAATGGAACTATACGCCATTGGATATATTATATTCATGACGACGTAATTACACGAAGAAAACAAAATACCATATATTACAATTTCTTCGCTCTGGAACATAATTGTAAAGACGTTTCGTGGCTCAATTCACAGGCCTGAAAAGCGCTGAACTTAACGTTGCACAACTAAGCTGTAAGTCTGTCATGCAATTTTGTATGTGGTTGCTCAGTATAGCAATGATCCAAGTCGCAATGCTTGGTCCAAAAATACACTTGGAACACCAAGTCCTGAGTTCCGTTGTGTCTGACGTTCATAGAACCAGACAGTAGATACTTCTCGTGTTTCGCAGTAACAAAGACATCAAAATTGTACCTGAATAAAATAACTTAGCAGCTTAATAAATTAGGTTTGTTTTGTTTGTTTTGGAATTTCGCACAAAGCTACTCGAGGGCTGTATGTGCTAGTCGTCCCTAATTTAGCAGTGTAAGACTAGAGGGAAGGCAGCTAGTCATCACTACCCACCGCCAACTTTTGGGCTACTCTTTTACCAACGAATAGTGAGATGGACCGTTACATTGTAACGCCTCCACGTCTGAAAGGATGGGCATGTTTGATGTAACGGGTATTCGAACCCGTGACCTTCAGATCATGACTCGAGCGCCTTAACCACCTGATCACATCGAGTCTTTTGGTCTATCCTATCTACGTTCTAGTGAAAGCATTTTTCACACTGCAATACAAGGCCAATTCTTGGGCTACTCTTTTACCAACGAATAGTGGGATTTTCCGTAACATTATAACGACCCCACGGCTGGAAGGGCGAGCATCTTTGGCGCGACGCGGGCGCGAACCCGCAACCCTAGGATTACGAGTCGCACGCCTTACGCGCTTGGTCATGCCGGGCCAATAAATTAGAAGCATTTTCAAAGTTTAGGAGTTAATACAACTATTTCTTCACCTTTATTTGAGTAATTTTAACGTACGAAGATCACACGACATTCGATACAGTATTTAACACTGTTGAGTATTTTTGTTACATTACGGGTCAGGCAGCAGGTACCGCTGATAACCACACAGACCACCCGTCCTCAAGCTGTTGTAATCTATACAAAACTTTCTTAGTGTAGAAGAAATATTTAATAAAAAAAACAACAAAAGTTTAATCGTTTAATCGAGTTGCGAACTAATTTCACAGCTGTTTAAAATAGTTCGCCAAACCAACGGCAGGCGGTCTAGCAGCAGGTAAAACAAATCAACACTGATGTAACAAACACACGAAACAGCATTATGCACATACATCGAGGGAGACGCCCAAATTTCACACTAAAGGAGTTACCGCTTGTTATGCACACAGTGTGTTACCATACTAGAGTTAAACCAGCAAGAATATCTTCCACAGAAACACTGCAGGCCGACTGGTCAATTGATTAGTGCTAACTTGTTACCAAATAAATCTTCAAAACATCATATTTCATCTGTATTTGAAATATTAAACTGGAGAGCCAAGCAAAAGGTCATGAGTAGGGTTATACTGACCTCAGAATGAATATCTAAATAGCTACACGCATTTTGATGGGCCAAAGCTCATGTAAATGTTCGTTCAAAAATAAATTACAAAACAGACATCTACCCATTATTAGAGTTCTCTTCAGAATAGCAAGTAGCGTACTGATGAATAAAAGATAAACATTAAAATTTAACATCAATGTGTATCGGCGTGAAGCATCGCTTAGTTCAAACTTCTTTGTGTAAAATCTACATATTTTTTCATCAATATCCTTTATAAATTACAATTACTTTGACTTATGATATTATCTAAAATAGGTTGATTAGATTTACACATACATCAAGCTTTTTTACACTGGTATATACCTGAAGTAGGCTGGGCCAACCACGAATATTCTCTGTATAAACACGTGTTAACGGCGTGCAGTAGGACATGTTGAATCTCTTACTACAGTGTACAAGATTGGACTTTTTTCATTCAACAAACAAACAATTATTTTAAATACTGCGCTACCGGAAACAATAGTAAATATGTCGATGGGTCTAACCAATAGAAATGTTCGCGCGTGTTGTTACCTGTTATTGGAAACATCAAACATGTTTATGTATGCTGTTACTTGTTGTTGGAAATAATGTCGAATATGTTTGTGTGTTGCTACCTGTTACAAAATATATGAACTTGACAGTTTCTTTCCGTCCAACCTCGTCTTTAGTGACCGAACGTACGAGACTTTTGAAACTACGCAACATAATCCAGAATACTCTTGAACCAGGGAGTCCCCTCCAACATAGATTGTTCGCCTTATAACTGCATGATTACAACAAACATTGTAACAATTCTTCACAAGTTAACACGCTTCCAAGGAAGATTTGAAGCCCTAGCCCTAATGCCTCTTTATTATAATGAAGATATGGTAAAACCTGTGACAAAAACAGTTAAAGTGCATAACCTCACACTATGTTTCGAACAAGTGGTTCTGCTGTGGTTTCTGTTACGATCACTTGCTGCCTACATGAAATACCATAATTATAGATACACGTTGTTGGCACTGGAATAAGATCCGGCTACAGGTATATACAATATAAACATGTTGTACACGTTCTATGAATTAGTCTCTCCATGCAAAAGGCATGTACGTGGTGTTTGTTTCTGAGCGATGACTCCACAGTTTTCTGGGTACTGCAACACTTGTGTTCAAAATCTCACAATCATTCCTTCGAGTTCATTAGTGCTGTCGTAAAAGACGTTTTAGTTAAAATTGAAAAAGTCACCGAGGTATTTGAAACATTCTAAACGAACCACATCTGTCTGTGTCCACTGAGGGGAATCGAACCCCTGATTTTAGCGTTGTAAATCAGAAGACTTAACACTGTACCACCCGGGAACCATTTGTTAAAGCAGAAATAAAAAATCCAATTGGTATATTATACCAGTTGGAAGACAGGGAAAAAAATTAAGTCCCTTAAATAAGTCCTAATACGTTAGTGTTTCCTTAAGAAAATGAATCTACAGCGTTGTAGTTTACATGTTATGCCACATCTGTAATGCTAAGCCTTACATGTGCTATTACTTCACACATCCTTTAAGATATCAGAATTCTGCCTACTAATGCTACACTGTTTGAATTGGAAACTGTGGAAGACGGCATGATTTATTCTGATGAACGACAGTGACATTAACTGTCAGATGAGGCGTTACATTTTTCGCATTCGTTACGCGTGGTTCTTTAAGAGTTGTTCTGTTTGTATATTACGCTGATAATATACATTAAAATAATTTAACTCCATATTTTAGACTGCTACCATTCCTGTAGCCCCCCCCACCTCCAGTGATTCAGCAGCAAGTCTGAATGCTTGTACCACTAAAAACTGGATTTAGATGCCAGTATTAAGTACACTACAGATAGACCACTGTGCGCTTAGCAACAAATAAATAATTCCCCTAACAGACACGAGTGAAGAAATAACCCTCATGATAGTTTAAGGTTCGAGACATTATACTAGGCCTATTATGTTTTTTAACACTACATTCCTGATTACGTCCATTAGGGATATTTAAGAATTACAAATCATTTTATGAATAGTATAATTAATTATAATCATGCTTCGTCTTCACAGTAAACCAACTGTTATTCATACAAAGCTGCTGAATGGCTACCTTCGCCGATAGTCCTTCATTTTTGAAATGATAGACTAAAATATAAGCGAATAGTCAATGACACAAGCCGACAAATTTGGGATGTCTTCATCTCAACGAATCGTGGAATACGTCTATCACTTTTACAACGCACCCACAGACCCATAATGCAAAGGGTTATTTTTCTGTGGTAAAAGGACTCGTGCCACGAATCCCCAGATCCATATATAGTCTCACAAGCTAATTGGTGGGTCATGCCCTGCCCTCTCGTGTTTGTATAAACCCTTAACGCTAAATGAAGACTCGTTAAAAAGCTACAAAACACATATATAGATAAATGTAAAACACTAGGGGCAGCTGGTAAAGCTCAATGTCAGTGTCGTCACTTTTTGGAGAACTATTGTAGAATGTATCTGTCTCTAAGTAAACCATCGCTAACCTGACATTACTACAGCAGCTAATTAAAGGGACGTCTCGTTATTATTAACATTCACTTGGTTACCACTCCCTTCTTGTAAAACGTTCAGTATAACGCACGAGGGCGAGGGAATAGATGGAGATCCTTAATGGTAATCCATAAATAGGGGGAGTGGAGTTCTTTCTGACGCCCACTATAATTTTTAAAGGCGTGGAAACTTCTAAATTTGCATACTATCATGGTTACGGCGCTTAACTTTGATCAAATGAAGGTAATGCACGAGAGCATTTTTATAAATCTTCAGATTATTCAAAGCGGCATCGACAAATGTTGAAGACTGATTGGTGGTTCCTTATTCACAGGTTGGAGGAAATGTTATGATCATAAATGTTGAAGACTGATTGGTGGTTCCTTATTCACGGGTTGGAGGAAATGTTATGAAAATATTATATTTCATTACTTTCAACACACTGCGAATGTTTCAGCAGTATTACACTCTCTGCACCCAATACTTGGAGTTCGGGGGCTTGTATCTCTCTTGTCCCGTCCCGAAAAAAAAACCAAAAACTCACGGGCCAATGCTTCCAACGTATACTTACTCTCCACCCTTACATTTCTCACGCTTCACATACTCAGCTAAACATAATTAGAACTTCGAATTCCTTTTAAATGACCTCATAAGATATTACATAAAAAAGTTTCCATTTTGTTCATTATATATACGTACAGTTCGAGACACCACATGCATTCTTCGTATAACGATGTACTATATCAGATAAAGTTAACTCGTATTGCGCGTTTAAAAACCTTAACAAAAATCTTGCACACACGTTCCTTTTGTAACAATCTTCTGACTTGTCAAATTTCGGATCCGTAAATATATATAAAAGAACGGAGTATATAATGCTTGAAATTCAATAATAAAGCATTACATCCTTTGAAAGAAGAGGAATTGTATAATATAATACATGAATACCAAAACATACAAGTTACAGCCAAACATTTCCTTCCAAAACTGAACACAAGAATAATTACTTACGTACGCCTTGTTGTTCAAGCACGTGCATGTTTTCTTAGGGACAAAGACCAATTATTCTTACCCATAATTAAAGGTTTGTAATTTTTTTTTTAATTATGTCAACGCTCTAATAACGTTTATTATTATGCAAACAGGATGGAAAGTTGGATAATACAACGAGAAACAAATAAACTCTGTATTACTTATGATTTAGCCTGACAGAACGTTTGCGTACTTCATTTAATAAGCCACCTTCACTTTATGGATACCTAACTAGGACTTGGATGTTTTGTGTATGTACCTCGTGTGTACTTAAATGTTTTCGAGAATCTTTCTTTAAAAAGTGCTTAATCTTTTATTGAGTGTAACTATCCAACGTTCGGTGCACTCCGGGTAGGAGAGTTAGCCGTCCCTAATTTAGTAGTGAAAGACAATGGGAAAAGCAGCAAGTCTTCATCACCCACCGCCATCTCTAGGACTACTCTTTTACCATCGAATGACGGGAGAATTGAAAAATCACATAGTAACGCCCCCACAACTTTAGCTTAGTACGGATATATAAATATACGTATATTTAATAACGAGCCACCATTAAACAATAACAAATTTACCCATTTTCCCCAATCTATCCACGTTGTAAAGAAAAGTCATTTGTCACAATTCACTGGTCTTAGTTCACACTAATGTTAATGACTTTTCAGTGATATCTACTACAGAGGTATCCATTACCTTATTTTAGGTTCATAATTCACTGCACGACTATATATACTTGACGCCATCAAAGCATCAACCAGGCGAGTTTAATAAAATTAGTTTAACTCATTTTCGTCAGACAAAACATGTAGCAAAGACAAGCTTTTTAAATTTTTTAGTCATTTGGTGGGCCAGCGGTAAGTTTGAGCAATTTATAGCACTAGAATATGGGGTTCGATTACCTGCAGTGGACAGAAATCAGTCAGCCCGTTCTGTAAGGAAAAATATAATCCAAATCACGTTTTATAAAAACAATTCATGACTGTTGTTTGCAACAGTTCGCAGATTTGTTTGGGGTCGGTATGAGTCGCGTAGATATTTCACTCAACACAATAAGTAACAGAATCAAACTGATACGTTTTACTATACTAATGTCGACTGTCCTCTAGACTGCCTAAGAAAGTTCATTTTTCTGTTAATTTTTGGGGTCTCCCCCCCATAAACAATCTTTCGGTTAAAGCTGCAATAAAATAAACTTAAAGGAAACCCTCGTAGTAATTACAATTTCTCAAAGGCCAAAATTATCGTTTAACGTGTAAACTTGTACCGTAAAGTGTAATAAATTACTATCACGCTTACGTTCACTTGGACGCCACTCACCACTTGAAATCTAATTATATAAAAAATAAAAAGAACAAGGAGCGAGGGGAGCGGGCTTCGTGACAGTTAAAAAAAACAACACAAGGTTGATATAAAACGTGATAGTTAAGGTTAGAATTAAACATCAGTGGCTTATGTTACAATGCAGACGCACCAAATGTTACACAACACATAACAAGTAGTGTGGGAACAAAAAACATTTTCTGAAGGATGCTACAGAGCAGTGCTGGAACCGTATAGCCTACAACATCCGACACTATACCACACTCTGGTCCAGTCAAACTGGTCCGCGAATCATTTTGGTAAACAAATACCCCCATTATGGTAAGTACAAAGATGATAGGAAGGGGCAGGGCCGTAAGGAAGAAATAACCGAAATGAAAATATATAACGTGGTGCTAATAAATGTGTTTAATAGAAGAGCTTTAGGGTATCTGAAAAAATAAAATCATTCAAAAACATTTTTATATCTAACCCTAACTCAACATGGGTACGGAGTTACCTTCCCCTCAATTTCACACGTGTGATCCGTGCCACGTTGTGCTCGAAAATCGTTTCTCGTTCCCTGACCCAGCCATAATAACAGCGGTGGAGAGTTAACTTCGACATAATTAATATGACAGCAGCCGAGTTAACGATCCCCCTGGCCAGGGCCTTTAACCGTAACCCGCACCCTCTATAGCTGTACAAACAAGTCCCAAGAAACACATCATGTAAGAACCTGAACACATATATTTCACACTCAGATTTTGGTTTTCCCCGAAGTACACTTCCATATATATCAGGTATTAAACTTCTGTTAAGCTTTAAAACAATTGTCTTTCTCTCTTATTTATTTCATTTTTTATTTCGTACAATTTCTAAGCTTTTTGCAACTCAATTCCAGTACAGGAGAACCTAGGTCTCTATACACATCTTGTTTGTGTGGGATTTTTAGGAAGTAAAATGAAATTCTTAAGCAAACCTTATTGGAGCTATAAAGTCAGGGTAATTTCTGCACTTGTATGTGGTAAAACAAATATTAGACTTTAAAAACAAAGCTAACAATTTGTTTACCTGTGCACAAGCAAATGGATTTTTGGTTTGGTCGTTTTTGACCAAAGTCACAATTAGGTTATCTATATCTGCTGTGTCAACTGAACCCTGGGATTGCAAGTCTATAGACTTACCTCTGCCCCACCCAGGGGACAACTGGATTTTAAACACTAAGTGAAAGAGCAGAGACTAAAAGTGACCCATGCAAATATTTATTTTACAATGAAGTCATAGTACCCTTGGGTAATGTCAAAGAAGTAAAAACAAAACTTTTATACCAAAATTATGAGAATGTTTTGAATTACATTAATTCTAAGTGCAAAGTTCACAAAACATTATTACACTTAAACATTTTTTTACAATCCAATTTTTTTTATTATGTATATGAATATTTGTTAAATGTAGAAGTGACATTGTAGCAGATTTAAAAACCACTTCACAAATATGTAAATTTAGCAAGATATTTTGTGTGCTGCAGTATATAACATGATGCACCCACAGTTTTATGTAAATTCCTTTAGCTGATAACTGCTAATGGATAATAAAAAGCAAGCCAAATTCCAAAAACTGCTTGTGTCTTCAGAAATTGCTTTTTACAAGAACAGACTGATGCCAGAATATAATTAAAAGGTAAAAATGAAATGACAGGGAGGAACTTTATGACCAATCAAACAACAACAAATATCAAGGTTGTGAAAGGTATCTTTGCCACATTTCAGTTTCCATCTTAAGTCATAATAAACCTTCAAATCCACACCTTGAAAAACCTCAGAGTACATTTGTAACTATTTTAATTTTCAACACAACTTTCAGAATTAAACTAACCTTCACAAAGTAAAATGCTATACTTCAAATTGCATCATGTTTACTCTGAAACATAAAAAGATGGAAGATTCTTCACAAGGTAGCAAATACTAAATTTGTATCTAACAATGACATTCATTTATTTTCGTTCAGAGGAAAAGCTCCCATAGCTGAAAATTAAATATAAAAGTAAACCTAATGAATTAGACCAATAGTTTAAAAAAATTGCACCTACAAACAGAACCAGCATATGGTTTCATGTTAATCTAAACCAAAGTTCTATGACAGCAGTATGAATTGAAAATTACTCAGAATTTAGCAACGAAACAATGATCTCTTTATAACTGATAATAATATGCCACCTCATGTAAATAAATTGTAAAAATAATTTAACATTTTCTGTGGAACAAAAAAGGTTTATTAGCTTGTCACATGCAAAAATACTCAATTGAAATGACAAAATACAAATGAATGAATGACAAATCATATTCAATAAGAAACCATGTTCCATATTATACACCTTGTCATAGGTAGATTTTCCCCACTCTGTGAAATATCTAGGTATTTCTTAGATTTTTTTAATGAAGACATTTTCACTCCTTACTTTTATAGAGGAATTGATTTCAAAATATTAAATCCTAAACATAATTTATAAACACGAATAAGGAATCTAAACTGAGGTTGATGGTATTTGTAAAAACAAAATGGTTGTGACTTCAAATATGGTTCTAAAAACTTGTGATAAAGAAATATATTCAATTATAGTTTTAATTCTAAACCTGAAAACTAAGTGAGTGAAGTATTTTTTGAACATACATCCAAGTAGTCTATATTAGAATATTTGTAATTACCTATCACTACCTATAACCAGATCAAATTCAATTTAATAAAATGTCAAGGATATTCCAATAAACAATGGTTCAAACATCTCAAAATTCTGTCCTCCACCTGCCATCCTAAATTTTTTATCAGATTTTTTTCCCACATTTTTTTAAGATGTCCTACATTCTTTGTTGCAATTTCTCAAACTTTATTACCCTGTACAATCCTTGCTTTACTTAAATTTCTTTATACCTTCCAGTTTTCAGAAACCTGTTTAGGTCATTATTCTATAATGGAATTTCTTGGAAAAAACACACGAGGGAGTACTGTTTCACTATTAAAATTAAGAACAAACTGTAGATGTATGTACATATTATTGTTCCTTGTACATTTTGGTAGATCTGTAAAAAGAACCACATATACCTCCACGTGTGTTTGAACATTACAATACCTGTTTACAGAATCTGTCAACACATACATTTACTGAAAATAAATATTCCCCATTGTTTACATGCATATTTATAAATTCAAACACCACATCAAAACAGTTTACACTTTCTTCAACAAGTATTCCTTAGGAGCCCACCACAGAAAACGAAATGCAAACCTCAACTGAACACAAATAAAACACACAATCATGATTACAAATAAATATTTGACGACAAAAGAAATTTCATCACAATCTTGATTAAAATTCACATCAGTGTCTTTATATTAAATTTTATTTGAAGGATACCTCATGATTCCATCAGTATTTTGTAAGTATTTTAAAACAAATCTTCTGATAATTTGGTTCAGTTCAATTTTGTTTTTAATTCTTTGCCATGACTGAGAAATTTGTTAGAATAAGTCTATTTTTTTTACTGAAATTAGATAATATACACAAAATCTGTAGATCATAAACATTACGAGAACATAATTATTAAACACTTCCTTGGTAAACTGATTTCTATAATCAATAATGTTTTCTTAATTATATATATATATACATATAATTAATTTTTCAACACATTGGTATCTTTTACACATACCAAAACTGGTACACAAAATGCAAAATATTTACATTTCATACACTAGCAAAATAATGTAAATTATTTAGAAGAGAAATTTATGCTAAAAACTTCCTTTAGTTAAATACCGATTTTTCAATATTCAAAATCCACAAAAATATAGCAGTTTTCTATGTTTTAATCACAATTGAAACATTACTCATTACACAACAAATAGCAGAATAGTTCCAGTATCTTAATAGTTTAGAAAGAATTGGTTCACAGAAAGATTGGTATTATACATACTAATAACACAAATCTTTGATACCACATATGCGAACACTAATAAATGTTATGGGCACAGATTGTTGTGTAATAGGTAATAATTCAATTTTAGTATTCTATAAGCTTAAAATACTAGAACCAATGAGTCATCCTAACTATATGTAAAAACTGTACAACATTATTTCTAAAATGAATATCAAACAATTACTTTCCTTTCAATAGACCAGTTTATATGCAAGCTAGTGAAACAAAATTCAAAACAGTCTATTCCTAAAGGAAAATATATGTTATTCAGCAGTTAAATGTATAACGAACATCAATTAGACATATATCAAATGTTAACTTCACAGAACTTCTTACCTGAATCCGGCAACCTTTTCCTTCAGCAATGATGCATGTGTTTTCTTCTTTTCAGAAATTTCAGAACTTTCCGAATAAACATTTTGCATCGTGGGACTATCACCAACAGGAATAAGACTCTTTTCTTGATTCATTTTGCCAGTTAAAAAGAGAAAAGTTTGTTGCAACAAGAGATTTTAAACACACGGTGTTATCTGGAAAATAATGTAATGATTCTAAGAATTGTGATCTCAAATAACTTGTTATAAGTTCATGAAACAGATTCACGTGTATGACAAATTCTGAAAGAACAAACATTTTTGTATAAAAAGTATGCATAACTTTGTTAACATTTACATATATCAAACTGAAACATTGCATGTCAAATAACAATTGTTTATTTCAAACTTAAAAACAAAAACTTTATGAGATAGATCTACCAAATTTTGTTTGTTTTTCTACCTTAATTGTTTCAACATATAATTATGACAAATCACTGAAACTTAATTGGACATCCGATGCTTCATCATTATCAAAGTAATAAAATGCAATTATAAAAATACACAAAGAAATAAATATGAAATTAAAACTTCAATATGAAAAATAATGCTCTTAACCATTTAGACGATTGCTAAAGAAATTGAAAGATGAAACAGGAATCTCTTAAAAGATAGAAAAATAAAATTAGGTACTTAACAATACAAATAGCATGTAAAACAATCCAGTATATTTTAAAGCAAAAAAAAATATTAATAAATAAAAGAGTAATTAATAATTGTAGTATCTTTATGGTTTAAAAGGAACTGAATCACAAAATGGTTGATATTGCACATACTAATGATACAAAACTAATGCCACATATTTAAATACTAACAAATAAATATCTCATGTTTAAATCCTAGAATGGAATATATTTGTGTTTTCATACTAAAATAGTTATTTATAATTATTCAGACAAGATAAAACCCAAGCACTTTATTTAATATCTTAACAGGGAACACAAACATATGGACAAGTTTTTTTACTTATATACATATAATATTACAGAGCTTTTATAATGCAAATTACTGTTAAAACTATATAATGACCTAAGTAATAAGCTCAAACCATCTTTATTAAAATATCAAGTTATAAAACTTTTAATTTCAACTTGTTTATATTTATTTTAAAATTTCAAATATTAATGCCTTCATTTGAAACATGATAAAATGTCCTTATAGGAACTGTATGGTATTATTATATAAAAGTTAATAAATCACACCAAATGTCTTTCAGTACAATGTATAAAAACCTTTGTACACAAGCTGTACAATATTAGAATAAAAAAGGAACTGAAATGATTATTCTAATCATATTTTGTAAAACAAGGATTTATAATTAGTTGGGTTTTTTTTTAACTACCATGAAGATGTGGACATATTTACATAATTATATCAGCTGTTAAAAATCTGCTGTTAAAAAGTAGGAATGTATGTGAAAATAAATAAAATGAACTGATAAGGATATAATTAACTTGAAAACAAAATTTGAAGCTAATACACCTCTTTTCATTACCAAAAATTAAGAGAGACATTTATGAAAAAGTATTCCCTACTATATTTTATTCAAGTTAATATAAGAACAGTTATTATTCACACTGGATTCATTCAAAACTGTAAACTGTACAAATCACCTATCCACTAACTTTAGTTGAAAACAAAATATTTCAAAAAACAACAGTTCATTTAAGATTTAAAACAACAAATTTAACATCCAATGTAACCTTATTTCAGCCATTTGTATTGTTTAGAGTAATGTTTACAAACACACTGATTTTAAAGTTTGTATACACTAAGCTAATTGGTAATAACCATGTTCTACATTTTTATTGTGTTATCTAATACGATTAACAAACGTAATCCAATTGAATTCCATAACTAGAAAAGTAATTTGATAAAAAAAATGTTAGAAACAAATACAAATAAATACATGAACGATACTTATTGTCAGCCTACTGTTGCATTCCATTCTATATCACGAGTTAATCCAGTTAAGTCATCAGTTATATTAAATACATTTGCCAAATAATCAATCAAATTACTTTGTTTCACAAAATTACAAATATTTTATCTTTCTGTTCAAACGTATCCAGCAAACTATTATGTGAATCTCCTTTAAGCCTAAAACTTTAAGTTACAACATTAACTTTGAAAGAATAAATTTAACCAATATATACTACTAATGCTAACACTTATTCCTACTAGCAGATATAATAGGATTAGCATTAAAGTTAGCTGAACCATAACTTAACTGTAACGTTTAATAACATTTTGTTAATTAGTATCTCCTAGGAATTGTGTTATAACTGCAATGTACTGGCATTTGTTTGGAACTCATTCAGTTGCTATGTTTTTCAACTAATTTAATCCTCGTCAGTTATTAAAAATGAAAAGGTTAAATTTGTAAAGCGATTTAAGTGAACGTTCTCCAAATTCTTAAAAATTATTTTAACCTACGTCGTATGTAAATTGCGAACAGATGTCCAACCACAATTCATACGATGTACAACTAATAATTTAAGGTTCCGGAAAACGAAGCCGCGTAGCCTGATTTAGTATTCACAGCAGCGGAAAACATATCCGCCGAACGTCCCTTCGGACAGTGCGGACGCAAGTTATGGGAGCAAGAGATCTGCGAGAAATTACCAGCCGAACATAACTCGCGTCATCATTCTGTCATGGAATTATAACGTATTTAGTTTACCCCAACATATCTCGACTTTCTACATAAGTAAAGAAACAAACCACAAAATGATTTCGATTTTGAAACAAAATACAAAGATGTTTACATCAATAAATATATATTATTATGGATGCCTTACCTAAAAAAAAAAAAAAAAAAGGCTACAAAGTTAAGCCTAACCGGGCACCTCCGAAAGCTTTCGCATAAGTTCACTCTCCTAATACACATATGATGTAAGCACACAGCATCTGATTTTCTTTCACGAGAAGCAGACGATACCGTAGTCCAATGCTCTGCGCATGCCTCACCAACGACGATCATCTGGCGCCACCAACTAATCTAAGTGTCCATTCTTTGGCTATAATGACAGAAAATTTGACCTGAAGGCAAATATTAAATCTTCATGTAGAAAATTCATAATTCTTTGAATATTTGATGTGGATCAAGAAACTATAAACTAAGAAAAACTTGTACGAAAATTAAGGACTTTGAAAAATTCGATCACAAATTCGTATCTTTTGTATGGTAAATCCAGGATGAGAATTATGGGTTAACTTTAGATTGCGAACGACAAAAGAAAGCAAGTGTGGCTACAGAAAGCGTAAATTTTGATGAACTAATATAAAAAGCTTTGAGCCATGCAGTTACTTAATTTTTATGCTTTAAGTTTTCAACATTTTTTGGTTATAATTATGTTTATTTTAACGATAAATCAATAAAAGAATTGATCGAGATTTGCTGCACTCCAGCATCGACTAATGTTTTCATTATCCCGAAACTGAAGACAATTGGCGTTATTTTTGTCATATTACAAAATATTTTAAATGTTATATCAGGCTCTGGAGTCTATTTCTTGAAACAACATACACTTGTTTGTTTTTATATTATTCAAAATACTGAACAAAAATTTTGAAATATAAATTACCTTAGCTTCAAAACATACTTAACAATATGCTAAGCTTTGATTCAATTTATTAAGCCGTATCCAACACAACTACTGGAACTCGATTTTGCCCTTAGAAACTCTCGAGCTTATTGTGAAATCGTTGCGGGAAAGCAAGTTGACGAATTCCAATTAGAAACGGTACGTTTTTAGTCTGTGTATTTTAATTGGGTTTTGTTTATTTTGTATTTCGCGCGAATCTACACGAGGGCTATCTGCGTTAGCCGTCCCTATCTTAGCAGTGTAAGACTAGATAGAGGGAAGGCAGCTTGTCATCACCACCCACCGCCAACTCTTGAACTACTTTTTTAACCAGCAAACAATGGGATTGACCGTCACATTATAACGCCCTTACGGCTGAAAGGGCGAGCATGCTTATTGTGACAGGGAGTCGAATTCGCGACTTTCAGATGAAGAGTCGAGCGATCTAATCACCTAGCCATGCCACGCCCTTTCGTAAAGTAATAATAAATACAGAGGCCAATATTCGCGGTCGAATGCAAAACATCTCCACCATGCAATCCCAATAAGACTTATTTTGACAAGAGCAAAATTATGAAAAATAGAGAAAAAAATATAAGATTGTCTATATAATTGCTTGGGACCTGCAAGAAGATATCTCTGTACCAAATACCATGCAAGTTAGTTTACATACACATGAACAGTTAACAAAAACCGCAAATTGTGTTTTACTCGCTGAAAAATCGAGTAAAAGACAAAAATTCCCAAACTTTCTATACCTCTGCATTAGACTTATAAATGAGTATCTCTGAAATAAATTCCATGCAAACTGGTCAAACTATGTGAGCGTAATTGACAAGGTTTGTTTTGAATTTCGCGCAAAACTACTCGAGGGCTATCTGCGCTAATTGTCCCTAATTTAGCAGTGTAAGACTTGCGGGAAGGCAGCTAGTCTTCCTCACCCACCTCCAACTCTTGGGCTGCTCTTTTGTTAAAGAATAGCAGGGTTTGGTAAGAGAGGATGAGGGTGTTTGGTGTGACGGGGATCCGAACCTTCGACCCTCAGATTACGAGTCGAGTGCCTTAACCGCCTGGTCATACCGGGCCACCGTAATTGACAACCCCCAAAATTATACTTTTGTGTGAGATTACAAAAGTTCATAAGTATATTGATTTGACTAAGAAGATAAGATAAAAGCTGACTGACAATAACACGCAATGCCAAAAATTATCTGTTCGTAAAAAATTGTGCAGGTATTAAAGAACCAATCTTAAAAGAATTTTAGATAATGTTTATCAATTTGGTAACATAAAATCTACTTCTAACTCTATATTTGCCATGCCAACCCTGATTTCGGAGCTTGTCCAATGAGCATTAAATCCTATTAAAGTTTACTTTGCAACTTGACCACTGATAGTTCAACCTGCTTGGTACTGTTTTCAGAATTAGAATTCACAACCTGTTCATAACGACT
This sequence comes from Carcinoscorpius rotundicauda, assembly GCA_011833715.1. Lineage (NCBI taxonomy): Eukaryota > Metazoa > Arthropoda > Merostomata > Xiphosura > Limulidae > Carcinoscorpius > Carcinoscorpius rotundicauda. Next base: position 129,472,239 of record CM022394.1, read on the forward strand.
GTTCAGTTTGACCACAGAGGGTGAGACCCCATCAACATTGATTTATTTAACTTGACCATCAAGGATTTAACGAATTTTACTGCAAACAATTTACACCTCTTGAAACAGAGTTTAGACACTCTTGATGGGCGGAGCACAAATATCCCATTGTGTAGTTTTATGCTTAATTTTAAAGACAAAAAAACATATTTGCCCCCAGCGGCACAGCGGTATGTCTGGAGACTCACACGAGGCCTGGCTTGGCCGAGCGCGTAAGGCGTGCGACTCGTAATCCGAGGGTCGCGGGTTCGCGCCCGCGTCGCGCTAAACATGGGGGCGTTATAAAGTGACGGTCAATCCCACTATTCGTTGGTGAAAGAGTAGCCCAAGAGTCGGCGGTGGGTGGTGATGACTAGCTGCCTTCCCACTAGTCTTACACTGCTAAATTAGGGACGGCTAGCACAGATAGCCCTCGAGTAGCTTTGTGCGAAATTCCAGAAAACAACAACAAAAAAACAAAAAGCAGACTCACACAGTTAGAACCCAAATTTCGGTACCCTTGGTAGGCAGTGCACAGATAGCCCATTGTGTAGCTTCGTACTTAATTACAAACACACACAAAAGTAAATAATTTATCTCCCCAGTGGTACAGCGATACGTCTGCGAACTCACACCGCTAGAATCCGGGTTTCGATACCTGCTTAATTTCAAAGAAACGAACAAAGCGAACACTTTATTATTTAATTTTGCTCAGCGGAAATACGATACTTATGTTCGTTCAAGTCGTATGTTTTATACAACACAACTTGACGTTTGTAACGTAAGAACGCATTTACGTCAAATAGTGTAATAACGTGAAGTATTTTAATATTATAACAGAAAAAAAAAGGTTTTTGAGCTATTTTTATTTTGTAAGAGTGAACAATAGTTTCGTAACGGCCAACAATTTCTCATGACTTTTACCTAAATTTTTGTTACAGTGAAAAACGCGAACGCCAATCGAAAAATATGCGCATAAAAAATTAAATTAATTAGTTATAGCGAGAGTTTGTTTGTTTGTTTTGGAATTTCGCTCAAAGCTACTCGAGGGCTATCTGTGCTAGCCGTCCCTAATTTAGCAGTGTAAGACTAGAGGGAAGGCAGCTAGTCATCACCACCCACCGCCAACTCTTGTACCAACGAATAGTGGGATTGATCGTCACATTATACACCCCCACGGCTAGGAGGGCGAGCATGTTTAGCGCGACGCGGGCGCGAACCTGCGACCCTCGGATTACGAGCGCACGCCTTAACGCGCTCGGCCATGCCATATAGCGAGAGAAAAAACACACAAGAAAACGCAAACCGAACGTTTTTAAATTGACGAATTCCTTTATCACAAGTTTAAAGAAACTAAGTCTTCTAATGCAATTAAATGTTAAAATTTTAAGATAGGAGTAGAACAGCGAATAAACTGAAGTATGTGACGTATGATATACGTTAAATAATGACGTTTTCTATTTGCTATATAAATCGCATACAGTAGTTATATTTCAAAATATTCAACTCACTGGGCGTCATTGTGATGAATACAGTTGTAAATTAATCTATCGATTTATATTTCTATGTTGCATGTTGGTGTACAGATGGCGTATTAATATTAGAAATAAACGACCTTATGACAGCCAAATGTTGTTTTCATTTAACTAGACACTCAACGTTTCGGTTTACGGTTTCTCCAGGAGGGTTCACTAAAACACAAACTGAAACTGACAGAACACGACTTTAAAATTTTTGTTACTTACACCATTTGTAGCTTTGTAGTGTAACAAAATGTATTTTAAATACGGCTGGTATGGGTATTAACACTTTAAGTAAAATAAAGTACAGATCACAACTTTCCGACCTTCTCAGGTCATCTTCAGGTTCAGAAAGGTTAGCAAGGATTCAGGTTAACCTAAGAAGGTTAAACGTCGTCCTGTATTTTATTTCAATTAAAGTTTCAGTGTCCACACCAGCCGTCTTAAAAATACATTTTGTTACACTACAAAGCTACAAATGGTGTAAGTAAGAAAAATTTTAAAGTCGTGTTCTGTCAGTTTCAGTTTGTGTTTTAGTGAACCCTCCTGGAGAAACCGTAAACCGAAACGTTGAGTGTCTAGTTAAATGAAAACAACATTTGGCTGTCATAAGGTCGTTTATTTCCAATATTAATGTGCTTAGTTTGCAAAACGAACGAAATAATAACAAATACCAAAGTTGACAATATACCTCTAGGCAACTTAACGACAACTTAACTGGGTACTAGGATATAATATAGCAGTGTCAGATCGCCATGACAAGTCGTTTTAATCACGTGAACAGTAACAGCGTAATTTGTCTCAAGCTAAAGCTTTCTATCTTTAATTTCAAAGTCTGGCCATATATGGAGCACATTAGATAAAAACATTAATATGCTCTTTCTTCAAACCACGCCTAACATTAAGTGTCTGGCCAATGAAAACCGACACTTTACCATTGTTGGCGCTGTCTAACATTCAAAAATCAGACATAAAATATACGTATAAGACAAGAAGTATGAATAAAGGACAGCCTTATCTGTCTATGTTTGGTTGCGCAAAAGATGTTTTTTATTTTTATCTCACTTTTATTTATTTCTTGTCATTCAATTCAATCACGCCAACCTTTCAGATGTAAAATTATTATTTCGTAGTACTCTTCATGACATACAAGACTGTTTAAAGCATTACCTTTGTTTTCTCAAACTTTGTGAGACAGATCCCGATATACAATATATAGTATGTTTGTTTTATTAACACAAAACTTTACAATAACTACCACGTGCATTCGAGCCTCGAATTTTAGTATCTTAAGTTTATAAACCTACCACTGACCCGAAAACAATGTGCATCATATATAGATGATGGTAGCGTGAGATATGACACTCAGTTGAAATGGTAGACCTCCATTTATGACAACGAAGTAGCAGCAACAAATATCACGTTTCGTGTTTACGTCCAAACTAAATGATTGTTTACAGACACACAATGTGGATGTTATTGACAGACAAACGTTTGTTTATTTGATTGAATTTCACGTGAAGCTACACGAGGGCTATCTGCGCTAGCCGTCCCTAATTTTGCAATGTAATGCTAGAGGGAAGGCAGCTAGTCAGCACTACCTACTGCCAATTCTTGGACTGCTCTTTTGCCATCGAATAGTAGGATTGATTGGCACAGAATAACGTTCCCACGGCTGAAAGGGCGAGCATGTCTTGTTTGACGGGGATTCGAACCCGCGAACCTTAGATTACGAGTATAGTACCTTAACCACCTGCTATGCCGGGCCCAAAATAAACGCTGGTTGTAGTTGTTTTTTTTTTTAAGGGCAAAGCCACGCAACGAACTGTCTCCCCATCAGTGGGAATGGAGTCTCGAATTTTTATCGTTAAAGTCCGTGAAATAACTCCGAGGGGGGGGTAACATTTTATATATATATATTATCCGTTTTGAATGCCCCCCAGTGGCTCAGCGGTATGTCTGCGGACTTACACGCTAAAATCCGGGTTTCGATACCCGTGGTGGGCAGAGCACAGATAGCCCATTGTGTAGCGTTGTGCTGAATTCCAAACAACAACCGTTTTGAATACCTATAGAATTACTTTCGTCCATTTATATAAGAGTATTCCGAAAGTGTAAAACTAACCAGTACGCCGAGGGACCTTACATACATATTTCAATATATCCTGCACCAATACCATGTCAGTCGTATTCCAGCTGTCCTGATGAGCTTTGGTATGGGCGCTAGGCCTTGTCGGCACTGTTTTGTACAGTTGGTTTGAAGTTAAGCACAAAGCTAACTAAAGGGGTATCCGTGCTCTTTTCCCCACGGCTACCGAAACCCAGTTTCTGATGTTTACAACATATCGCTATATCACTGGCACGGGGGCGTCGGCACTGTACATGACAGGTGTAGTGTGATTGGTATATTTTAACATACTCTTCACTGTTTTTAAAGTCATTATTCAAATATTAAGCTAAAATTCGCATTGCACATTTCTAACACTGGAGTTACTACAGTAATAAGAAGATTCTTATGGCTACTGTTATCATTCAAAGAACTCACAATGTTCACCAGAACGCATAAAATCTTTTTCGAAAAACGAGAACCAATTTAAAATAAAGTTTCTAGTAAAATAAAAGTGGGACAAGTTATACGAGATTTTATATTTTTACCTGTTTAGAAATATATAATTAAACTTACCTTAAATGTTCTGTTCTTCTTCCCGTGACACGGGAGTTTACGTGTACAAGTTAAGCCTAATGGCGATTTCTTTTTCTAATTTTGCGTTTGTGTATAGCATGACATTCGCGCAAGAGAACGCAAAACACAGTAGAATAACTATGATATTTAACTTAAATTAATGAAAAAAAAAATGGTTTAAGGACGAAAATCTTTACTTTTGCTTTTGAATTGTGAATCGGATGGTCTTATATTGTAACTGCAATTACAGTCACTCATAAATTGTAGAAACAACCATGGAAGTAAGTGTATTTTAAAGAAAAATATCTTTTAATTTTGTGTTTCTCTTTGTTTTGAATTTAGGCTTAGATAACAATGATTGCAAGGGAAAGACCATTGTTGTAAGATAAACTGCACAATACAATTTTCATCGTACATGTTTCAACCGAGCGATATATTATATATACAAGTTAAAGATTTCTTTTTTTTCTTCTTCATCTTTGGTGTCTACTGTTGACACATTCTGTAAATCTGGTTTTTAGTTGCTCCTGACGAAGACAGACCAAGGCTTTGCTAAATTGTTATACAACTACGAGATAAAGTTCACATTGTTTTCTATGGCCATACTAATTAGAAAATTTCTTAGCCCTAGATTCAGTTTGGGCGTTACTTATCCAGTCTTGTTGCAGTTAAATATTAAACACGTTCACTCTCACCACGTAATAAGATCAGTTGCTCACATTTCATGAATAGAAAGATGAGTTTGGATAAAACTAGTAAGGTAACTTATTTTTGATATCGATAGAAATCTGAAAACAAGCTTGAGTGATGGATCGCGTTGACCGAAATGTATGCGGTTAGTTATCTACCAAGTAACCAGGTTTTCATATTATTTTACGTTTCACATGGAAAAATAAAAAACACTAGCTATTATACACGTCGTCTTCCAAGACAGACGTACTGTTTTTGTTTCGTTTTCGTGGCGAGATTGCAAATGAATAATCATTAACCCCTTCTTTGTTTGAAGCCAAGAACATAATTAATATCACCACATTTTTCTGAAGCGCTTACCCAAATAGCTTATTAACTTCTAGAGTATATATTCCACCATCAGAGTGCATGAGGCTATTCTTAATTCTCTAACACTGGTGTCTTAACTTTTTTATAACGAAATAATTTCGATGTTTAGGAGCGTCAAAATACCAATAATGTTAGAAGCGGTTATACACATGTAAATATTTCAAACTGTGATTAATTCAGTCGTTATGTGCGATTAAGAAAAGAAGTATTAATCGAATTTGTTTGAAAGGTTTACGCATGCTTATGTAGTAATGGACGTGGTAGTAATGTAGTAATATTTTCAGTATCTTACGTTTAGTTCCGGGCGAACTCCAGTCAATTCGACAGTGCTGTAATACCATAGGTAACTTATGAATGTGAAAGTAAAAAAATAGCTTCGGATGAGAAATCTTCGTACTTTTACATTGTTAAGCAATGTAGACATAAGAAAATAACGTTTTGAAAAAAAGGAATTTTCCAAACTTTCCTTGTAAGTGTAAAAACTAGAAGAGTAGAAAAATCCAAAATCATATCCAAAGCTACATAGGAACAACGCCTTCATCTACGAAAGAGAACCTTTTAATCCACAAGATTATTGGTACTGTAAACAAGCATTTGAAGATGGCTAAGGATCACAAACCTAAAGTTCACAAGTTTCCAGTTGCATCTCAAAATTCAAAAACTGGAATCATAGCAAGCACATTTTAACACATAGCCTGACGTTAAAATCAATGGATATTGTGTCTTTTGCTGCTAAAACTAAGCCTAAGAGATATGAGGCCTAAGGCTCACTCGTAATTCTTCACAACAGGTTGTTACGATGAAAGTTCCGATGATGGATAGTAGACAAAATTATGGTCCCAGATTATTGTCGAAATACTCATTTATCTCTGACTTTGAACATTAAAAAAGACAAGAAAATATACTGATAGAAACAAAATACTCTAAATTAAATTAATATATCTTTGACATGCAAAAAAAATTAAAAAAAATTGCAAAAGTTATCTTTAAAGGGCCGCTTTATATGTTACTATAATATTGGGGTTACTTCCACTACAAACAGTACTACTAAAGCTGTGTACTATAATATTGGGGTTACTTCCACTACAAACAGTACTACTAAAGCTGTGTACTATAATATTGGGGTTACTTCCTCTACAAACAGTACTACTAAAGCTGTGTACTATAATATCAGGGTTACTTCCACTACAAACAGTACTACTAAAGCTGTGCATATTATGAACTCAATATATTTGAACACTGTTTCTTCGAAAAATCGTTTAAAGAGAGAATGATGACTTTATTATCTCCTCACTTGTCTTCACTCCCAGGGATACAGCGGTGTTATCTCCTCACTTGTCTCCACTCCCAGGGATACAGCGGTGTTATCTCCTCACTTGTCTCCACTCCCAGGGATACAGCGGTGTTATCTCCTCACTTGTCTCCACTCCCAGGGATACAGCGGTGTTATCTCCTCACTTGTCTCCACTCCCAGGGATACAGCGGTGTTATCTCCTCACTTGTCTCCACTCTCAGGGATACAGCGGTGTTATCTCCTCACTTATCTCCACTCCCAGGGATACAGCGGTATGTTTTCGGACTTACAATGGGAAGAACCTGATTTTGATACCCGTAGTCGACATAACAGCACAGATAACCCCTTGTGTAGTTTCGTGTTTAAAGTAACTTCAAAGAACAGCTTATATGATGTGTTTCTTGCAGTTTTGAAACATGCTCAAATAGAATCAAACAAATAAAAACTAAGAAAACTAAAATCGACGATTTTGTTAGACAAGATTTAGTGTATTAAAGATCGAGGTGTGAGCAAGTAGTTATTGAAGTTGGACTCTGGACTACAAGATTTATCGCTAATGTTCCGTTGCTCTAAAAAAACATGCTCCGCCCTTTGAGGCCATGAACACTTTAATAACGACAGTCAAAGGCTAGCATCCCATAAGATGAGAGCAGCGTAAACGCTGGCGGTATGTTCTACTGAGTGGGTCTCTTCTCTTTAGCCTTTCAATTCAAAATCAGGGATTGCTATGCGCAGGTGGACCTTGTGTAGTTTTGTGCGATACGAGTTAAAAAACAAACTTTATTTTCACCAATACAGGAGTGAAATGTGGTCATTCAAATTTACATGGCGGGGCTCAAAGGTCAGACAAACGATCGTTATAGATCTTTCTCTATCTCTCAGGACTTGGGTGATCTTATGTACCCTGAAGGATCTGGTGCCCCTTGACCTCTTTCTCCTTCCTTCAGTTTCATGACCAAGCAGCGTGAGTAGGTATGATTGCAACTTTAGGGTTAAAATAGTCTGAGTTTACTCCGACCCTTTTCTGGCCCGGCATGGCCAGATGAGTTAAAACTTTCGACTCGTAATCGTAAAGGGTCGCGGTTTCGAATTGCCGTCGTACCAAACATACTCGCTCTTTCAGCCGTGGGGGCGTTATAATGTGACGATCGATCCCACTATTTCTTTATGAAATAGTAGTCCAAGAGTTGCCTTCCCTCTAGTCTTACAATGCTAAATTAGGGACGGCTAATACAAATAGCCCTCGTATAGCTTTACGCGAAACCCAAAACAAACAAATGACCCTTCTCAGGGCAATGCCCATGTATTTTTTTCGTACGTTTAACTTTGTAGATACTGGATTGGTTTGAATTTTGCGCAAAGCTACACGAGGACTATCTGCGCTAGTCGTCCCTAATTTAGCAGTGTGATACTAGAGGGAAGGCAGCTAGTCATCACCACTCACTGCCAACTCTTAGGCTACTCTTTTACCAACGAATAGTTGGTTTGACCGTCACTTTATAACGCCCCCACGGCTGAAAGGGCGAGCATGTTTGCTGTAATGGGGATTCGAACCCACGATCCTCAGATTACGAGTTGAGTGCTTTAACCACCAGGCCATTCCGGGCCTCTTGAAGGTAGATACTGATCAATGGCAGAATTCAACACGTCATGTTTCATGTTCCTTGCTAAATCATGTTTAGGTTGTCCTTAATGATCCTACGTGTCTCTTATCAAAGATAAAACAAGAGCAAATAATGAAGTTAAACTACTATCTCCCTCCCCCCTACTGAAGTATTGGTAAGAAGTTATTTTTACAACTGGATAGCATCTTGAATTATTGTTGGAAAGTCTGTTATTATTACAGAATGTTTTCTAGTAACACTTGAAACCTATATTATTACTGTACTTTTTCTCGCTGTCACTGTACAATATCCTTTATTTCTGGACTTTATTTCTATTAACAGTGGAAAGTTTCTTGCATTGTTAGACATATTTTTGGAGTTGGAAAGCACTGACGGATTTATTGGGTGGGAATGGCTAGCTATTTTTAAAATGTAACGCACATCTTTTGAAAACAATGTAAAAAGGGAGTGGCTAGCCACTACCACCCTCCTCGATCCATTACTGAAAAGATATATTTCGTTGAAAAATACAACGGGTAATTAATTTGATTTAAAATACAACACCCTCTTCCAAAAATAATAAAAAATCAATTAATTAAAGCTTCTATAACATGGTTTAAAAGTTGACTATGGTAAGTTTAGCATAACCAATATATATATTAAGATAAGAATACAATTTTCAAGTTTTAAATCGCTCATAAATTATACAACAATAAAACGAAAAACGCTTGTTTGTAACGTACCTATGTTAAAATATTGTTACGCTACATAGCTGCTTTTGTACAAGCGCTGTAGTTTGAAATTTTACAGAAACATTAATGAAGGTACGTGTCCCACTTTCAATAAATTACAGCAGAATTTTAATTTGATCGTTACATATCTTCTTGTGTATACAAAGCACAAAAATCTTTGCGTCTGTGTGTTTGTCACTTATGTAACTACTTCCAAAGTCGCTATGCCAATCTCAATATAACTTTGTGGAATGATAATTTGGAACAAGTGAAATATTAATGGATAGCTCGCAAACCCTAGCGCCACCTATATTTCTTATCTTTGACGTAAATTAATATTAAATAATTGATAGATGGCGCCACATTCTTACACCAAAAAAACTAAAATAAAAATTGTTTTCTCTAAAACAATATACACAGTGTCTTAAAACACTTTCTATTGAGGAATACAACGAAAAAACGTCCGGCTCTCATGCAATACCACAGAAACTTAATTGAAGTTTCTACTATAATAGTCATCACGAGGCTGATATGAAGAACCATTTTTTGAGTTATAACCCACTTCCTACTTTGACCCGTGACTTTTCGACTTCAACGAAAAAGAAACGTGTACTCCCAATGACTACCAATTAATTAATCACGTGAAATACCACGTGAAAAAAGCACGTTAAGAGCTGGGTGTTGAAAGCAGGTTACAAACAGTGAGCACCCCTATTCCACTACCTTTTGATACCTTCTCCTACGAAGTCATCTGACCACAGCACTCTGTATATACCATGTTTTAAGTGCATACATACAGAGTTATTAAATTCTATATAATCTTGTGTTAAAGTAATAACGAATACTGTAATAATGTGCTATAAATAAAGCCCTTCATACACATATTTTAAGTTCATAACTCAGATAAAAGACAGGTACTTCATCTAACAGAAACATCAAAATGCATTGATAACAACAGAGACTGAAAATGAAATTGTCCCTATAACAAACGCTTAATTTGACTTTTCTAACTTATTGTACTCTGGCAGATGTTTAATGAAGGCAATCTTAGTTTAGTATCATATCTTGCTGTCAATAACTTTAATAAAACGGTGATCTTTCCTCGCTCTGAGAGTAAAACATGCTGGAGTTGAGAGTACTTACTGTATTACACTGTTATAACACAGAGTCATCTCGTCGCCAGGTGAAGTTTTAACGCAAAATATTTTAAGTTATACTGAGTTAGAGTATTAAAAAAAACAAAAAATAAAAAACTGCAAACTTATAAAAACCTACATAAGCTGGTTAATGAATGAAAGACGGTTCTGGAATTTAAGACAAGATCTTATTAGATCAGATATAACATTATCTTTTGATCATTTCTGTTTCAACGTTTTTTAGGGTTAGTGGAAAAAAATACTGTAAATATTTCCAAAAACTCTTCACGCAGATGAGGTAACTACAATTCTCAGACTGAGGTCGCGCCCCCTTCTTTAATTAACGTGTATTATATTTACTAACAACGTTTCCAAAAAAACAGCGGCATATTTGAAGAGCTGTCGGCCCCCTACTCTAAAAAAAAATCCTCTTAATAAAAAGTTGTTCGTGGATAAATGCGATTGAGATATACATTTATTATTAATGGGTGTCCAGTTCTGACACCACAGTGGAAACTATACGCTATCTCGCTACTTTCTTTGCGTCATTAAATAAAGGGAACTTTCTTCCCCACACTCTCTCAGTGTTCCGGAGGTCACAATGAAATCTGACAAATCAGTTGTTATACCCCTCTCTCGCGTGTAAACTTCTCGTGCTTGCTATTTCCGGAAAAAATAAATGGTTCCTAACATTTGACGTATTTTTCGTTGTACAAACTTCCCTGAATTTCGATTCTTTTTTTTCGGAAACATGTATTTAAAAAAATCTTCCTTGGTGATTCAGCGGTAAATCTCTGGATTTATAACACTAAAAATTTGTTTTCGATACTTGCGGTTGCCGTAACACAAATTTCCAATTGTGCAGCTCTGTGTGTGTGTGTTTTCTTATAGCACATTAGGCTATCTGTTGAGTTTACTAGCGGGAATCGAACATGAGGTTTTAGCGTTGTAAATCCGTAGACATAACGTTATAGCTTTGTAAATGGCAGTAAAGAAAAGCTTAAACAATGGGCAAAAATCAAGTCTTTTAGCGTCCTCTAGTTTTGGAAAACAGAAACTTTCTTTAAAAACTTTTATCAGACACTATTGTGCTATATACTTTGTTAAACAACTAAACGACATTACTGAAATTCTGAAGTAAAATTGATTAATCGTTGACATGTTTGGTTTGGATCAATTTTTGTTATTAAACATGCTCGCCTTTTCAGGCGTGAGGGCGTTATAATGTGACGGTCAATCCAAAATACAAACAAAAAATTATTGCGAAGACTTCTGGGACAAATAAGATAGGAGATTTTCAGGTCACCAGAAAGTTATCTGTTGTTTTTTGTAAGAGAAAACGCCAGTGTTATATTATATTATAATTAAATAAAGCTATAAAAGTTACTTCTTTAGGGTTAGACAACTGAAAGAAGTTAAACAAATATCAAAATATTCTTCATGTTTAACAGTTTGTTTATGTTAACACAATTTGCAGAGCTTATTCTTTATGACTGCTAATACGTGGCAGGAATAGTTAATGTTTAACATGTGTTATCCTAAGAAATCATTAGGCCTAAAAACTGTTATAAAACAAGTTGACTGTATTATCTTTCCCACATTTCTCATGATTTACTCACCGTGGCTTGAAATCAGAGGTGTTTAAAAAATAGCATTTTGGTAAGCTGAGCTGGCCAAAAATGGACAGAAAGGTTCTATGAAATGCTATTTATATATGCAGTATAATACCTTAAAAGTTAGAATTTAGATGTCCCAATGAAAAACGTAAGACGAATGTGGAGAAAAACAAACAGCTTCCAGTTAACTTGTCTTTATAACAAATTAAATGATAATTAATCACAGAAAAGCATATTTATAGAAGGATTTATAGCTGTAAAACACCATTGTTCATTGAATTATTTAGTTATGTTTGTTTATTTCGAATTTTGCGTAAAGCTACACGAGGACTGTCTCTGGTAGTCGTCATTAATTTAATAGTGTAAGACCAGAGAGAAGGCAGTTAGTCACACAGCCAGCTCTTGGACTATTCTTTTACCAACGAATAGTGGAACTGACTGACTCGTTATAACACCTCCGCGGCTGAAAGAACGAGCTTGTTTAGTGCAACGGGGATTCGAACTTGTGACCCTCGAATTAGGAGTTGAGCACCTTAACCATCTGGATAGAATTATTTAGTAATTCTTCGACGTGATAATCCTAAAGGAATAAATGTACAGAAAAAGCTCTTCTAACTGTGGGAGAAAGAGATATCTGATATTACAACTTATTTTTAAGAATGAAGAATTAATAGCTGAAACGTTTTATGGAATCGCCCTATGGAAATACTGGTAAGTGGCGGTTTACGGACTTAGAATGTTAAAGTTCAGGCCTAAAACTGAAACCCTTATAATCAGAGAGCTTTTGAAAGGTGGATCTTTTTGGCGAAGAAATGCCCTCCTTTTGAAAGCGCTCTGCTAATAAGAGTTTCTATTTCAGCTTTATCAAGGCTTCTTAGACCTTCGTGTTTTCAGCACATCATGAGGGCCTAGAGAGGCTTAGACAATTTTTATTCAACGCTAAAGATTTCTCGTACTTTCGAAGTTACATCATTATAAACACGAAATAGTTGTGAATACTGAAAAGCGTTGAGCAAATCGATGTGTTGAATAAATTTGTTTTAATTTCGCGTAACGATACACGAGGGCCATCTGCGCTAGCTGTCCTAAATTAGCGGTGTAAGACCAGAAAGAAGGCAGTTTTTGGGTTACTCTTTTACCACGGAATAATGGGATCCACAATAACATTATAACGCCCAAATTGCTGAAAAGGTGAGCATGTGTGGTGGAACGGAGATTTGAACCAGCGACCCTCAGATGAAGAGTCAAACGCCTTAATCCACCTGACCACGCCCGACTGTGTTTTCAGGTTATTTCATTCAATTTCAGAAAACAACAATAATGACAAAGTTTAAATATTTAACAAAATTAATACGTATAAGCCACCAATGAGATTCGAACTCACGACCGCTGGTTTACGAGACCAGTGCTCTACCTCTGAGCTATGATGGCTTCTTGGTGAGTAAATAAGGTTTACATTAGTCCTAGATTGTCAGGGGAGTTTGAACGTCAGTTGTAGCGTAGATCTACAACAACTTATGGCAGTGTGCAACTGTTAAGAACTGTATAAACGTCACATGAAGTGAAAGTTGAATTATTTTCTCCAGGTAAATTACAACAACCCATCAACAAACCGCCACAATAATTATTTTCTAAGCCTGAAAATAATGAGTACTAGAAGTCTAATGTTCTCCATACAAGACTGCAAAACCAAGAAAACTGACAAACAAACAATTTATTTGTGTTTAACATCTAAAGTTTGGAAATGTAGGTGATAAAATATTAAAACTTTCATGTAAACATCAACGAAAACTGATTGCTTTAGATAGCGTTAAAACTGGTTATTTTGTTAGTTAGCATAAAATCTAGTTTCAGTTTTCGCCCAGTAAGATTAAAAGTTCATCTGAAGAGATAAGATCTTGAAGATTCACATTCCTTAATAGTTGCATTATTTTAATTTCGTAAAAATGCTGAAAGATTTATACATTTTTGTGATATTCGTCTTACCTTAAAAAGTGACGTTGCTGCCATCTAGTGACTAACTATTAACTACATAATATTAAACATAGATCAATGGAGGATAAATTACTCCTTTAAATTTACTGTTGTTATCTTTAGCTATATATGTACTGTTTTGTTTTCAGAAAGTTTGCGATAAAGCTACAACTAAGGGCTATCTTAGCATAGCCCCCCATAACTATGTACTGATGAACTAGGAAAAAAAAAACAGTTAGTTTACAGTGTTTATACGAACCTTAAATATCCGGATTGACAGTCAGGGCACGTTAACATAAGGCCACACTTGTCATCTCAAGGTATGTGCCTGTATATATATAAAAATATGTTTTATCTTTTTATTGAATATGGTTTATAAGCTGCATCAAGCGAGGGGGGAAAGTCGTCATTTTTACATAAATGTATATTTTTTTCACCAAGTGTGCATAAAAATATTTTTATTAGATATATATTTCTTCATTTGATTATTGTTGCGTAGAAATAGTCCTGTTAATTTATATATGTTATTGATTTATATCTTGGTTTTTAAAACGAAGCCACTGTAGACTCTGCTGTCTCCACCGCAAAGTTGTTTTTTTAATTTCGCGCAAAGTTACCTGCGCAAACCGTTACAAATTTAGAGGCGTAAGAGTAGAGTGTGTGTATGTTTTTATAGCAAAGCCACATAGGGCTAGCTACTCAGCCCACCGAGGGGAATCGAACCCGTGATTTTAGCGTTGTAAATCCGGAGACATACCGCTGTACTAGCGGGGGCAAGAGTAAAGGGAAGGCAACTAATCATCACCATCCACCGCCAATTATCGGAGTACTCTTTTATTAAGAAATAGTGGGATTAACCGTCATATTATAACATCCTCCCAGCTGAAAGGGCGAGCATGTTTGGTGTGTAGGGGATTCGAACCTGTAATCCTCAAATTTACAGCACCTTAACCACTTAGCTATGCCTGGCCCATTCCACCGCAAGGAATCGAATTCTGGACTTTAATGTTGTAAATCGTTAAACTCGTCGATTACTCACCAGGGGAGCTGTATCAACAGCCCAGTTTACAAACCTACATTGTACACAAACGTTTCAAATTGTAGGTAGCTTTTATGATGAATATGAGCACAGAAGTCAAGTTCATAATACAAATTGTTATATTGGTTTGGTTTATAGTTAAGCAAAAAGATACACAACATGTGCTGTGCCCACCACTTGTATGGAAATCCCATTTTTAGCGTTACTGCTGTGCCATCGAGGGACAAATTATTTCGAAATGTGTAATTAAATGAAAAAGGACATTAAAATATAACATGAAACATCATCAATATAAGTGTAATAAATTATTTTATTAAAATAACTTTCAAAGTAAATAGTTATTACGTTTCTAAATAAACGAATCTAAGGGGACTTTTTAAAATATGTTTCATTTAAAAGGATTCTCAATATTGCTGTTTCTAAGCCTAAATATTTCGACGTATGATGCACTGTTATCCCGAAAATTCAATGCAATCTTTAATTCGAAAGTAAAATACACAGAAGCACCTCATATATTTTACTTAAAAAAAACGCAAACGTTACTCTCTGCGCATGCTCAGGAATTTGAATGTTTATTGCGCGTACGCATAAAGATCAATGATGATTTGTTTCATTAAGCCTACATCGTTTATGAATGGTCACAACAAATATATAATCAGGAGGTTCTTACGATCAGAAACCTTGCCAAATGATATAAAACATTAGGAGCCGAAACGCCTTGTTTTCAGTTTATTTATTTATTTATTCCTTCCATTTTTCATTCAACAGAGAGAATGTCAGACATCTTTATCTGCCACTGTTTCTCTCCATATACAATGTTAATTATGTCGAATAATTTAACTGCTCGTACAATGTTTTTTTTTCTAATTTATTTAAGACTTATGATTTCATCGGCAACATATGTTATATTACAATAAAAATGAAGACAATTGATGTAACATCTCATGAAATTAAAATAAAAAACAACAACATGGAAAATGCATGATTACAATATAAGCCTAGCTATAGGTATGTGAGTGTTTTAGTGTTTTAAATCCACATACTAACCTCTGGTCCACCTATCAGTTAAAAATCTTTGTTTGCGGAAATATACAATAAACGTTCAGTTCATTTGGAATGTGTTCAACATGATTTGTTCTCACTATTATATTTCATTTAGCCCGGCGTAACGATTTCAAATTACCCTCGTTTTCAAGTTACCCTCGTTCTCAAGTTACCCCCTTGATTTCAAACTATCCCCCTTCCTGACAGATTCGTTTTAACGGTGTGTTAAAATGCTAGACGTTTTTATCGCACTCAGTGTGTGTAAAGGAAATTAATACATTAATAATAATGTAAAAAAAAAATCGAATATTTATCATGTTCTATATCTCATGCTATCAATCACTCATTTTTATTTCAGTGCACATAAACAAATATAAAAATATTAATATGTATAAATTATAATAAATTGAATGAAGACAGAATGTAGACCTTGTGCTCTGGTGAGAACGAGTCCTTAAAACATCTTTTATCTTTTATAAATTATCAATTTTAATAAAAGAAATAACAGGCCTTTTGCCTGTTATCATGTATTTAGATACGTACTCGACACGCACTACAAATATTAAAAGTAATCATTATGTTTGTCATTTTGGCGTTAGAAAAGGGGGTTATTTGAAATCATATGGGGTAATTTAAAATCGATTTCATGTTACTCTCCCGGTACTCTGAAAACGATTTCATAATATCGGGGGTAACTTGAAAACGGGGGTAGTTTAAAGTTGTTACACCGGCATGGGCTGGTGGATAAGGCACTCGACCAGTAATCTTAGGGCTGCAGGCCCAAATCTCCGTCACACCATACATGCTCGCTATTTCAGCTGTGGAGGCATTATAATGTTACGGTCAATCCACCTCTTCGTTGGTAAAAGAGTAGCCCAAGAGTTAGTGGTGGGTAGTGATGACTAGCTGCCTTCCTTCTAGTTTTACACTGTAAAATTAGGGACGACTAGCGCAGATAGCCTTCGAGAAGCTTTATGCAAAATTCAAAACAAACAAAAAACACATAATTTCATTTTTTTATAGCCAAAACAATAGCTGTCTATCATACTTAGCTGGTAGCTTCTTTAACCCTGGTATCATAGCTCTGCAATAAGCCACATGCGCTGATTCCATCGTAGAAATCACACCCAGAATTTTAGCGTTCCAAGCGCTGAGGGCTCTCCTGGGCTGTCGGGGTTACCAAAAGCGCTAGTAACCGAACTATGTTTGTTTGTTTGTTTGTTTTTGGAAATTCGCACAAAGCTACTCGAGGGCTATCTGTGCTAGCCGTCCCTAATTTTGCAGTGTAAGACTAGAGGGAAGGCAGCTAGTCATCACCACCCACCGCCAACTCTTGGGCTACTCTTTTACCAACGAATAGTGGGATTGACCGTCACATTATACACCCCCACGGCTGAGAGGGCGAGCATGTTTTAGCGCGACGCAGGCGCGAACCCGCGACCCTCGGATTACGAGCGCACGCCTTAACGCGCTCGGCCATGCCAGGCCCATAACCGAACTATATAAATGCACGATTAAAAGTAGGCCTAAGATGGAGTTAACTGTCTTGACATCTATCACAACATGAACGTGCTTGCTGGGTGAGTGGGTGGGTGGATGGCGATATGAGGTGTACAGAGCACCTGATTACTCGTTCTCTCTACTTTAGATAAAGATACAGTGGTAGCATTGTAGTGTCGGGCGTCGGCCAGTCGCTACCTGTACATCATTACGGTGTTCACCAGTAGGTCGCGCAATTGTTTAGGAAAGTTCTGGAAGGGGGTCACAGATCGATTCAACCACTGCTGGTACTTAAATAAACGAAAAACACCTGGAGTGGCCTTCTACCCGGACTTGTCAGACGAGGTTTTTTTTTAACTTTTCATTTATTAGTATTTTATCTGCGTAAATCAACCATATCTATAGTTGAACTCTGTGAGTTCGTTCTCGTCAGAGGACTGTCTGTGAAAATATCCAACTCCTTTGTTCCAGACTCCAGAGCATCGAAAATCTCCCGTTTAACAACTGCGAAAACTGAAAACCTGGATACGTGAATTAATTTTCTCGTCACGAAGATTAGAGGTTTTGAGTTGTTAATTGTGAGTGGATTTAATTTACGATGGGAAATCTATGGCTATGGAAGAATTGAGCCAAATCTAAGTCAAATCAGGAAAAAAACAAGAAAAACAGTTACAACTGGAGGACACGACCTCATTTCTATATCTTTGAATCAGCTTACAAACTGAGAACTGAGTTTGCTTGGACTGTCTTTCTTTGTATAATAATATAAGAAAGCCAATGATGACTTTTTGAGACCCATGGAAGTTTTTTTTTTGAAGAAAAAAGCAGGCTTTATCTTTCCCTAACCTTGGAGTAGTCAGGAAAAGTTATCGAGATTGAAGACGAAATATTTTCATACCAAACAACCACTGAAAGAAAGAGTAAATTAACAGTGATACAGAAAGGTTAATTAATATCATAGTAACCATGAAAACTGATGAGATTAACAGTCATATAGAAATGTGGACAGTTCCACAGTAACCAGGGGAACAGACAATTAGCAGTAATATAGAAATGTGGACAGTTCCACAGTAACCAGGGGAACAGACAATTAACAGTAATATAGAAATGTGGACAGTTCCACAGTAACCAGGGGAACAGACAATTAACAGTAATATAAAAATGTGGGCGGTTCCACAGTAACCAGGGGAACAAACAGTTAACAGAAATATAGAAATGTGGACAATTCCAGAGTAACCAGGGGAACAGACAATTAACAGAAATATAGAAATGTGAGTAGCGCAAAACTTTTTCATGTTTGAAAATTTTATTTTGTTTCACTTGCTAATTAATCGACCAACAGAAGGGACAGAAGATAACACGTGCCCAAGCAGAAAATAAAAGACTGTCGTTTCCATAGTAAGAGTAAATCTATCTATAACTTGATGGAAATCTATATTTTTAGACTCGTGTTGCAGAGTTGTTTGAATCGTGAGAAATTACCGAAAAGTTTCACAACACAGCTAAAACTCATTGGTCCTTATCGCCATGAGAACCAAAAATCATTGTTCAAGATCCGATAAGAAAGGAGTGCTAACAATATATTGATATATTACGTATTATCATTGTTTGAAATACTGTTATCCTAACAATGTGTGTCGGCTCGTTGTGTTGAAATGACGCCCGATTCTGTTCTGTTAACGTCCTAGAAGATACTATCAGGTACGTCTGTTTCAGTAAAAACATAAGGTTTATGAATAATATTAAAGTTAAGATTTTTAAATTAATGAAATTCACGTCCACTAGTAACGAAGGATTTAATTAAGCGTAAACCTCCAAGGAACGTTTCTTCTGTAATGTGTTTTAACTCTTGGTAGACCGGCACAGCAAAATACACTAAATACTGACAACTTTAGTGATAGATAGATATGTATACCGACGGAAGAATGTAAGGATAGACAGAAAGACAGACTGAAGGAAAATATATCGACATATAGGTTAAGAGATAAACAAACATAATAATATAAAGACGGATTCGTTTGAATCTCGTGCAAAGCTACCCGAGGGCTATCTGCGAAAGCCGTTCTTAATTTAGCAGTGTAAGACTACAGGGAAGGCAGCTAGTTATTATTACCCGCCGCCATCTCGTGGGCTACGCTTTTACCAACGAATAATGCAACTGACCTTCACACGTAACGTCCCCATGGCAGAAAGGGCGAGCATGTTTGGAGTTATGGAGATTCAAACCCGCGACTTTCAGATTACGAGTCAAGTGCATTAACCACCTGGCCATGCCGGGTCAGACGGAAGGATATAAGAAAAGACAGAAAGACAAACTGAAATATGGATAGATAGACAAATAAAGGCATGGATAAATAAACAAATGCAGTGAAACAAAAGACAGGAAATATAAGAACAGACAAAAAGTTCGACCTATGGATAGATAGATGACATTTTAATGTTGATACAATGTTCGCACGAGGAAGGAAGAGTCATCGCCTAGTTACATTGCACGAGCAGGAGAAACTGGTTATTAACAAAGTTAATTATGTTGTAACAAGAGCATTACCTGTTTCATACGGAGATAAAACCTTTAGTCTCAGATCTAGCAGTCACAGCACTGCTGTACGGTTCACAGTCTGTTTAGACGTTAGTCTTAAGGTGTGATACATATCACGTAAATATTGTATGTGGCGGAGATACCTGTGTTCTGTTTAATATAACCCCACTTTTACAGTAGACTGAAATGTGGAAAGTAGATGTGTCCTGTTTAGTATAACTCCACTTTTACAGCAAACTGAGATGCAGAGTCACCTGTGTCCTGTTTAGTATAACCCCACTTTTACAGCAAACTGAGATGCAGAGTCACCTGTGTTCTGTTTCATATAGACCCACTTTTACAGTAGACTGAAATGTGGAAAGTAGATGTGTCCTGTTTAGTATAACCCCACTTTTACAGCAAACTGAGATGCAGAGTCACCTGTGTTCTGTTTAATATAGACCCACTTTTACAGATAGCTGACATGTGAAATTTTGCTTTAATTGTCACGCGCATCATAAACACAATAACAGTAGTTTTTAAACGGACATAATGAAATACCTGTCCACCTGAATAGTTCATCACTATTGTGAAAGGTTTAGTAGTTTTTAATCCTCGTATTAGACACTTTATTGTTATGTATGTATACATGCACAGTACTGTTATGACTCACATTCATTAACCAGTCTGCTCGAGACTTGTTAATATACTATAACAACTGTCGTGTTTGCAATGAACAACCTCGTGCAGGTATTTAATAAAACAGAACAGATGGTCTGCGGGGTCACTGACCTGAAATGTGGTTCAAACACTCCTCACCTACTCTCGTGCAGAAACTTGTCTTGTCACAGTCCCGAGCGTTCTTTCTCCTCGCTTTACAAATAACCACTGAAATATAAGTTCTCTTTCACAAGTAACACGATTAGCAAACGGGGAGTTGATGTTTCTACCGGAAGGGTTCACTTTTCCTTTAAATCTAACAGGTATAACTGAATTTTTCTAACTATATTTTCAACATGCCAGTTTGTATGGCGGTATGTTGGTGTTTTTTTTTAAAGCACAAAGCGTTCGATTTTACAATAATAACATAATGGAAGTACCTTGTTGAATAGGTAATGAATAGGGTTACTGAAAGTGGAATTCCAATGTTCACGGTTTGCGAATCGTTGCATCAAAAACATACTGTGCACTTTTGGGCACTATAACTGCTTATTTGTTCATTGAATTTTGCGCAAAGCTACTCGAGGGCTATCTGCGTTAGCCGTCCCTAGTTTAAAAGGGATATACTGGAGGGAAGGCAACTAGTCAACATAAGTCTTGGGATGCTCTTTTAAAAATAAATAGCAGGATTGACTGGCACATCAAAATGCCACCAGGGTTGAGAGGGCGAGCTTGTTCGGTGACGAGATTCGATCCCACGACCCGCATTACTAGTCGAGCGCTCTAAGTCCCACTATTTGGCCAAACAAAAACATTCCTGGAATTGGTGATGGGTTGTTTAGTTTTTCGTGTTTTTTTTTCCCCCTTTACTATGCAATGCGTTTTGTTCAGATAAATTTGTGTGAAATTTCGGAATTGTCTATTGTAAGTTCGTAGGAGGAAAAGCGTGTTAATAGTGCAACGTCATGTCCGCTTAGAAATAGCGCAATCACAACGTCATGTCCGCTCAGAAATAGCGCAATCACAACGTCATGTCCGCTCAGAAATAGCGCAATCACAGAGCACTTTCCAGTCTTTATTTTAGCAGGATACTACATAATAGGCAATCAGCGTTCTGTCGATCAAGGGAAATCAAACCATGAATTATTGCGTTATAAGTCTGTAAACGTACTCATGATCCACTGGGGGGGCAGATATTTTAGTTGGTCAGAATCCGTGGGTGAGAATTCGAAGAGAAATGAGGTTAGTGATAAAAATAATGCTAATCATAGCTGTTATATGCATGTGTCCTAAAGATATTTAAGTTTCGATATGTTTATATCATACCACGTGTCACTTTCATTATAATTGCGTCCTTTGAATATTTCGCAAATGTACCTTGTAACAGTCAATGCCCTTCAGTGGCTCAGCGAAACCCGTTGTGGACCCAGCAAAGGCACTCCATTGTTTATCATTACATTTCAGATTGAGCCACATGTTGGGTCCACCGAGAGGAATCGTATGCCCCCCCCTCTCTCGATTCTAGCGATGTAAATCCATAAAATTACCCCTGTACAACCGGAAGACTTGTGCTTGAGAACAAACAAACCAATCACAAGTCAGCCCAAGTGTTTGAAGGGTTTGATGAGTATGTTTCTAAAGAAAATTGTTATTTAATTTCAACAATAGAAATTAGCTTTTGGTTAGGAAGGTGTGGTTTTGATGTTTATACAAACCACGCTTTAGAAACTCTGAGATTATCACACGTAAACACCTGAACGAAACACCGAGTAAGATAACTAAATATTGTCGTTTTCTAATACAATTTCACCTACATTCCAATGTTGTACATTGTAACGATCAACTCTCTCTCTTTCCATTACGTAAGCCCCCTAGTGGCTCAGCGGTATGTCTGTGAACTTAAAAAGCCAAAAACCGGGTTTCGATATCCGTGGTGGGCAGAGCACAGATAGCCCATTGTGTAGCTTTGTGTTTAATACAAAACAACAACAACCATTACATAATATATATTTTATACACATATATTAAGTATATGGTGGATGATTCCACAGAAATATTAATGGCAAACAGCAGCCTGTGACGAAAACTTACTGAACAAAGAAAACCATTCGAGTCATAATTTGTGTTTACCTTGAACCTCAAATCACAGTTTATATACAAGGTTAGGCGCCTAAGAAAAATAGCTAGTAACAGTTACAGGAAGGAAAAATAGTGAGATTCAAACCCTCTAAAACCACTCTTTACAAGAGACAACGGAGTAGACAGAAGTATCAGAAATAAAGTATGCTCAGAAACGATGGGTGGACCCATGGGTCTTAACGCCGTACACGTGTGTGTTATAATAGGTGGTGTCGGTACTATTTAGAATCCTAATAAATAAAAAGATTACAAGTCTTTATTCCAGCCAGGTAATACTAATAAATTACTCATCTCTTCAACACTTATAGGGTAGCACGTCGACAGAACTCTTATCGGAAGTATAATCAATCATTCGTGCGTGAACGCACGCTCTCATCAGGTGTATTTAATTACATTTGACCTTTTGGACGCTGCATTCACGCTGATGAGGTGACTAGCAAAAAGACGAGAATAAGGAAACACGAATAACAAGAGTTTTCGATTTATGACGTATTAACACCAGAATTATTTGTATTGGACGTGTCGAGGAAGAATTAGGTCAGCAGTTTCGAAGTTCCTTAACCCTCAAGATGAGCGGCCAAAAAAAACCGAAAATAAAACCAAAAGTAACGCGATTCCAAACTCAGTCTGTTTGTGCTTGTTTTCGTTAACTTTGTATTCATTAAACCCAACATCTCACGCGAACTTGGTGAACAGAACAGTGATGCTCGTTTACCATGAGAATCGTCCTTGGATGCTGTTTTGGAAAGATTTGATATTGCAAGTATGCAAATCACACGGAATTCTACCAAAAACAAGCATGGTACGAGAGAAAACGCCACCTGGTGAAACTGGTTTCTTACAAAAGTCGCTTCGGCGTTCTAGTTCGTTCTTGGAACATTGCTTTAGGCCTAATGATTTATTACTGGCGCTCGTTTATTGCGCCATTGTTGTACCAGTTGACCGAATTTTCGCCATTTAATTCGAGCGGTATTCATGTTCTTAGCGTTAGGCTAAGCTGCACCTGTTGTGGCCCGCTCAGAGATAATTTTCCGCTTCAAAATGCTCTAGGTACGTAAGACTTTTAAAATATACATTATATGTCTTCTTGTAACCACTTTGTGAAGTGTTTGTAATATTAAGGTTTCTCGTAATTTCATTTGTTTTTGACAAAATTCCAACGTTTTCCGTAAACGACTGTTACGCCAAACTGAACAACTCCAATGTGCAGACATATTTAGTTCGCCACTAAAATGTCGGGAAGTTTTATTTCGTAAGTATTACTTAAAATGTAAACAACATGAGGCATTTATAACCTTCCAGTGTCATTAAAAGTGTCAAAAATTTTATTTAGAATATTTCTACTCGTGCAAAATGTAATGTTTTTCTTTGCTGTTGCCCCCCAGTGGCTCAGCGGTATGTCTGCGGACTTACATGCTAAAATCCGGGTTTCGATACCCGTGGTGGGCAGAGCAGAGATAGCACATTGTGCTTAATTCAAAACAGCAACTTCTTTGTTGTTAAGTGCAAAGCTAACACAATGGGCTATCTATGCTGTGCCCGCGAGTTTCTAGCGTTATGAGCGCTCAAACGCATCACTGAGTCGCTTGGACAGTCACTGGTCATTGACCTATTGAGTTTGATTTTAATTAATTATTGTTATGAATGTCCTTACTATTCTTAAAACATTTTGTCTTTTTGAAGTTAAGCACAAAGCTACACAATGTGCTATGTGTGCTCTGCCCACCATGGTTATCGAAACCCGGTGTGAGTCCGCGGACACACCGCTGTGGGGCTATTTTCAAAAGGGATCTTGTGAGCTAATCATGTTGAATGTTTTATCTTTAATTAATTCAGGAAAAATACCCACTCAGTTCTGATTTATTTTGATCGGTTTGATTTGTTTTGAATTTCACGCAAAGCTACACGAGGGCTATCTGCGCTAGCTGTCCCTAATTTTGCAGTGTAAGACTAGAGGGAAGGCAGCTAGTCATCATCACCCACCACCAACTCTTGGGCTACTCTTTTTATCAACGAATAGTGGGATTGGCCGTCACATTATAACGCCCCCACGGCTGAAAGGCCGAGTGCGTTTGGAGTTATGGAGATTCGAACCCGCGACCCTCAGAGTCGAGCACCTTAACCACCTGGTCATGATGGTCCGATTTAAATTTGATTTCACGAGACGACTGGTAAACTCAGTCTCGATAACTCAATCTCACAAGTTCGTTTATAGTGACGAATGTACGTTCTGTGAGTCGCCCTTCCCACCTTCACATTTCTTATCCTAACTGGATTTTAGTGAGTTGTCAAAGGTGGTTACTAGCGTTTGTGGGCGGTTGGTAGCGTACAGGATTATTTACTTGTTACGCGCATTCGCGGAGAGCCACACAAGGGCCTATATATGCTAGCCGTCGCTAATTTCGAAATTACAGTTAACATCACCCACCAGCGACAATCTTGGGCTTCTCTAATGTTTTAGATTTTGACTATCACTCTTATATGTGCAACCCAACGGCGTCAAAATGCGAAGTGTGATTTTACGGAAACGGAACGCGAACCATAGAGCCTTAGATTCACAGTCCCACACAATAACCATGCTCGGGCTATAAACTTGCATTGAGTAACTTTTTTTCTTGACCAAATTAACTTTTACTTACAGCCGCGGTTATTGAAGATTCCTTCGTTGTTCTGTTAAGTACAAAATATCAACAAAAACGAAAAATGAAACACACACACACATAGATTAAGAATACAACGCAAATGATCTGGTTTATAGATTTGGTTTGGTAAAACTTCGAGATTTAATTGGAAAACTAGAATAAAATGAATGATATAACTAAAGGATGGGCGAATGTATTCCTGCTTGTCTGGTTTGAAACACTAATCCACTAACTTACTATAACTGTCAAGTTCAGAAGTGACGTTTTCTAACAGCGTGAGAACTTTGAAGTGAGTCAGTAATGATCATAGGAAGTCCACTCAAACAGTTTTATGTGCGAAAGCGTGAATATAGAGGGAACGTTCCGGAAACGATACGTTTTTTTTTCTGATGCATAAAGAGGCGGATATTCTTTCACGTGTCTGCACTGGTGCACTTAAATAAAAATATCAGTGCGCTTTATGAAATGTTTTTGGCATTAAATACAAGTGTCTATCAATGTGCTGCTAGCTTTAAATCTGCATTCGAAACATACAGCTTCCCTTTTTTCAGCCAGTCGCGGCTACTACTGCTTTAATTAAATAGAAATCGGAGAATATGTGTTTGTGCGAAAAAAAAAAGAGAGTAAGTATTTTGAAAGTAACGACGCTAGAGGTGCACACATCATATTTCCTTTGTCAGTGTGTTTCATAGCAAAACCACATTGAAATATCTGCTGTGTCCGCCGTGAGGACTCTAACTCCGGATTATAGCGTAGTCTTTCCGCTGTCTTTCAGAGGGATTTATCATATTACACATTCGATTCTACAAATCTGAGTGTCCCAGGTAAAACACTGAAGTATTTCATTATAGAATCTATACACGCACATAAGGCATATAAATACATATGTAGGCAGCTATAGAGAAGTTCTTGATCGGTTCAGTTCGACAGAAACCTTGTTTGACAAGAAGTAGGTGACAAAACAAGCAAGGAAAAAGAAAGACGTTCTATAGAAACTCACGTGAAAATACCTTCGTGAATTTCCCTTTGTCTTGGTTGTTTTTAAAGTAAAGCCACATCGACTATCCGCTGTGTCTATCACGAGACATCGAATTCCGGAATTTAGCGCCGTACGTTTGTAAACTTACTGCTGTACCACGAGGGGGAATTTAGCTCGAAGTAACTGCCAGCATCTAAACGGCTTTGGATATTATGTCAGTCGAATTATGAGCAATACATAACAACATTTCATTGTTGTAACTTGGCGATCAAACAAAGCTATACACTGTGGACGAAGACAGGTTAACTGTATAAGTACACGTAAAAAAAGAGGCCTGACAACTTGGTATTCGTGAGTTGAACAAGATATCACGATCTTGTACGTCACAAAATTTTAATAATTTTCCTTATCAGAAACGTAATTCTAAACGTGAAACTTCGAGTGAAGAGAGGGTAAACAATTATATACAAAAGAAAACCATGGATGCTTTCACCTACATGATGCAGAATAAAGTTCGTTGAATGTCTCTGAGTAATAGGATGTTCATTCTTAAAAGGTAAGACGTAATGTGATATTGTAATACTTACAACAACTGTAGCATTTAGTCAAGCTCTTTACTAACACTACAGTAAAACAAATCATCAGTTACATTTAGTCAAGCTCTTTACTCAAACTACAGTAAAACAAATCATCTCTCACATTTAGTCATGTTCTTTACTGAAACTACAGTAAAACAAATCATCAGTCACATTTAGTCATGTTCTTTATTGAAACTGCAGTAAAACAAATCATCAGTCACATTTAGTCATGTTCTTTACTGAAACTACAGTAAATCAAATCCACAGTCACATTTAGTCAAGCTCTTTACTCAAACTACAGTAAAACAAATAATTTACAACATCAAGTTCTTAACTCAAAGTACAGTAAAACAAATCATCAGTCACATTTAATTTAGTTATTTATTGAAACTACAGTAAATCAAATGACCAGTAACATTTAGTCAAGTTCTTTACTCAAACTACAGTAAAACAAATCATCTCTCACATTTAGTCATGTTCTTTACTGAAACTACAGTAAAACAAATCATCAGTCACATTTAGTCATGTTCTTTATTGAAACTGCAGTAAAACAAATCATCAGTCACATTTAGTCATGTTCTTTACTGAAACTACAGTAAATCAAATCCACAGTCACATTTAGTCAAGCTCTTTACTCAAACTACAGTAAAACAAATAATTTACAACATCAAGTTCTTAACTCAAAGTACAGTAAAACAAATCATCAGTCACATTTAATTTAGTTATTTATTGAAACTACAGTAAATCAAATCACCAGTAACATTTAGTCAAGTTCTTTACTCAAACTACAGTAAAACAAATCATCTCTCACATTTAGTCATGTTCTTTACTGAAACTACAGTAAAACAAATCATCAGTCACATTTAATTTAGTTATTTATTGAAACTACAGTAAATCAAATCACCAGTAACATTTAGTCAAGTTCTTTACTCAAACTACAGTAAAACAAATCATCTCTCACATTTAGTCATGTTCTTTATTGAAACTGCAGTAAAAACAAATCATCAGTCACATTTAGTCATATTCTTTACTGAAACTACAGTAAATCAAATCCACAGTCACATTTAGTCAAGTTCTTTACTCAAACCACAGTAACACAAATAATTTACAACATCAAGTTCTTAACTCAAAGTACAGTAAAACAAATCATCAGCCACATTTAGTCAAGTTCTTTACTCAAACTACAGTAAAACAAATCATCTCTCACATTTAGTCATGTTCTTTATTGAAACTACAGAGAAACAAATCCACAGTCACATTTAGTCATGTTCTTTACTGAAACTACAGTAAAACAAATCATCAGTCACATTTAGTCATGTTCTTTATTGAAACTGCAGTAAAACAAATCATCAGTCAATTTAGTTATGTTCTTTTTTGAAACTACAGTGAAACAAATCTACAGTCACATTTAGTCATGTTCTTTACTGAAACTACAGTAAATCAACTCACCAATCACATTTAGTTAAGTTTTTTACTGAAACTACAGTAAATCAGATCACCAGTCACATTTAGTTATGTTCTTTACTCAAAGTACAGTAAAACATCATAAGTCACATTTAGTTAAGTTCTTTACTCATCCTACAGTAAAACAAATTATCTGCCACATTTAGTCAAGTTTTTTACTGCAATTACAGTAAAACAAATCACCAGTCACATTTACTTTAGTTCTTCACTGAAACTACAGTAAAACAAATTATTGGTCACATTTAGTCAAGTTCTTTACTTAAAGTACATGAAAATCAAATGACCAGTCATATTTAGTCAAGTTCTTTACTCAAACTACAGTGACACAAATCATCAGTCACATTTAGTCATGTTCTTTACTGAAACTACAGTAAAACAAATCATCAGTCACATTTAGTCATGTTCTTTATTGAAACTACAGTGAAACAAATCCACAGTCACAGTTGGTCATGTTATTTACTCAAACAAGAATAAAAGAAATCATCAGTCACATTTAGTCATGTTCTTTATTGAAACTACAGTGAAATAAATCCACAGTCACAGTTGGTCATGTTATTTACTCAAACAAGAGTAAAAGAAATCATCAGTCACATTTAGTCATGTTCTTTACTGAAACTACAGTAAATCAAATCACCTGTCACATTTAGTAAAGTTCTTTACTCAAAGTACAGTAAAACAAATCATCAATCACATTTAGTCATGTTCTTTATTGAAACTACAGTGAAACAAATCCACAGTCACAGTTGGTCATGTTATTTACTCAAACAAGAATAAAAGAAATCATCAGTCACATTTAGTCATGTTCTTTATTGAAACTACAGTGAAACAAATCCACAGTCACAGTTGGTCATGTTATTTACTCAAACAAGAATAAAAGAAATCATCAGTCACATTTAGTCATGTTCTTTATTGAAACTACAGTGAAATAAATCCACAGTCACAGTTGGTCATGTTATTTACTCAAACAAGAGTAAAAGAAATCATCAGTCACATTTAGTCAAGTTATTTACTGAAACTACAGTAAAACGAATCACCAGTCACATTTAGCCAAGTTCTTTACTTAATGTACAGAAAATCAAATGACCAGTCACATTGAGTCATGTTCTTTACTGAAACTACAGTAAAACGAATCACCAGTCACATTTAGTCAAGTTCTTTACTTAAACTACAGTAAAATAAATCATCAGTCACATTTAGTCATGTTCTTTATTGAAACTACAGTGAAACATATCACCAGTCACATTTAGTCATGTTCTTTACTGAAACTACAGTGAAACAAATCACCAGTCACATTTAGCCAAGTTCTTTACTTAATGTACAGAAAATCAAATGACCAGCCACATTTAGTCAAGTTCTTTACTTAAACTACAGTAAAATAAATCATCAGTCACATTTAGTCATGTTCTTTATTGAAACTACAGTGAAACAAATCCACAGTCACATTTAGTCAAGTTCTTTACTTAAACTACAGTAAAATAAATCATCAGTCACATTTAGTCATGTTCTTTATTGAAACTACAGTGAAACATATCACCAGTCACATTTAGTCATGTTCTTTACTGAAACTACAGTGAAACAAATCACCAGTCACATTTAGCCAAGTTCTTTACTTAATGTACAGAAAATCAAATGACCAGTCACATTTAGTCAAGTTCTTTACTTAAACTACAGTAAAATAAATCAGCAGTCACATTTAGTCATGTTCTTTATTGAAACTACATTGAAACATATCACCAATCACATTTAGTCATGTTCTTTACTGAAACTACAGTGAAACAAATCCACAGTCAAATTTAGTCATGTTCTTTACTGAAACTACACTGAAACAAATCCATAGTCACATTTAGTCAAGTTCTTTACTGAAACTACAGTAAAAGAAATCACCAGTCACATTTAGTCAAGTTCTTTACTTAAAGTACCGAAAATCAAATGACCAATCACATTTAGTCATGTTCTTTACTGAAACTACAGTGAAACAAATCCACAGTGACATTTAGTCAAGTTCTTTACTGAAACTTCAGTGAAACAAATCCACAGTGACATTTAGTCAAGTTCTTTACTGAAACTTCAGTAAAATAAATCACCAGTCACATTTAGTCATGTTCTTTATTGAAACTACAGTAAAAAAAATCATCTGTTACATTTAGTCATGCTCTTTATTGAAACTACAGTAAAACAAATCATCAGTTACATTTAGTTAAGTTCTTTACTCAAACCACAATAAATCAAATCGCCAGTCACATTTCGTCAAGTTTTTATTGAAACTACAACAAATGTAAAGTAACCTTTGTTACAATTTCATTCAATTGAAGTAAATATTTGTTTTTTGAGATCTGAGAAGTAAAACGTTTAATTCAATCAACAGGTACCTTTATTTTTTGTATGCGATATGTGAAAAAATAATGATTATATTTGTGGATTTCCCCCTATGGTGGAAAAGTGAGTCTCTGGATTTGTAATGCTAAACTAAAGTAACTATATGTTACTTGTATAATATACTCGTATTTCTATGTAGAAACTGTAATGAGTAATGTGAGGCACAAAGATGGCTCATTTTGTAACTTTCGACTTAAAACAATTCCCGTGTCATCATTCATCATTTACATACATTTGTGATAGAGCACTGGGCGTAGCCCATTTGTTAGCGTACCCAAAATGTGAATTAAATCATTCATCTCCATTAAAAACGTGCTCTCTATTGAGTGGTATGTCAGAGTTATGATTTGTCTTGGGTGTTAGAAATTCACATTGAAATACGTAAAAATTAAGTGACTCCAGTTATAGATACGAAAACCTATTGGCTAGTACCAACAAAACTATGATGTTGTTCTGAATGCATCTGACTTAAGCGAAACGCCATGATAACAATGGACATCTTACTTAAATAACTAAGTGTTGACTGTAGAAGCAAAACGTTATGGTAACGACCAGCGTTTTATATGAATTATTTAATAGTTAACTGTTGACTATAGAAGCGAAACGTTGTGGTGAAGATGCACATCATATTTCAATTATTAACTGTTGAATATATGAGCGAAACGTCACGCTGATGAGTAGGATGGATGACAACGTTAGCTGATGAGTTCATGATATTTGCAAACTGTGTTTCAATTAATAAAATTTTTTAATGATGAATATATATATATGTGTGTGTGTATTTGGTTCTTTTGGTTTGATTTTGACTAAAAAGAAGGCAGCTGATAATTTTCACCTGCAGTCAATTATTGTTTATCGTTTAGTTCATTCATATATTGTAATTATTACAATATCTATACGTTGGTGAGTCGTGCTCTTAAATTGGTTGTACTTTGTTCACCACTCGATACTAGCATTCGTATATCTATAAATAAACAAACTGTAAATAGGTAAAGCTGTTACTTGTATTTCTGTATAGAACCTGTTAATGTGTACATTTACCTAGAGATAACTGGAAGTTACAAGTAACTAAGTTCGACCTTACCTTGTTATAATATTGGCTCTGGTTACAGTCCGGTATGTTACCTTACTTAATATGGCGAATATGCTGTGGTTGGAATACTGTTATTATACACTCTATAAATTCTAGGAAATTTTAAGGGACTAGGAAATGCAATAGGCCTAATATTAAAGTATTATGAGAAATATAACCGAAATAATTCTTCCACATCTTGTAAATAGGCCATGAAATCGTCAATATTTATCTACCTACCTGTTTCCTTCTTTAAAAGTGTATTTAGGCGTTCGACTCGTAATCCGAGGGTCGCGGGTTCGAATCCCGGTCGCACCAAACATGCTCGCCCTCCCAGCCTTGGGAGCGTTATAATGTGATGGTTAATCTCACTATTCGTTGGTAAAAGAGTAGCTCAAGAGTTGGCGGTGTGTGGTGATGACTAGCTGCCTTACCTCTAGTCTTACACTGATAAATTCGGGACGGCTCGTGCAGATAGCCCTCGGGTAGCTTTTGCGCGAAATTCCAAATCAATGAAACTTTCTTAAAAATGTAGCCGTGTTCATGTTAGTTATACAGTTGTGGTGGGATTCCCGTATGTATATATTTCTGGGTCTAAGGTTTTCAGTATTCAGTAAGGACACTATGTGCCTAAACGCCAAACAAGGTGACTCGTGCTTTCCATTATTCACAGATGTTTGTGTCAGCACAGATAAAACAACAATTAGAGAGTTAAATGTATCATGTGGGAGTGAACTCTGGAACAAGTTTATATCCTAGAAAGTGACCAAGATTTACAGAAAATAAAATGTTAAAACTTATCTAGAAGTGATCTAGATAGATGTACAAGCAGGCATGTAGACAGAAAAACTAAAATATAGATAGAAAAACAGGAAGGTAAATAGAAGTACACAGATAAGCAAACGGACAGACAGTGTTTCTTAGCAAAAAATTTCAAGTTTCAGCACGTGACACTTTCGCTTATCATAATTGGTTGACGATTTTGTGCAGTGGCCACCTAGTTTAACAAATATTTTAGA
The DNA here is from genome assembly GCA_011833715.1 of Carcinoscorpius rotundicauda. Taxonomy (NCBI): domain Eukaryota; kingdom Metazoa; phylum Arthropoda; class Merostomata; order Xiphosura; family Limulidae; genus Carcinoscorpius; species Carcinoscorpius rotundicauda. Next base: position 129,504,904 of record CM022394.1, read on the forward strand.
AACATTTTTATCACGTGATACTGAGTCGGCTGGAGATGAGATAATTCTAAATAATTTGTTGTTGTTTTAGTTAGTCAATTATAATGTTGTGTTTGATGTTTAATAAGTTATCGCGTTGTTTTCGACGTTTAGGGACGACATGGAACCTTTTGGTTCATCATAGCTATCCTATCCTCTAAACTAAATTAAAACTGTTAAAAACACATAGAATCCAAATCTTCATTTTTCATATATATGATTACCAAGCTGCTTCCTCCTAAATTCACTTAAATTTACCGCCTCCACAACATCTGAAGGCAATCCATTCCACAGGTCAACTGTCCTGTAAGTAACTTAAAACTTTCTCAGCTGAAGACAGCTCCTACCTGGACAAAATCTATACTTGTGTCCACGAGTCCTACTATTAAGTATGAAACAAAATTATTCATCCAGATTACCAATTCCCTTTACGATCCCTTTACAAAACGAGGAGTAAGGTAACTTCCAGTCCTACTTACCAAAGACTTACAAAACGAAGTAGCAAGTAGTTCATATGTTTACTCATTAACCTCTTTCAAAAACATTGGAGAAATATTACCTGGCCCAGAAGACTTATCGTTTTTTAAACGTCCCAATTTTTTTCTTAACGAGTTTAAAATTATTTTGATCATCTCGTTCGACCTTGTTTCCATTTATCAACTATTCAGGCTAAGGAATATTGCTCACATTTTCAGTACTAAGGAAACCGAAGAAAAAAATAAAATTTAATAACGCAGCCGTCTCATAATTATCAGATATGAGCCCTCAAGGGTCCTACCCCATCCTGACATTTTGTTCACCTTTAATGTATTTCAAAAACTCCTAATCATTTTTGTTCTCAATTTTCAGCCAAACTTTTTTCGGGCATCCTTTCCAGTGTCCTAATTTGCAATTTCATCAACTTATTTTTTAAATCTTTTAAACCTATGTGAGCGAACCTTATTTTTATAAACCTATGTGAGCCAACCTTATTTTTTTAAACCTATTTAAGCCAACCTTATTTTTTTAAACCTATTTAAGCCAACCTTATTTTTTAAACCTATGTGAGCCAACCTTATTTTTAAACCTATGCGAGCCAACCTTATTTTTTCTAAACCTATGTGAGCCAACCTTGTTTTTTAAACCTATGTGAACCGACATTATTTTTAAACCTATATGAGCCAACCTTATTTTTTTAAACCTATGTGAGCCAACCTTATTTTTTTAAACCTATGTAATCCAACCTTATTTTTTAAACCTATGCGGGCCAACCTTATTTTTTCTAAACCTATGGGAGCCAACCTTATTTTTTCTAAACCTATGTGAGCCAACCTTATTTTTTAAACCTATGTGAGCCAACCTTATTTTTTAAACCTATGTGAGCCAACCTTATTTTTTTAAACGTATGGGAGCCAACCTTATTTTTTAAACCTATGCGAGCCAACCTTATTTTTTTAAACGTATGGGAGCCAACCTTATTTTTTAAACCTATGCGAGCCAACCTTATTTTTTCTAAACCTATGCGAGCCAACCTTATTTTTTCTAAATCTATGCGAGCCAACCTTATTTTTTTAAACGTATGTGAGCCAACCTTATTTTTTTAAACCTATATGAGCCAACCTTATTTTTTTAGTTGCAGCTACCGTTTTCTTTCTATAAGGAATGTTTAAAAAAATTTCCCCATTTAATTATTGTCTCCAAATAATTCAGTTGCCCAATTCACAACAGACAATTTTTGTAACATCCTTTCAAAATTTGCTGATTTGAACTTTGTAACCAAAACAACATTATTCTTGGTCTCCATGTTCACCACAATTTCACCTTCGCCCAAATGTTTTTCATATGCTTCACCATTTCTATATTTGAAGTCAACAATAAATTTACAACAGCATTGTTTCTTGTTGGCCATTCTGAACAGTTTCCAAAAACTTTATCCCTTATAATTCGACTATAGAGTTTCTCAGTCTATTTTTCTGAAATTAAAATCACCCATAGTTATGATTTCATTAACAGTTGAAATCTTAATCTCACTGTAAAGTATCTAACTGATTTCATCAGTAACACCTGATGGTCTGTAATATTTTTTTATTTATATCCAACAATATAAACCTGAATGGATTCAGTCTTCTCACTATTATCATCTATATCCCCAACTTCAACAGTACATAACTAGTACTTCACTTATAAAGCTTCTACACCCATCTTTATCACTCTATCCATATTAAGTAGCCTGTAACCCTGTATTGAAACTTCTGTCATCAAATCAATCTATGTTTAACCATGCTTCAGTTATTGTATCAAGATCTTTTGTTCCTGCTGGTGCTCTAAATTCATCTGTTTTATTTATAATAATTCTAGCATTACAATAGTAACAACTAAGCCTAACCCTAGAGTTACTTCTAGCATTACAATAGTAACAACTAAGCCTAGCCCTAGAGTTTCCTCTATATTTATTTTCTATGCTAAATGTTTTTTATATCTTTTTTGATTTAGTCTAGTCCTCATCACTGTCTAATCATAGCCGAGCGCGTTAAGGCATGCGCTCGTAATCTGAGGGTCGCGCTAAACATGCTCGCCCTCCCAGCCGTGGGGGCGTTATAATGTGACGGTCAATCCCACTTTTCGTTGGTAAAAGAGTAACCCAAGAGTTGGCGGTGGGAGGTGATGACTGCCTTCCCTCTAGTCTTACATTGCTAAATTAGAGACGGCTAGCGCATATAGCCCTCGAGTAGCTTTGTGCGAAATTCAAAAACAAACAAAGAAACTGTTATCACCATTAAATATGAATAACAAAAGATGATGCACCATCACCATCAACTTCTTTAACAATATGAAATGCTCAATAAGATCACCAACTCTTTTGTTTTTTAAATACGAGAAAACGGCTCCACAGATCTTAACTTCTCCCTGTATGACAATCTTTATCTCTTCCTGAATCTTTTACAATAATTCAATGTCATCTCCAAGCAAAAGATCCCAAGACTGAACACGAAAAACCAAAAGAGGCCTAACCAGTGACCTGTGTAAAAAAATTATAATCTCTTTAGATTCGTATTCAATAATTTCATACGTACGACGAAATTTTTATTAAATCGAAGCGTTATAGCTACACCGTGTTTGTGAAGTTGGATCTAACTGTTTAATGTGTGTGTGCCACATTTGGGATACACCCAATTTACACAAATGAGTTCCAGGAAGGGTGTTACTTTATTTTGCATTTCAACCTGTAGTTTAATGAGATCAGATCTATTTACGTACATCCTACTTACCAACATTTGCAGAAGCTAGGCCCCCCGAAACACCTTATTCATCAACATTTGCAGACTCTACGCCCCCAAACATGTGTTTTAGCAAATGTAAAGGTTCATTCTCTTTCTTTTTTGTGTGCACGTATCCTTGCGCGTGAGTGGGAAGAAATAGCGAAACGTCATTGAAGAACAGTCATATCATTCTACTCGTGTCGAATGTTCTTTTCCGAAACGTTGTACACCATCTCTTTGTTTTTAATTTTGCGCAAAGCTACACGAGGGATATTTGCGTTAGTTATCCCTAATTTAGCAATGTAAGACTAGAAGGACGGCAGCTAGTCATTACCACTCACCGCCAACTCTTGGGCTACTCTTTTAATAACGAACACTGGGATTGTCCGTTACGTTACAATGCTCCAATAGCTGAAAGGGAGAGCATGTTTGGTGCGACGGGAATTCGAGCCCGCAACCCTCAGATTACGAGTCGAGCGCTCCCTAATCACTTGGCTATGGGCCTGGCATGGCCTAGCGCGTTAAGGCGTGCGCTTCATAATCTGAGGGTCGCGCCAAACATGCTCGCCCTCTCAGTCGTTATAGAGCGACGGTCAATCACACTTTTCGTTGGTAAAAGAGCAGCGCAAGAGTTGGCGGTGGGTGGTGATGACTAGCTGCCTTCCCTCTAGTCTTACACTGCTAAATTAGGGACGGCTAGCGCAGATAGCCCTCGAGTAGCTTTGTGCGAAATTCCAAAACAATCACTTGACTATGCCGGGCTTTTTTGCCATATCTTCAATGCTATTGAAATACGCCTATGTATTTACGTTGGAAAATTAAACTACAGCGTTTGTTATTATGAAGAAATAAAAAAAAGACACTTAAAAGTTAACGTCATTTGTGAACTAGTTTTGGAAAAATATGTCTGTACCGCTAAATAATTAAACAGTAATTAATTAATACCAATAAGAACTTACACAGAAAAAGTCGGTGATAAGTTAATTAATCATTAAATCAGTGGAAAGTTTTCATAATTAAAGACATGACGTAAAGGTTGGTAATTCGCTTTCCACGTGGTGGAACTGACTGGTTCGCGCATTTTGACCTTGGTTGTTAAGCTAGCCTAATAATTAGTACAAAAACATTCGATCTCATTTATCCAGTAAAACCTGTTGTATGTAATCGACGGCAGGAGGCTATTTGTCTTCTGGTCTTTATTTATAGAAATTTTTAAAGCACGACAAACCTTACACATTTATTAGGTCACCTCAACAATTGAACAAAACGCATGCGCATCTCCGAGTTAGTTTCTTTCTTTGTTTTTTTTTCTTCACGAGGCTGTGAAATTAACTGTTCCTACACTAAGAAAGCGCCCTCTAAAATGTGTGTTTTAATGGTCTGTTAGATTTACGGCGGCCTTAGGAGAAACCTTGTTTTCCCACTCTTGTACTTGAAAAATTCCAGTGAATAACAATAGAAGAAAATTAGGTGTTGCCAAGTCCCTGACTAGTCAGATAACTGTGTTACTAAAATCGTTCCAGCAGAAGTAACTCAGACACTCGCAGATCTTACAGGAAAGGTTACACATTTCTCCCTCATTATGTGTTAGAAAACAAGTTTGTTGTTGCAAGCTCTGATCTCGTAACGTGCACGTACACACACACACACAAAACAGGAAATGATGTAACTGTAAATAAAATATCAGACTTGTATATTTGGACAGAAAATAAATTCCACCGAACTGTGGTCGCTCTTAATTCTATATGAAATTATGATTGAATTGTTTTAACCTAACGAAACCTTATGGGTCAGAAAACCTCTGGATTCAGGCACAACTTTCTCTGGTCTTTGCTCCCCGCTAGTCCAGGGGTAAGTCTCTGGAGTTACAACGCTAAAATCAGGGGTTCGATCCCCTCGGTGGGCTCAGCAGATAGCCCGATGTGGCTTTGTTATGAGAAAACAAACTCTAATCTTTGAATTACCTATCAGAAGGAGGGCAGCCAGCAAATGGAAGTACCAGTTGAGACGTTGTGGGTTCAAACATTCAACTCCTGATCATTAACTGATACCAGTTGAGACGTTGTGGGTTCAAACATTCAACTCCTAATCATTAACTGATGCCAGTTGAGACGTTGTGGGTTCAAACATTCAACTCCTAATCATTACTGATTCTCTTTTGCTGCTAGCAAGTTGTTGTTTTTTTTATCAGCGTTTGAACTCTGCCTGACAACGAATTTGAATACTACGAGTATGGTTACAGGCAGTAATTAACCTTCATAACTCGAGGAGGACAGTAAGGAATGATAGTAAAGCAGCAACTTTGAATTTCAGTCATATTGTGTTGTTTTTGTCTGGTATTAATTTCATTATTGTTTTGTATTGCTGATTTCAGTTGCCTATGAACAATTACTGTATTGCATAATATCGTATAATATTATGTGCATGAATGATATTTATCTCACAAATTCATAAATTTCCTTTCAGATTTTGTAACACAGCGGTACGGTGGTATGTCTACTGCTAGAAACCGAGATTCGATACCCTTGGTGGGCAGAGCACAGGGTAGATAATAACAAAAACAAACCTTTTACACTTTCAGTATTTTTTCCAATGTTTTCGTTTAAATTCACAAGTACTTTTTAAACAGACTTTCACGTTCTTGTGCATCATTCATTTATTAATATAAAGTTAATAGATTTTTACCACAACAAGTTGATGTTTCTCACTCAAAAGTTTTGGTGTGTTTTTAAATTTACTTTAAGAACTTGAAGAGTTCTTCACTTCTTGTTTGTATATGTCACACTGACTTTATTTTTTGTCAATTTCCTACACCCTTGCTAGATCAACTCAGTTTTCTTTGACCCGTGAAGTCTTGTGTCAAGAATACCACGTGCATCTAAACAATGAAGAGACCAAACGATCACGAGGGAATGAAGTTAATAAACACACATTAAAGTCTTCTAATAACTGTTTTAATTATTACATTTTAATTAACATATTCGTGGTGCTGAAAAAAGTTTAAAAAATTAGTCAGTTTGAATTTCGTTCAATCCGACTAGAAAGCTTCCTCTGACAGCCGTGTCTAGTTTAGAATGGTTAGAGGAGGTACCTGGTAAACATTACATGTGAGAGGACGAATATGTTTCGAAAACGGGATTCGCAACCAACAAATTACGAGTCGACCACCCGAACCACTGTGCCTTTAGTAAACTGGGTTATTTATAATTGATTTTTTTTCCAGAAGTTTCCTTTGTTGGAACCAGTTATCCTTGCACCTTGATATATTACACAACGATAAGGAAAAACTTAATAAACAAATTCAAAGTACGCCTAACGTTTACACCTAACAAGGCCCGGCATGGTCAGATGGGTTAAGGCATTCGACTCGTAATCTGAGGGTCGCGGGTTCGAATCCCCGTCGCATCAAACATGCTCGCCCGTTCAGCCGTGCGGGCGTTATAATGTGACGGTTCAATCCCACTATTCGTTGGTAATAGAATAGCCCAAGAGTTGGCGGTGAGGGGTGATGACTCGCTGCCTTCCCTCTAGTTTTACACTGCTAAATTAGGGACGGCTAGCACAGATAGTCCTCGAGTAGCTTTGCACGAAATTAAAAACAAACAAACAAGACAAACATACACCTAACAGTCTGGCGATCATAGAAGAAATGCTACTGGAACATTCGGAATAAGCTTAAACTCTTACACTGAGATAGTCCAGTCTAGTTTGAAATATGTTGTTATTAATCACGTGAATTCTGAAAATCTGTGTTTATTCAGTTTTCTGTTTAATCCTTTAGTTGCGTACCGGAATTGCAGGATTTCATCTTTAAAATCCGCACGTTATCCGATAGTCGCTCTTTCTTTCATATCTAGTACCAAACTATACGTATAGTTGTCTCTAGTCTTAACCTGATAAGACTCGACTACTGCCAGCTTTTTACCTTCACACATCTGATTAATCAGTGGGTTTTGAGCGACACATGTCGCACCCAAGCACGGGTCCAAAGCGCCGAGCGTGCTTTTGAGGAAGCGGGAGAGTATTTATGATTCATAGGGCAAGCAAGCTAACCAGAAGAACACACCCGGTTCACTTACGATGCCACAGTACACCCAGGGCACACACGAGTCACTTACGATGTCACAGTACACCCAGGGCACACCCGATTCACTTAAGATGTCACAGTACACCCAGGGCACACCCGATTCACTTACGATGTCACAGTACACCAAGGACACACCCGATTCACTTACGATGTCAGAGTATACCCAGGGCACACCCGGTTCACTTACAATGTCACAGTACACCCAGGGCACACCCAGTTCACTTACGATGTCACAGTACACCCAGGGCACACCCGATTCACTTACGATGTCACAGTACACCAAGGGCACACCCGATTCACTTACGATGTCACAGTACACCCAATGGCATAATTAATAATGGGTTCTTACTTAAACCTCTCCCAGTGCCATAGCGGTATGTCTGCGGACTCACAACGCTAAAAACTGGATTTCGATACCCGTGATGGGAAAAGATAACCCGTTGTGTAGCTTAACTAAAACTAAACCTTACTTAAACCTCACACTTTAAACAGCGAAATGTCGTACGAAGTCCTCGCCGCCCTTTGACCTACAGAAGATAATCTGGAATTGACAAAGAACAATCAAAGCGAATCATTTAAAAACACGCCCGCTCTTCAGTTTTTGGCTCTAATAACATCACGTGATCGGTTCTTATCAGAACATACGACCATCACGGGACTCCAAAGACAATAAACGAGCGAGGTCAATCGAGGGTTATCTGCGCTAGCAAGGAACACTTAAATCCATTGTTTGTAAAGAGACAACCATTTCTTTCAATTTGTTTGACACAAAAATCTAAAAACGAATTGTAATTTCTGAAAGCCAGCTATTAGCTCAAAAATTATCGCCTTATTAAATTTAAGTTTGAATTCAACCTTTCCACTGAACCAATAAAACAGAACTAATAATTCAAGTAAAAACCCTTCACTCAATCAATTAGTGAAATCAGGACCCAAAATTAACTTCTAACATCTTCACTGAACCAATAAAATCAGGACCCAAAATTAACCTCTAACATCTTTACTGAACTAATAAAATCAGGACCCAAAATTAACTTCTAACATCTTCACTGAACCAATAAAATCAGGACCCAAAATTAACCTCTAACATCTTTACTGAACTAATAAAAACAGGACCCAAAATTAACTTCTAACATCTTCACTGAACCAATAAAATCAGGACCCAAAATTAACTTCTAACATCTTTACTGAACCAATAAAATCAGGACCCAAAATTAACTTCTAACATCTTCACTGAACCAATAAAATCAGGACCCAAGTTTGAATTCCAACCTTTCAACGAATAATTAAAACTAGACCACATATCGTGTTTTTTTAACGATAGTGAAAGAATAAGGTGGATATCCGTAATTTATTTTTTCCGAAATTTGACAACACTAGTGTGAAACTTTTTTTTTTTCCGGGAAACATTACCGAGGTCAGGGTTGTGTCTAATAACGTTGGGAGTAAGTAGGTCACCAATCACTGCCACCATTATCAGAACTTTGATGAAACATGCTATTGTTGTGTTAGGAACAGAGAGACAGTCCAATTGTCATAAACAGAGACCAACTCTGAAGTGACATTCAAGATAAACTGTTATTGTCTTAAAATGAACTTGTGTAAAAATATATTGTTTGTTTGTTTTGGAATTTCACACAAAGCTACTCGAGGGCTATCTGTGCTAGCCGTTCCTAATTTAGCAGTGTAAGACTAGAGGGAAGGCAGCTAGTCATCACCACCCACCGCCAACTCTTGGGCGACTCTTTTACCAACGAAAAGTGGGATTGACCGTCACACTATAACGCCCCCACGGCTGGGATTAAAAATATATAGAAATATATTTGAGCGTGTTGAATTTCTCTCAAGGTTACTTGCTTTAACCGTGCCTAATTTAGAAGTGATATACTGAGGAGAAGACACCTAGTCAATTACACCCGCTGCCCACTATTGGGCCGCTCTTTAAAAGGAAATCGTCGAATTGTCAGTCACATTAAAATGCTCAATGGCTGCAAAGGCTAGCAGAATTGGTGACCCTCAGATTGTCAGTCGTAATTACATTCTGAAAAGATATTTAAGGTGAGGTGTTGTGAACTTCAGCTGTTTTCGTGAAATGGTGCTGACAAAGACACAAACACACACAGAGAAGAGAAAGCATGACCTTCATCCATCTTCAGTGGCAGAGGTAATAGCACATATAGCGTCCAGCATTCTTACACTTACACATATTCAATTTTATCATTTGATTTTGAAACGGAAAGCTCAGAGTCCTACATAATTTTTCATTGCAAGAAAATTTGTTCGTTGGTATTTCTTGACCTTTTGTTTAAACGCTTCGATCTACCCAAGTTAGATGTTTACTTAAAATCTTTATGTAAAGATGCACAAGGCTCACCTATACTTAACGGTATATAATTTTGATATGATACACAAGAGGAAAAAATGGCTAGACAGCAGTACCAATTGTATTTTTATCTGACCAAAGAGCGGGATTCGAGCCTCACACTTATGGTGCACCCATGGTCCCCTGGTTCAGAGCGCGATTTTGCGGCAAAGGGACCTCATCTGTAAATTTCGCGCAAAACTAAACGAATACTATCTGCATTAGCCGTCCATAATTTAGCAGTGTAAGACTAAAGGGAAGGCAGCTAGTCATCACCACCCACCACCAATTCTTGGACTACTCTTTTACCAACGAAGTGTGGGATTGATCGAAACATTATTATGCCCCCACAGCTAGAAGGACGAGCATGTTTGGTGTGACAGGGATTCGAACCCACCACCCTTGGATTACAAGTCAAGTGCCTTAACCATCTGGCCATGCCGGGCCCTGTAAATTTTCTAGTACGCTATACCCACCACAGCCACATATGCCCAATCAAGTACGATATTCGTATGATATTCAAATGTCTGCTTCACCTTTGATTGGCTATTCCGCTGGGAAAGCAGCAAGTCTACGGATTTATAGTGCTAAAATCAGGGGTTCGATTCCTCTTGGTAGACACAGCTGATGGCCCAGTGTGGCTTTGCTTCTAGAAGAACACACACACAAACACACCTTCTGATTGAAATTTCAAGAATTATCGATGGCCACCAATCCCACCTGCTCAAAAGCAAAACATTTTCCTAAAAGTACTGACGCATAAACTGCTTATGGGTCCATGACTCTGTTGGTTACAGAGTCACTAATGATACACGAGCCACACGAAGTATTTGAAACGTAGAAACTCCTCAACACTTTAGTTAGCCGTCTTTTTTACTATAATTCCCTTGTAGGTCAGCGTTAACATAAAATTCGGGGGTAGATTCCGTACGGTGGACCTATGTAGGTTGTTCATTGTGTAGTTGTGCGCTAAAACAAACAAACATACGATAATTTATATTTTACTGGGAGTGCGTATCTTATCACAATATATCGCCCTGTAATACGTTTTCCTTTGTTTGTTTGTAATTGACCACAAAGCCATAAATTGGGCTATTTGTGCTTTGCCCACCACGAGTATCGAAATCCTGTTTCTAGAGTTATAAGTCCGCAGGCATAAGTTTTACCAACGGTTTGTCACAAAGTTTGACGGTCTTGTCTGTAATTTATTATCTGTATTACTAACACTGTCTTATTTATAAGTACTTCAGACCTTACAGTGGAGTGTTCAAATTCACAGGTTTGATCAAATGAATGACGACCAGTAACTAGCAAATCTTATATCTGTTTTGTTACGTTACTCTGATTGTAATGATTCAGATAAATACAACATGTCGTACTCAATGGTTAAGATAAATATAACATGTAGTTTGTTTGTTTGTTTGTTTGTTTAGAATTAAGCACAAAGCTACTCAATGGGCTATCTGTGCTCTGCCCACCACGGGTATCTAAACCCGGTTTTTAGTGTGTAAGTCCGCAGACATACCACTGTGCCACTGGTGGGCGCAACATGTAGTACTCAATGATTCAGATAAATACAACATGTAGTACTCAATGATTCCGATAAATACAACATGTAGTACTCATAATTCAGATAAATACAACATGTAGTACTCATAATTCAGATAAATACAACATGTAGTACTCAATGATTCAGATAAATACAACATGTAGTACTCAATGATTCCGATAAATACAACATGTAGTACTCATTATTCAGATAAATACAACATGTAGTACTCATAATTCAGATAAATACAACATGTAGTACTCATTATTCAGATAAATACAAGTAGTCATTATTCAGATAAATACAAGTAGTACTCAATGATTCAGATAAATACAACATTATTCACGTTCATTTATTGAATCATTATATTTTAGTAAAAATAATTTATTAGAAATTATGAGTTTTTCTGTTGTTATTGTTATAAATTTAGCACAAAGCTACGAAATGGGCTGTCTGTGCTCTGCCCACCGCGGGTATCGAAACGCGGATTTAAACGTTGTAAGTCTGCAGACGTACCGCTGTGCCACTCAGGGGCTTTTTCTGTACAAAAGATTTGTAATGTTTAGACTTGTAATGTTTACTCTGAGCTTGTCAACTTTCGTGAAGATATTTAAATCGTATCGTGTGTATGTGTGTGTGTTTGGAATTAAGCACAAAACTTCACAATGGGATATCTAGGCTCTGCCCATCACGGGCATTGAAACCCTAAGCCCACATACATACCCTGTGCCACTGGAGAGCAAATCATGTCGTATCGGACAATGTATCGATAAAATCGTGTCACACATTCCTGACATGGCCAGGTGGTTAAGGTGCTCGACTCGGAACTTGTGAGTCGCGAGTTCGAATACCCGTTCCACCAAATATGCTAACCCTTTTAACCGAGGGGGCGTTATAATGTGAGGGTCAAACCCAGTATTCGTTGGTAAAAGAGTAGCCAAAGAGTTGGCGTTAGGTGGTGATGACTAACTGCCCTCCCTCTAGTTTTTCATTGCTAAATTAGGGATGGCTGGCGAAGACAGCCCTCGTATAGCTTTACGTGGAATTCAGAAGAAACAAACATTTGTATTCCAGTTTCACGATATGAGTATCGTGTCGCTGTGTCGTCACGCCTTTAATTATTTCAACCAATGTAATTCATCTTGAAGGGTAGAGTGAAGCGGTGGTTAACAAATAACATGAATTTAACGGGACTCTACGTGCAGGAGATCAGTGCTAACACAATATACAGTTGTTTCTTCTCCAGTGAATAATTACTTCAACTGCAGGACTGGAGGATAGTCTTTAAATTCCCATCCGAGCCAGCACGCGCTGTCACAGTCGACATTTTTCCACCGCTGAAAATAGCCGTAAATATAAACTTTGAGTGTTAGTGCTGCAATCAGAGCATGAAATACTCACAGCTAACCCTAAATAATTCTTTTCACTTGTTACTAGGCCTAAATCAGTGTGAGATTTATGTGATGACTATCGTTCAGTGTTGATGAACCGTGAGTAGAAATGTAAAACACAACTTTGTAGCATTTGAAACGTGAAATAGGAATCCACTGGCGGTAACAGAGGAAGGGAGGGGGTCAAAGGAGGTCATGACCTCAAAACGAAAAGAAACAAAGCCCATAAACAGGCGGTTTGTTCGTACGATACATTGCGATGTGAAATAGATTTTTGAGTTCCACTCTAGAAGATTTATCATTGAAGGTATACAGTACCATTATCGGCTCATTTTCACGCGCAATTCTCTATTCCAGATGACACGAAATCGCAGGGATTCCAAAGGAGGGTTCATGGACTCCACACCACATCTCTCTAAGTTGTTGACTTCCTTCCCTCCCCAGCACTTAGTATGAATCTGCCATTGGATCGGAACTTTTAACTTTTAAAGTTTGTCAGCGGAAGTTAGAGTGGCTGTATGACCAGGAACTGTGAGGGTATTCATTACACAGTAAAGAAAACACTTAGAATGGTAGTAAGGAAAAGATGAGCAGACAATTCAGAAAGGATGTGATTTACTTGTGAAACTAAAAGCGAAATAAAATAACATAACAAGGCGAAGGCATACACATCCTGATACATACATCAAGCTTACACATCCAGATACATACATCAGGCACACACATCCAGATACATACATCAGGCACACACATCCAGATACATACATCAGGCATACACATCCAGATACATACATCAGGCATCCACATCCAGATACATACATCAGGTATACACATCCAGATACATACATTCATAAGCGCCTTACCGAGAGGAGGGATACGTGACATATTACCTTAAATATTTTTATCGACGCTGCTTTGTTAAACACACATGTTGAAACAAAGCGAAACGTCAAATAACACGACATTCTACGAAATCTGTCACTGTTTGGAATCCAACCCACCACCTTACAAAATCTACGTGCGTGTCTTCTTACAACTGGCGAACCGTTAGAACGATTGACACTAAACCTGGAGTATACTGTTAAGACCTCCCGAAGGGATGATTTTAACGAGAACAGCTGAAATGGGGAACATGTTCAGGGACGGGTTTCGATCCCGTTATCTGCAGGCTGAGATTTGAGCACTTTAGCCACCAGGCCATGCCAAGGTGATTTTAATTGGGTCTAAACGAAGGACTCCCCACCCAACACACACAACAATTTGAAGCACGTGAACTGGATGCAATTCAAAATAGATGTGGAATATAAGAACCCGTACAATAACGTCAGTTAGACTGATGTAAATGTTAGGCCACAAAAGTAGGCCAGATAAGTTGTCTGGGTATTTCAGTTCAATTCAGTCTACGACTTTATTGATTTCAAGGAAAAGGCTTAGAGAAAATTTCTGAATGATAATGTAACATTCAGTTGCAATTTCTTTATATAAGCATGTGTATATGATTTATTTCAGGGTATACCCAAGTGCTACCTGTCAGTTGTGTGTGGGCGTATTACGCAAAATATCGGGTTTCGGTGACCGTATTGGGAGAAGCACAGATAGTCCACTATGTATCTCTGCCCAGCAATAATAACGGTAGCGTTGCTTACCATTTAATGTGCTTGTTGTTTTTCCATAGCAAAGCCACATTGAACTATCTATAGATACCACCGATGGAAATGGAACCCCTGATTTTAGGGTTTTAAATCCGAAGACTTACCGCTGTACCAGCGAGGGGCCCGTTTAATGTGCAACATTTAGCTAAATATGTGATATTTAGGCTTAAAATGTTGTTTTTTTATATACTTAGTGGATGACTTTAGTTTGGTTTTTGGCTTTAGATAAACAACCTGTACATTTACGATAATACTACACGTAGTAACATGATTTACCATACATTCTTAATGACATAAAATACAGTAAAAATTGTAGAGTAATTTATGTCTATAAAAATCAATAATTATCAGTAATAACTGTATTATTGTATCGCAAAACGTGCAACATTAACCTAAGTTTTCAGTAAAAAGTCAAAAATAGGTAGGCCTTATGGATAACACAATATTTTTTTTTAAATTCGAAACGTAGAAATATTCGAAACAAATCAACAATTGTTTTTTCTATATTTTGACTTAAACCGATATCACTAGGTGGCTATTACTACGTATAGATTTTTTTCTCTCTAGTTTTGAAAGTAATGAAAATCGCCACATTGTACCAACTTAAACTTTTGGGAAAAAAACAGATATTTACTTGTTTAGAAATCGGGCTTTTTAAAATCCCTCATAGTATTGAATGATTTGAAAGAGATGAAATAAAATATAATAATAAATTTTTCACTTTGTAGATTGTATCAAAATATGGTGCATTTTTTCTAGCATTTGATACCTTATAATTTAATTTTTTTTTCCTACTTAAACAGAAGCGATGTTTATTTTTGACGTATTTGTACACAACATCATTTAAAAGCCACCAGATGGCGATATCATTGTAATGTCACATTTGATTACATGTATGTGCATCTAAAATTATCACGCTTACATGATTGACTGTACAAGCTTGTTTACCTAAATAACAACGATATTTATTGGTGATGTATTCGTATGCAACATCATCTAAGTGCCACCAGATGGCGATATATCGTATAATTCTTTACAAGTTTATTCATGGGACAATAACACACGTTGCTTAAATAAAGAATAAGGTTAATTTGCATCAAAGAGATGAGTTCGAAAATATTTATTTTATTGTAAGTCGATGAATGGAGTCGCTGAAATTTCATTAAATATAAGTTTAAGAGCTTGTAATTAAATAAAATGGCTTTTCGTACGCTTCGTTTTGTTTCTTTCAACCGTGAAAAATGTTAATTAATGTTGTTAATTATTTATAATTTCAGAATCAACGACGGATCTCCAACCGAAAATAACGTCATTATTGTCAACACAATGCCGGAACATTTGCCGATTCATCGGGCTCTTGTCGCGGCTAAAGAAGGTGACCTCCAAGGGCTTTACTTACTCAGAAAGAAGCGGGAACTGGTGCACATATACAAGATGAATTCGGTGCCACGTGTGTGCATTACGCTGCACGTGGAGGAGATGTAAATGTATTAAACTTTTTAGTGAAAAAATGTGGAATGCGAGCGAATGTTCGATCCTTCGTGGGTGCCACCCCAGCTCATGACGCCTCAGCAATGGGAAGAATGAACGCCCTCGTATGGCTTCTGAAGCACACAGAGTGTACAGTGCGAGACAGGGATAAAGATGGCGCCACCGTTCTACATATAGCAGCCAGGTATGGTAAATATTTACTATATTGAGTTAAAACACGTGCGTGTGAAAAGTGTTCTGTAAATACGAACAATTAGAAATAACTCCGGAGTGATTTCACAGAACCATCTCTCATGCGTCTCAATATTTTTGACTCGGAAGTTTGAACTCTGACGTTCAAACGCGAACATGTCGTTAGGTCAAATCTAGGTCAAATCATGGTTCATACATAAAAAATCCGCGATCTTCCAAGCAAACCTGTACACAGAGATATTCATCCCACACCCACCCAAGCACACGTCACTGAGGTTTGTAATCTGGTCGTGATTAAAACCATGTTAGAAAACGGTTTGGTTTGTAGCTAAGCACAAAACTACGCAGTGGTATATCTGTGCTATACCCAGCACGGGTATCGAATCCCACTTTTTAGCGTTCCACTGGAGGGGTAAAGACAACGTGCTTAAGAAACAAGATCTTAACGAGAACATTCAAAGTTAATGGTTGATAATAAAACGTTCAATTTTCATTTCTCTAAAGTTAAATTACTGACTTCAGCTAACTTTCGAAGGTATAATAACACTGTTAAGAATAAGTGTACAGCTTGGTGAAATCGACAGAAAAAAATATGTATGTGATATTTTTAATTCACAGAAGTTAAATAATTGGATTATTCCACTTATATACGTGATTGTTGACATCATATATGACTGTTCATATAATGTTACGTATCATCGCATATCATTGAAGTAAACAGCTAAGTTGAACACGTTTTGTCTTTGGATATTAAAACTGTGTTTCTTTTCTACCGTGACTTTACTTTTGGCCATCATTTGATGGACGATGGCCCATTGTGGACATTAGAATACGGACAAAATAATAAATATTTTCTTTCTTTTATTACAAACGTTTTTCATTCCTTTAATTTCCATCTATGGCCTTCTGGACAAGAAATAAAACGTATAAAGATTAAATAACGAGTCTGTCCTTCGTTAAATATCTTATCATTATCTTTACTGCAAGAGGCAGTTTGCCCAAACCAGATGAATCTAAAATGGAGGACAATGTCATTCACAGATACTCCAAAAATGTCATTATTTCGACACATAACAAACTAAACATTCTCGGTTTTTCGTCTTATATTTTCAGAAATCTAACAGCGAGAAGTTTTTGTTTGAAACTTCTCGTCTTTTACGTAAACCAATACTTTATACACATCAATCGAATCTCTTTGTAATTCCGTAAATTTACTGCTAATTCGTCGATGGGCGTTTTGAAGGAACTGATAAGTTATTCAAACACCAAAATAGTATGTATTCATTGCTACTTGTAGTGTTAATCATGTCATAATAGTATGTATTTATTACTACTTGTAGTGTTAATCTTGCCATAACAGTATGTATTTATTACTACTTACAGTGTTAATCTTGTCATAATAGTATGTATTCATTGCTACTTGTAGTGTTAATCTTGTCATAATAGTATGTATTTATTACTACTTGTAGTGTTAATCTTGTCACAACAGTATGTATTTATTACTACTTGTAGTGTTAATCTTGTCACAACAGTATGTATTTATTACTACTTACAGTGTTAATCTTGTCATAATAGTATGTATTTATTACTACTTACAGTGTTAATCTTGTCACAACAGTATGTATTTATTACTACTTAGGCCTGGCATGGCCGAGCGCGTTAAGGCGTGCGCTCGTAATCCGAGAGTCGCGTGTTCGCGCCCGCGTCGCGCTAAACATGCTCGCCCTCCCAGCCTTGGGGGCGTATAATGTGACGGTCAATCCCACTTTTCGTTGGTAAAAGAGTTGGCGGTGGGTGGTGATGACTAGCTGCCTTCCCTGTAGTCTTACACTGCTAAATTAGGGACGGCTAGCACAGATAGCCCTCGAGTAGCTTTGTGCGAAAATTCCAAAAAACAAACAAACAAAACATTATTACTACTTACAGTGTTAATCTCGTCATAATAGTATGTATTCATTGCTACTTGCAGTGTTAATCTCGTCATAATAGTATGTATTCATTGCTACTTGTAGTGTTAATCTTCTTATAATAGTTTGTGTTCATTGCTACTTGTAGTGTTAATCTTCTTATAATAGTGTGTATTCATTGCTACTTGCAGTGTTAATCTCGTCTCCAGGTGATACCAGAAGAAAATTATCGTCAAACAAATGTTTGATAGAAACATCTTAAGGGTAATGAGTGTGAAAACTTTAGATTGTGGAACGTTCCCTATGGAACGGTTTGCTTTAGAATTTCGCACAAAGCGACTCGAGGGCTATCTGTGCTAGCCATCCCTAATTTAGCAGTGTAAGACAAGAGGGAAGGCAGCTAGTCATCGTCACCCACCACCAACTCTTGGGCTACTCTTTTACCAACGAATAATGGGATTTACCGTTACATTATAACGCCTCAACGGCTGGAAGGGCGATCATATTTGACGCGACGGGAATGCAAACCCGCGACCCTCAGATTACCCTATGGAAGGGATTCCTATGTAGGTCATAGTGCAAACAGTCCAGTTTGAGCCTTTGCTATTAAATCAAAGTACTGAAAAACATAGGATAAATTACATAAATAGATACATAACAACTGCAATTCGCGTTGCTTGCAATGCACAATGTTTTGTAAATCGAGACTGTACATAGTTTATTCCTTTAGGCTAGCTAGATAAGGGGCTATAGCATATTCAGTGTTAATATCGAACTATGTCGTCTTACTTTCGTGTACCAGCCAATTGTTCTGTTTTGTTTTTATTCAGCTTTGTCACACATTAAATGTTACGAAACTAAATAATGCCTTCTCGGAAGCAAACAAACAACAACAAGATAGGAATTTTCATAGCATACTGAGCAGATAGTGGATTTATAAGAGTTGTGTATGAATTTGTTCTTACAATATTCTTTAACGCTTTTCCAAGTTTTAAATTTCGCGCAAAGCTACACGAGGACTCTCTGTAATAGTCGTCCCTAATTTAGAGGTGTAAGACCAGAGGGAAGGCAGCTAGTCATTATCATCACCCACCGCCAACTCTTGGGCTACTCTTTTACCAACGAATAGTGGTATTGACCGTGGCATAATAACGCCCCCACGGCCGAAAGGGGGAGCAGGTTTGGTGTGACGGGGATTCGAACTTGTGACCCTCGGATTACAAGTCGAGTGCCTTAACCACTTGGTTATGCCGGATCTCCTCTTTGTAAGTTAAGACTTAAAGACAACGAGGCTATCATGTATTTTTTTCGTTATTACTTTGATTAAGTTTTATCAGCTCTAATTAAAAAAAATATCCTTAAAATTATTAATAAGAACTTTCGTTGACGTTAGCCTGTTGACTGTCAAGGTCAAGTATTTCAGCTGCTACGGCAACTCCGAACCAAGTTCAAAATACAACTCTAATGCTTCTTCATTTTGTAACCTATTTCGTAACGCCATTTTGGATCGAAAGTGAAACAATATGTAAGTAGGTCAAATGCATATATGGTGCTGACATCTAGCGTTGAAGTTAGGTATTATTGAGAACGCTTTAACATGTCTGTGTTACCGATCGGCTTGGACGAGTTATCCCGTCTACGGTACTAAACAGGTTAAGAAAGATTGTATACCAATTCTCCGATCATAAGATATATTTGCGATAACCAATGTGTTTATGTTGCAATACACAGGGATTAGGGTAAGGATCTTAAAGCTGTATTATTAACACGGTTATGGCATTTTGTTTAGCCTTCTGGTTATTTTGTTTTGTTAACTAAGCCTGTGCAATTATAACTTAGCCTTATTTTCTTAAGTTGGCTGAATTTCTAAAGATATTTTTTGTGATTACGGCCAAAAATATCGATAACAAATAATTATCCAATACAATCTAATAATCATAACTCTCTAGTGTAAAATAATTTCTACTGTTAAGTGTTTTAATTAGTTTTTGTACTACTATGTCTGAAATTTATGTTAGCATTTATAAGAAATAAGGTCCTGCATGTCCAGGTGTAATGTCGGTATTAGGCTTGCTTTCTGCTTCTATTAATAACTTTAAAATCTATCGTATAAATCTGTAACAGCAATATGTATGTTGCCACTAACAACAGAGTTTGCTTTCATTTTGTTTTCATTTAATTCCATTAAGATATAGGCCACTCTGTGACATAATTCGACGTACGTACCTCTCTGTCCCTGATCGGAAACTATGTGGCAAATTTGACATCACAGAGTAAACTTGTTTGTGATTCTACGAAAAGATTTCAAAGCAGTACTTGGAAATATCTGATTGAATGTTTTCTTTTTTCAACCATGGTCTGACGTTTCATTTAATAAACAACTCATAATAAATACATATATATATTTAGATGATTAGAATTTGGGTTTTGCTTCGATAACATATTTTTGCAATTTGTCACTTTTGTTCTTTGTGTTTTTAATTCAGTGCTCAGTAATAATGTTTGGTGTGTTGTATCTTTATAATAGTCACACACATATGTTAAGTCTAGTTTAATAATTCGTTTGTCGCAAAAATAGTCAAGTGAAATATTTTACCCTTTGCCTATTATATATATCAGTGTTAAATTTCAATAAATCTAGTAACTCATTAATAATAATACTAATAAACGAAAGGGTTTTCTTTGCCTAAGTAAAACTTTTTTTACAATTGACAGCTCAAATATTATTTTATTTTATCTATAATTATTTATTTTTTCGGTAATATTCAAATTCTTCTCCTTATGATTTGATAGTCTTAAACAAAACTATCGTTACAAAGTGACACATCAGTATGTCTGTGAATTTACAATTCTATAAGCGATGTTTCGATACCCATAATGGGCAGAGCACAGAGAGCACGTTCTGTAACTTTGTGCTCAACTTCAAATAAACTTGAAAAAATAAAAGAAGCAATTTTTGTGCTGCCATCTAGTGAGTATAATTCAAAGTAAGTCCGTTCATTGAAATATTTGAGTCTCAGTATTTACCGTAACATGTAGGTACCGATTCATAGCCATTCGTAAGTTCATGTTTCATTTAAGGTTACTTTTCATGTCTAATAAAAATACGGTAATATTTTATCAGAATCTTTTATGATCCAATATGTTTATAAATGCAACTGCAACATTAAACGTTAAATAGAACCCTGTCTAATAGAAATACCATGAATATTGTTTGGTACGTTTTCACCATGAGAAGCAAGTCAATCTGCCTCATAGTAACTCAGCATTAAGTGTGTAGTTTAAAACACTACAAACTGGATTTGGATACCTGTGATTGGCAGAGCACAAATAGCACTTCGTGTGGAAGTCTCGTGCTTGACAGCCAACAAACCAAACAAATCAGCCGAGTAATAGAAGAGGCGGTTACAAAGGAATAACTTCAGAAGAATTCTACTTGGATCGTTTTGTTTGATTAATTAACTGTTGTTTATCTTTACATATTTTTCTTTATCATGTTTTCATGGTAATTTTTAAAAAAATATTCAGCTGTGACAATGATAGAGATATTGTTCGTGTGTAGAAAAATGCTTAAAACGTTTTATTTATGGTACATAAAATATTCAGAAGAGACACTACCCAAAATAAACAGTTTCCCATTATGATGATGGAAAGAAACACAAATTAATTTTCATAAAAATATATGACGAATGGTCCTGCATGGCCAGGTGGATAAGGCACTCGACTCGTAACCTGAGGATTGCGGGTTCGAGTCCCTTTCACACCAAACTTGTTTGCCCTCTCAGCCATGGGGGCGTTAAAATGTGACAGTGAATCCAACTATTAGTTAGTGAAAGAATAGCCCAAGAGTCGCCGGTGGCTGCCTTCCCTCCAGTCTTACGCTGGTAAATTTGGGACGGCTAGCGCAAATAGTCCTCGTGTAGCTTCGCGCGAAATTCAAAATAGACATATGGCGAAACAAGGGACAAGCCCTGGTGATAGTTCGTAAGAGATTTTACGTCTTGTCAGTGTTTAAAATTTATCAAAAGTAGTAGATAACTTTATTAGTTTTCCTATTAATAAATTTGCATTAGTTAGTTTTTCTTTTAGCAAAGTTACATTAGGCTATTTGCTGTGTCTACCGAGGTAAATCCAACTCACGATATCAACGTTGTAAATCAGTAGGCTTACCGCTGTCCCAGCGAGGAATAACAGATTGCGAGTAGAACGCCCCCTAACCAACAAATAAAAAATATAAAAGCAGATAATTTTATGTACGTCGTCACTTCACATATTAAAGGAATAACGAAATGTGAAATGTGGATGCACACAATGATTGGAACAACTTGTACAATGTTCACATTGTCGGTTTCAATTTTAGCTCGCATGATTGTATTTAGGTCAGTAAAATAATATTGTTTGTTTGTTTCTCCGAAGTTAAGCTCGAAGTTACACAAAGTGTTAGTTGCTCTGGGCTCATAACATGTATCGAAACCCACTTTCTAACGTTATAAACCCATTAACAGCTAATGGGAGGAATACAAACCCTACTAACCATCTTAAAATACGGATGTAAAGTTTATTGCATTAAGGACTGGAGCGACCTAGTGATTGACGTACCGACCTGTGAATAAGAGGGTTCGAGTCTCATCGTCATGTTTTATACTCAAACCCTACTTTTCTATTTGAGCAGCATGATCCAAGAGTTGGCGGTAGGTGTCTTTGGTTAGCTCTCTACTCTCTAACCCATCAGCTCAAAATTGGAGATGGTTAGCGCTGATACCCTATATGTAGTTTTGCCCGATTTTCTGATACAAGCAATCAATACCAGTGCAATAAAAGAATACTGTCTGAAGTGTTTGAGTACTGTTGGTGGGAGAAAAGGCCGGTAAAGGTTCCACCCGTTACCACGACTGTGACAATATAATTCTATGACTGATGTCCCGTTACCACGACTGTGACAATATAATTCTATGACTGATGTCCCGTTACCATGACTGTGACAATATGATTCTATGACTGATGTCCCGTTACCACGACTGTGACAGTATAATTCTATGACTGATGTCCCGTTACCACGACTGTGACAATATGATTCTATGACTGATGTCCCGTTACCACGACTGTGACAATATAATTCTATGACTGATGTCCCGTTACCACGACTGTGACAATATGATTCTATAACTGATGTCCCGTTACCACGACTGTGACAGTATAATTCTATAACTGATGTCCCGTTACCACGACTGTGACAGTATAATTCTATGACTGATGTCCCGTTACCACGACTGTGACAGTATAATTCTATGACTGATGTCCCGTTACCACGACTGTGACAATATAATTCTATGACTGATGTCCCGTTACCATGACTGTGACAGTATAATTCTATGACTGATGTCCCGTTACCACGACTGTGACAGTATAATTCTATGACTGATGTCCCGTTACCACGACTGTGACAGTATAATTCTATGACTGATGTCCCGTTACCACGACTGTGACAATATGATTCTATAACTGATGTCCCGTTACCACGACTGTGACAGTATAATTCTATGACTGATGTCCCGTTACCACGACTGTGACAGTATAATTCTATGACTGATGTCCCGTTACCACGACTGTGACAATATGATTTTATGACTGATGTCCCGTTACCACCACACATACAAAAGCTACTCGCGCTTTAGGTGCGTTATAAAACTGACTGTTGTTGTTGTTTTGTATTAAGCACAAAGCTACACAATGGGCTATCTGTGTTCTGCCCACCACAGGTATCGAAACCCGGAATCGAGTAGTCCAAGAGCCGGAACCAGGACAGGTACTGCTCAGCATATGCTTTCCGTCATGCACGAAGCTCATCAGAAACAAACGTTAAAATAGTGAATGAGACATAGAAACTTGTAGGTGTTTTTACAGTTTGTTTCACTATTAGTGGCTTACCATACTTGTGTGAAATTTCCAAGATTTGTGATAGTTTCACTATTAGTGGGGACCCGGCATGACCAGGTGGTTAAGGCGATCGTCTCATAATCCGGAGGTCGAGAGTTTGAATCTCCGTCGCACCAAACATGCTAGTCCTTTCAGCCGTGGAGGCGTTATTATGTGACGGCCGATCCCACGGTTCGTTGGTGAAAGAGTAGCCCAAGAGTTGACGGTGGGTAGTGATGACTAGCTGCCTTCCATCTAGTCTTATACTGCTAAATCATGGACGGCTAGCGCAAATAGTCCTCGTGTAACTTCGCGCGAAATTCAAAAAGAAACAAACAAACGAAACTATTAGTGGTGATCCTTGAAAGCTTCAACTCCAAAATACATTTAAAACTCACACAGATCCAGAAATGAATACACACTTCTACTATAAAGTCACTAATCACATAGCAAACAATAAACATCAATATGAACCAATATTTCCAGTAAACATAACTGATACAAATACAAGTTCTAACACTGATTTTGAAAGCACATTACTAACAAAGGAAATATCCCTACATGAAATACTAGAAGCAATAAAAAACACCAAAAACAAAGCGCCAGGAGAAGACGAAATACAAGCTATTCTCCTAAAAAACGGCACTCCGAAATTGTTTGACCATCTAAATTCTCTATTTAACTTATCGCTATCCTCAGGATATATCCCAGTTTCTTGGAAGCTAGCAAATATTTTAATGTTCCATAAGGAAGGAAAACCAGCGAATAAACCAAATAGCTATCGACCAATCAGTCTGACCAGCTGTGTAGGCAAAATTCTCGAAAGAATAATAAGTAATAGACTCTCCACATTCCTGGAGGTAACATCAAAATTACCAGAAGAACAGAATGGATTCAGAAAATTTAGACAAACGACAGATCATTTAAAAAGATTAACCGAAACCATTATAGATAGTTTCAACAAAAAAGAATGTACAGTCGCTTGTTTCCTCGATATCGAGAAACCATTCGACACCGTTTGGCACGATGGTCTAAGGTTCCGAATGAATGAAATGGAACTACCGCGAGGAATTATTCGCTGGTTATCTAACTTTCTGGAAAACAGAAAATGTAGAGTAAATGTAGAAGGAACTTTTTCCGAATACTTTACTCCACTAGCTGGTGTCCCGCAGGGAGGGGTGGTTAGCCCTATACTCTTCATCATGTATGTTAACAACATGCCATTGAAGGATCCAAATCATGGATTCTCATCACAGTTCGCAGATGATGTGGCAATCTGGAAAAGTGCTGCAACACCCACGATAGCAGCTACAAACATACAACCACAATTAAATAGAATTAGTGAATACTGTGAAAAATATAGAATTAAAATAAACACAGCAAAAACTCAGCTCGTACTCTTTACGAAATCGCCAAAACACAGAAAACAACAGTTAGAAATATATATGAATGGCACGCTGCTCCAGATTGCCCAATCAGCAAAATTTTTAGGTCTGACTTATGATTCAAAATTAACTTGGATCAAACATGTCAACGAAATTAAAAATAAAATTTGGCGAAGAACCAACTATGTTAGGAGTCTAACTGGTAAACACAGTGGAGCATCCACAGATAATATTTTGAAAATATACAAAACATATATTAGACCAGTAATAGACTATGCAGCTCCAGCATGGGTAACTGTAAGTAATGTAACAATCAAAACCAAACTACAAAAAATACAAAATGCACTTCTCACAACAGCATACAGAGTTCCGAGAGCAACATCATCTAAATTCATCCATAATTACTCGAACATACCAATAATATCAGATAGACTCCTAAATATTACAATTAGGTATTTTAACAAAAATTGGAAGAAAAATGATTTGTTATGCGAACTAGATAGGTACCTTATACATGATGAAGATATTCCTAAATACCTCTCCCCAACTAACATATATATTAAATATAAAGAAAAAAAAAAATAAATTAAATTAAAATATGTATGTGTATAAATTTTAAATCTTGTATTTATAATTTACATACTTATGTATTTTAAAATAATAATAAGATTAAAAAAAAAAATGCCACCAGCAAGCTTGACTACTGTGAATAAGAGACTATAATTGGACATTGCCCTGAAAAGGACCTAACATAACATCACGAGTTAGGGAAAATATGTTAAGGAAGGAGGAAGAGGTCAAAGTGAACCTGACCCTCCAGGGCAAATACCCAAACACCATCGGGAAGTATTAGTGGTGTATCACACTTGTGTGAAATCTCCATGATTTGTGGTGGTTTCACTATTGGTGGTTTACATTTGTTGCTATCTCATTATTCACAGTTATAAAACATGGCTTTCAAGACATAACTTAATGAATTAGATATTACTTAGGTCAGCTATGCCAATGAGTTTGAGGCATGAAACAAGGGACAACAAGTAAGAGTGTAAGCCTTAAAACTAAACGATTGGTGGTCCAGGTAACGAAAATTTGAAGTTTTGTACTGTCAGTTTCGGTTTTAGTGTACACTTCATAACGAAGCTGTAAAGCGAAACGTGAAGTGTTTAACAAAGTAAAAACTACATTATAAATTCGTTTATTTCTAGTATTAATATGTCTTCCGTACACCAGTGTTAACCACAGAAAACAAACTATGTAAGAATTTATTTTTTAACATTCACTAATAATTTGGTTTGCAAAATGAGAAGGATGTGTAGATTTGTTATAATTATCGAAGTATTGTGAGGTTGAAACAATATGGGGAAACTAACCAATTAAAGGGGGTGTAAGATTCGAAACTTGTTCATTTTAAAATAAGCAAGATAAAATCAAATCATTATTTTACAACGTTTTATAACTTTAACGCGGTCGCCTCAATCGTTGTTGTGTGTGATTAATGCCAGGTTATTCTGGTGACACGTCGTAAAAATAACTATTTTATTTTGTATATCCGATGATAAACATGTTGTGGAGAATTGAGGAAAATATTTGGCGATATATTATATTTATACAGCTTATAATTCTAGTTTGTTTTTCAATAAAAACAAACAAACTTATGTGCTTCAAATTAATCACATCAGTGAGCAAAGACTTTGAACCTGTTTTAAAAACAAATATTTCTGTGAAAGTTCTAACTTGCAATAAAATAATACTGAATACGTGAGTAAACTCGAAATGAAGCTCAAAGAGCTTGTTTTTATTAAAAACAAAGCTACACAATGGGCTATCTGTGTTGAGCCCACCACGGGTATCGTAACTCCTTTCTTAGAAGAATAAGTCTGTAGATTGAACCACCAGAGGCCCTAAAATAGTTAATAAACAAGTGTACGTTTTGGTCTACCTTAAAATTTGTTAGGATTGATAAGTATGACATGTGGTTTCACGGATTACTTAAATTTAGAATTTAGTTGTCAGATTTAACCATAGGTGTCGGAACCGGGTGGCACTGAGGACAAGTAGTCGTTTCAACTGTGAAATTGTCAGTTTCAGCACAGTAAATAAGGTGCTCCCCCTAACAATTTCTATCGGTTCCATAAAATATTATAAAAAATTAGTTGTCAGTACCAGTTTTGTCTTATTTTTTCATTAATAATTAATTTGTTCCATTAAAACCTCATGTGGCCGTGGTATGGTGACAGGTTCTCACGCATGGACACTCACGTGACTTCAGGTGTAATATTTTCACAGTGTAAACTGACAGGAAGTCTATTGAAAGTCTGAATTTCGATTTAATACAAAGGTGACTGTCACTTTAAAACCGATGTTTCAATGGACTCAGTATTAGCCTAGCCGCAACGTAATGTACCTTAAGCCTACTTTTTTGTTCTCTATCAAAGTGAGACACCAGAGCGTTGTCTGCACCAAGATAACACTATCTAGAAATGCTTCGAACATTTCTGGACTGAAAGAACAAAGAGAATTATTCAGAGTCACGTGTCGCTGTTTTGTTTACGGTTCGTTTATTCTTTTAAATAAAGAACTTCTGCAAGGAGTGAATTACTGGTGTTTCTGTACGACCAGGAACAGGACCGTTTCAAATGATCCTGAGAACGAGAGTTCTAGAGGACGGTCACGTGGGATCGTAGACGCGAAACAGTGTGACCAATGTGTACAGTTCAATGTCAATGTAACTTAGATCTTCTCTTTACCAAT
The DNA here is from genome assembly GCA_011833715.1 of Carcinoscorpius rotundicauda. Lineage (NCBI taxonomy): Eukaryota > Metazoa > Arthropoda > Merostomata > Xiphosura > Limulidae > Carcinoscorpius > Carcinoscorpius rotundicauda. The sequence continues at coordinate 129,532,844 of CM022394.1, forward strand.
CAGAATGCACGTCTATCACAAAAGTAACAACAAAAAGATAACATGGCGGAAAGAGGACGATTAGTACAAAAATAATTTTCAGAAAATATTTTTTCACCATATGCCAGAGGTAACGAGATACGGAAGGAGAGAAAAATATGAAAAACAACATTTTTTTCTTCTGAAAGCATACCTCGTGTAGCAGTATTAATGTTACAGAAATGATAAAAAACTTGAATTTTGGATACGTTACAAAATTTGAGAGTAAGTAAGTTCGAATTGAAGTTTGTTTTTGAATTTCTCGCAAAGCTACTTGAAGGCTATCTGCGCTAGCCGTTTCTAATTTAACAGTGTAAGACTAAAGGGAAGGAAGCTAGTCATCACCACCCACCACCAACTCTTGGGCTACTCTTTTACCAACGAATAGTGGAATAGACCGTAACATTATAACGCCCCCATGGGTGAAAGAGCGAGCATGTTTGGTGCGACGGGGATTTGACCCCCGCGACCCTCAGATTACGAGTCCAACGTTTTAATACACTTTGCCATGCCGGGGCATGCGAATCGAAGTAACATTAAACACACACACGCGCCACGTTATCACAACATTAACCGTGAAACTGGTAATAGCTTGTTGTTGTTGTTACGGGAAATGTCCTCTCAAAAGGTCCCTAGTAATTTTATGGACTTACTCCACTAAAATGTGGGATTCGATTACCAGTAATGGATATAAGGAAAACAGTACACTGTATAGCACTGCGACGAAGAACTCAGTAGTGTTGTGAATGACAACATTATGAATCTGTGTGGATTGTAGAAATATATCTTGACGTTTTGGATCTGTGTGATAAGGACCTGATGGACCGAGATAACAGCACCAGCAAAGTCCAGACAGGTGCAATCCACGTATACCCCTACTATCCAGACAGAGGTGAAATCCACAGATACAGTACTCCTACCATCGAGACAGAGGTGAAATCCACATATAAAGTACTCCTACCATCCAGACAGAGGTTAAACCCACAGATACAGTACTCCTACCATCGAGACAGAGGTTAAATCCACAAATACAGTACCACTACCATCCAGACAGAGGTTAAATCCACATATACAGTACTCCTACCATCCAGACAGAGGTGAAATTCACATATACAGTGCTCCTACCATCCAGACAGAGGTTAAATCCACAGATACAGTACTCCTGCCATCCAAACAGAGGTGAAATCCACATATACAGTACTCCTGCCATCCAACACAGAGGTTAAATCCACAGATACAGTTCTCCTACCATCCAGATAGAGGTGAAATTCACAGATACAGTACTCCTACCATCCAGACAGAGGTGAAATCCACATATACAGTACTCCTGCCATCCAACACAGAGGTTAAATCCACAGATACAGTATACTCCTACCATCCAGACAGAGGTGAAATTCACAGATACAGTACTCCTACCATCCAGACAGAGGTGAAATCCACAGATACAGTACTCCTACCATCCAGACAGAGGTTAAATCCACAGATACAGTACTCCTACCATCCAGACAGAGGTGAAATCCACAGATACAGTACTCCTGCCATCCAACACAGAGGTTAAATCCACAGATACAGTTCTCCTACCATCCAGATAGAGGTGAAATTCACAGATACAGTACTCCTACCATCCAGACAGAGGTGAAATCCACATATACAGTACTCCTGCCATCCAACACAGAGGTTAAATCCACAGATACAGTATACTCCTACCATCCAGACAGAGGTGAAATTCACAGATACAGTACTCCTACCATCCAGACAGAGGTTAAATCCACAGATACAGTACTCCTACCATCCAACACAGAGGTTAAATCCACAGATACAGTACTCCTACCATCCAACACAGAGGTTAAATCCACAGATACAGTTCTCCTACCATCCAGATAGAGGTGAAATTCACAGATACAGTACTCCTACCATCCAGACAGAGGTGAAATCCACAGATACAGTACTCCTACCATCCAGACAGAGGTTAAATCCACAGATACAGTACTCCTGCCATCCAAACAGAGGTGAAATCCACATATACAGTACTCCTGCCATCCAACACAGAGGTTAAATCCACAGATACAGTTCTCCTACCATCCAGATAGAGGTGAAATTCACAGATACAGTACTCCTACCATCCAGACAGAGGTGAAATCCACATATACAGTACTCCTGCCATCCAACACAGAGGTTAAATCCACAGATACAGTATACTCCTACCATCCAGACAGAGGTGAAATTCACAGATACAGTACTCCTACCATCCAGACAGAGGTTAAATCCACAGATACAGTACTCCTACCATCCAACACAGAGGTTAAATCCACAGATACAGTACTCCTACCATCCAGACAGAGGTTAAATCCACAGATACAGTACTCCTACCATCCAGACAGAGGTGAAATCCACAGATACAGTACTCCTACCATCTAGACAGAGGTTAAATCCACAGATACAGTACTCCTACCATCCAGAGGGAGGTTAAATCTACAGATACAGTACTCCTACCATCTAGACAGAGGTGAAATCCACAGATACAGTACTCCTACCATCCAGACAGAGGTTAAATCCACAGATACAGTACTCCTACCATCCAGACAGAGGTGAAATACACAGATATAATACTCCTACCATCCAGACAGAGGTGAAATACACAGATACAGTACTCCTACCATCCAGACAGAGGTTAAATCCACAGATACAGTACTCCTGCCATCCAGACAGGTGCAATTCACAGATGCCCCTATCCTAGATTCTTTTCATTCAAATATCTGAGTTCCTTTAAACTTAACTAAGTAAACGATTTCAAAGATCGATATGAATTTGACACCCAGTGTGGATCTTAATGCCTAACAAATCTCAAATTATCTTTCAGTAGCTATATGCTTTAGTTTCGTACGTGTACCCAGTTTATCTCATAGTTTATTGTATTTGAAGTTAAATACGTGGTGATCTGATTTCGTTTTCGTTATGTTTTTTGTTTCATGCAAGTGCATGTGTCACTTGTCAACCTCTCAAGAATGTTTCTAGTCTTTGGTTCTTGAGGAAAGAAAACACCAGGAAATCTCATGATTATTTGTTAGATCTTCCGACACATCTCAGTAAACGACAAAGTAGTTAAGGTTTGATTGGATTAACATGTTTGACGTATTTTTATTTTCATACCGTACTTAAACTGTTATAAACTATTCGTAATGGTTGTGCATACACACAAGCAAAGACACCAGTCTATTCTGGACTATGATATTAACGTTATAAGCGAGGGGAATGGGCCGTTCCTTTGGCTAGTGTGAGCCGTAGCACACGAACCGTTAATCCATGTTAGGGTAAATTTCACGTATTTTGTTACCGGTCTCTTCACAAATACTCGAACCGTTCGTCTGATTTAGGCTCGATCTTTGTGAGTGGGTACAGCACTTGAATTTTTCGACCGAATTTCAACAACTTGTGTTATCAGAAAGACAGATTACTTTGCTTTTCTCGTTAAATTTCAGCGACATATTCTGGTATTTCACCCAGCTTATCTAGTGCACACTATTAATCTAATTGTCATTATCATTTAGTTCTGCTCTCCACCCTACCAGTGACACAGTGTCACTAATACCGCTAGAAACCGAGTTTCGATACTTGCTGTAGGCAGAGCACGTATAGAGCTTTCTGTAGCTCTGAACCTAGTAACAAAATCAAATACACGAGTTGCTTTGCCAGTGGGTACGTTTCGTAATGTGTTTGTTTTGTTTGTGTTTAATTTTCGCACAAAGCTACTCGAGGGCTATCTGTGCTAGCCGTCCCTAATTTAGCAGTGTAAGACTAGGGGGAAGGCAGCTAGTCATTACCACACACCGCCAACTCTTGGGCTACTCTTTTACCAACGAAAAGTGGGATTGACCGTTAGATTATAACGCCCCCACGGCTGGGAGGGCGAGCATGTTTAGCGCTCGGCCATGCCGGGCCTCGTAGTAATGACCTTCATGTATTGAGACATGTTCATGGCTATAAGTTTTTATGATGTGAACATTTATTTGCTTTAAATAATATTTAACATTAATATTTGAAATGCTAAAACGATTTTTTTAAAAATACATTCTAATGTTTTCAGTTATTGGTGACAGATGTATTTATCAATAAAAACTAACAAATTACCAGGAGACCCACACCCACTGTTACCGTAAGCTATTTGTTTAATTGTTGTTGTTTTTAGTTCAAAGTTACCAGGAGACTCATCCCAATTTTATACAAGACTGTTTGTTTGATTGTTGTTGTTTTTGGTTCAAAGTTACCAGGTGACCCGCCCAATTTTATACAAGACTGTTTGTTTGATTGTTGTTGTTTTTAGGTCAAAGTTACCAGGGGACCCGTCCCAATTTTATACAAGACTGTTTGTTTGATTGTTGTTGTTTTTAGGTCAAAGTTACCAGGTGACCCGCCCAATTTTATACAAGACTGTTTGTTTGATTGTTGTTGTTTTTAGGTCAAAGTTACCAGGAGACTCATCCCAATTTTATACAAGACTGTTTGTTTGATTGTTGTTGTTTTTAGGTCAAAGTTACCAGGAGACTCATCCCAATTTTATACAAGACTGTTTATTTGATTGTTGTTGTTTTTAGTTCAAAGTTACTAGGAGACCCTCTTCAATTTTGCACAAGACTGTTTGTTTGATTGTTGTTGTTTATAATGCAAAGTTACCAGGAGACTCATCCCAATTTTATACAAGACTGTTTGTTTGATTGTTGTTGTTTTTAGGTCAAAGTTACCAGGAGACTCATCCCAATTTTATACAAAACTGTTTGTTTGATTGTTGTTGTTTTTAGGTCAAAGTTACCAGGAGACTCATCCCAATTTTATACAAGACTGTTTATTTGATTGTTGTTGTTTTTAGTTCAAAGTTACTAGGAGACCCTCTTCAATTTTGCACAAGACTGTTTGTTTGATTGTTGTTGTTTATAATGCAAAGTTACCAGGAGACTCATCCCGATTTTATACAAAACTGTTTGTTTGATTGTTGTTGTTTTTAGGTCAAAGTTACCAGGAGACTCATCCCAATTTTATACAAGACTGTTTATTTGATTGTTGTTGTTTTTAGTTCAAAGTTACCAGGTGACCCTCTTCAATTTTGCACAAGACTGTTTGTTTGATTGTTGTTGTTTATAATGCAAAGTTACCAGGAGACTCATCCCAATTTTATACAAGACTGTTTGTTTGATTGTTGTTGTTTTTAGGTCAAAGTTACTAGGAGACTCATCCCAATTTTATACAAGACTGTTTATTTGATTGTTGTTGTTTTTAGGTCAAAGTTACCAGGAGACTCATCCCAATTTTATACAAGACTGTTTATTTGATTGTTGTTGTTTTTAGTTCAAAGTTACCAGGTGACCCTCTTCAATTTTGCACAAGACTGTTTGTTTGATTGTTGTTGTTTATAATGCAAAGTTACCAGGAGACTCATCCCAATTTTATACAAGACTGTTTGTTTGATTGTTGTTGTTTTTAGGTCAAAGTTACTAGGAGACTCATCCCAATTTTATACAAGACTGTTTATTTGATTGTTGTTGTTTTTAGTTCAAAGTTACTAGGAGACCCTCTTCAATTTTGCACAAGACTGTTTGTTTGATTGTTGTTGTTTATAATGCAAAGTTACCAGGAGACTCATCCCGATTTTATACAAGACTGTTTGTTTGATTGTTGTTGTTTTTAGGTCAAAGTTACCAGGAGACTCATCCCAATTTTATACAAGACTGTTTATTTGATTGTTGTTGTTTTTAGTTCAAAGTTACCAGGTGACCCTCTTCAATTTTGCACAAGACTGTTTGTTTGATTGTTGTTGTTTATAATGCAAAGTTACCAGGAGACTCATCCCAATTTTATACAAGACTGTTTGTTTGATTGTTGTTGTTTTTAGGTCAAAGTTACTAGGAGACTCATCCCAATTTTATACAAGACTGTTTATTTCATTGTTGTTATTTTTGGTTCAAAGTTACCAGGTGACCCGTCCCAATTTTATACAAGACTGTTTGTTTGATTGTTGTTGTTTTTAGGTCAAAGTTACCAGGGGACCCGTCCCAATTTTATACAAGACTGTTTGTTTGATTGTTGTTGTTTTTAGATCAAAGTTACCAGGGGACCCGTCCCAATTTTATACAAGACTGTTTGTTTGATTGTTGTTGTTTTTAGGTCAAAGTTACCAGGTGACCCGCCCAATTTTATACAAGACTGTTTGTTTGATTGTTGTTGTTTTTAGGTCAAAGTTACCAGGAGACTCATCCCAATTTTATACAAGACTGTTTGTTTGATTGTTGTTGTTTTTAGTTCAAAGTTACTAGGAGACCCGCCCAATTTTATGCAAGACTGTTTGTTTGATTGTTGTTTCAATTTTATTCAAGACTGTTTGTTTGATTGTTGTTGTTTATAATGCAACGTTACCAGGAGACTCATCCCAATTTTATACAAGACTGTTTATTTGATTGTTGTTGTTTTTAGTTCAAAGTTACCAGGTGACCAGTCCCAATTTTATACAAGACTGTTTGTTTGATTGATGTTTTAGTTCAAAGTTAATATAAGACCCGTCCCAATTTTATGCAAGACTGTGTGTTTGATTGTTGTTGGGTTTTTTTTAGTGCGAAGTTAAGCAATGGAGTATCTGGGCTCTATCCATTGCTGGAAATCGAACCCCTGATTTTAACCTTGTAGATCCCTACACTTTCTGCGGACCCACAGGGGTGGTACTTTACTAGTATGTTATTAAATTCAAAGCTACACAGAGGGCTATCCGTCCTCTACTCCGTGTGAGTATCAACCCCCCCCAGATTACCGCTCAACTATGTAATCCTTTTTTCATGCCTTGCTTACGAAACTAAATTTACTTACTGCCTTTACTAAATTTGCGAATAACCTAAAATCCAGCATGCATTGTCTTTAGTACCATAATAAATCACGATTCACTGAGGCATACGAAAGTACAGTTTGTTATCACGCGACTATTTTAACAAAATGAACAGTAAAGAAAACCCGTTATGCTGTGATTTGTCTCGATGTTTTGAATAGCTGAAACGGTGTCAGGAAAATTTGTAATCTTAATTGTGCTTCGGCACAGAAATGCGTATCTATTCATCTCCTTGTATTTTATGGAATAATTAGGCCCTCTAGGGTATATTAACATAAAGCATTATACTGAGAATAATGGTCAATTTTTATTTTTAGAACTAAGAATTAGTTAGGCTTAGTACATTTTTAATATAACATTTGAAGCATCATTATGAAAAGAGTGCGATGTTTTCGGTGTTACCGTTGTGTGCAATTTGTATGTTCACGTTTAAAGATTTTTTAAAAGGAAAACCTGTTCGGTAATCTTTCTTTACAGCTTGAGAAATACCCGTTTCCGTGCTAAACCGGAAACACGTGTTTCACTAACCGGAAGTACTTTATTTTTCTCTACTATATTTGTAAATTGCTCACCCACATGAAGTTGATATTTTCACATTACTGATAGTAAGTTATGAATTCAAACTGACCGACTGTATTCGTTGTTTGTCCACAGGCTGGGGTGTCTCTGGACAAACCGCTCGAAATTTCTTTCATCTTTTCATTTTTTTTCACAAAAAAAAGAAAGATAGAAAAGAGGAGAGGAAAAAAAACATAAAAAATTGTCGTTTTTTCAAAAGCTGTCTAGATGTGTGTGGAACCTGTGAACTACACCTATACTGAAAAAAAAACACGTATTTTTGTAATAAGGCTTTCCTTTAAAATTAGAATGTTAATAAAAGCAAAAATACCCGAAATGAACCCGACTGCTGGCAGTGAAATATATTTTTTGGTGGAGGACGTTTATTTTGTGTGTGTGTTTTTTAATGGCAAATCAACATTGGCATATCTGCTGTGTCTACCGAGGGGAAACGAACCCTAAATTTTAAGTTGCAAATTTATCGCTGTCTCACCAGGAGAGTTGCGGAAGCCTTCTTTTTTACACATATTCCTTCACGGGCCGAAATTCTGGCTACGGAATTCTGATACAGACCATTAGAGTCATGTCTTAAAATGTATCATACAAACAGTAATTGGATCATTTTATAACATTAAACTTTGTTTTCTGGTTTAACACCCTTCAAAGCACATTCTTTATTACATGTGATATTTGATTTAATCGACTTTTGAGTCGTGTAATTATTGGTTTTAGGTTTTAGTTTCGCTCACTAGGGGTTGATAATTTTCAATAAAAATGATATAAGACGTTTTCCCAAACCACGCAAATTTACGAAGGTGATTGCAAGCTAGAAGTCTTTTACAAAATATTTGCAATTCCACAAATACGGTGTTAAAAAGTTTTCGGTTTTGGATGAGGTAGATAAATAAGAGCTTTTATGTCCTGTTAAACATATTCAGGAGACGCAAATTTTAAATGACTTAACCCTAAAATAATCGCCAGAGAGAGAATAAAATTAAACAGAAGCAGCAAGTTTTTATTACGACCTAACCCTAAATTCACCACCAGAAACTAAAATTCAAGAAAATACGCAAGTTTTCATCACGACTTAACCCTAAAATAACATATTCAATCGGATTTCAAAACTCGTTTTCTTGAACTATTAATTATTTAAACTACTTGAGGGTCCCTAAGAGCGTAACAAAAATAGGGGTGGGAGGGAAGAAGAGTAACATAAATTTATATCGGGGTCTCTTTTGTGTTTTTATGTTTAAAGGTGTGATTTCACCCAATTTGCATTTTTTTTTTACAAGCATTTCAGTATTTTAAAAGAAAGTGAGGCAAAACAACCCTTCTGGTAAGCAGTTTAATACACATGTAAGTAACATAGCAATTTTGATTTATTTTCTCAATTTCGCTCAAAGTCATTCGAAGACTATCTGCGTTAGCCATCCCTAATCGCGAAGTAATTTACTAAAGGAAACGCGGCTAGTCAACACCATCCACCATCAACTCTTCTGGAGATAGTTTTTCAACGAAACGTGAGATCGGCAGCACATTACAGCACCCCAACGACTGAAAGAAAGAGCATGCTGGGTGAAGAAATTCGAACCAGCGACTAGCAAGTCGAGTACCCTAACTACCAAACTATGCTAAGCCTAGGAAATTAAAACAGATGGAAATCCTGAAAATTCACAATATTCTTCTAATCACGTGGTTAGTTTCACGTTGAAAGCACTTCAGGAATTCAAACTTTACTATTAATATATTCACATATAACGACAAAAAATTCTATAGTTATTACAACAACCGAAGTCGCAGCACTCGGTCTTCAACTGATCTTCTATTTACTATGAGGCCCGGCATGGCCAAGCGTGTTAAGGCGTACAACTTGTAATCTGAGGGTTGCGGGTTCGCATCTCGATCGCGCCAAACATGCTCGCCCTTTCAGCCGTGGGGGCGTTATAAAGTTACGGTCAATCCCACTATTCGTTGGTAAAAGAGTAGCTCGAGAGTTGGCAGTGGGTGGTGATGACTAGCTGCCTTCCATCTAGTCTTACACTGCTAAATTTAGGACGGCTAACGCAGATAGCCCTCGAGTAGCTTTGTGCGAAATTCTAAAACAAACAAACAAATCTATTTACTATGAAGAGAAGAAACTGATGAGATCACAAAAGTAACAAAATCACAGCAATTTGGTTTTGAAGAGACCCGATATGGCAAGGTGGTTAAGGTACGCGAATCCGTGTGTCGAGGGTTCGAATTCCCGTCACACCAAACATGCTTGCCCTTTCAGACTTGGGGGCGTTATAACGCGATGATCAATTCCACTATTCGTTGGTAAAAGAGTAGCCCAAGAGTTGGCAGTAGGTGGTGATGACTAGTAGCCTTCCCTCTAGTTTTTGAAGATTATATAATCTTACCCTGGACGAGAAAAATCGTCTAGATTATTATATCTACTGAACTCACGGTGTCTCTTGGGAAAGTTCGTTTTCATTCCCCCTTCCAGCAGTTCAACGATTTTAAGTCGTCAAACGTACGATGCTAAAAGTCGGGTTTCGACAGTCGTCGTAGGCAGACCACATCAGAGATAGTCTGTGGTGTATTTCTGGGCTCAACAACAACCAAATTAAACGAAACCAAGTCCCATTTTGTAAACCACATCAAACTTCGAGTTGCTGCGACAACTTGTGCAACCCCCGTACAATGAAACCAACTGTAAGAAATTCAATCATGAGTGAAAGGTGTCAGTGGTAGGACGGGGGGTGTGATGATGAAACCATATGGGAATGCGTTAAGCTTTCATGGAGGTATGCAGAAATTTAACCAGTTGTTTCTAGAACAACCCAAAAAATACATAAATCACACAAATAAGTCAATTTAATACCAGAAAATTGTTGTGTAACGAAATTGCACGCTGTTTTGCTTCCCGTCAAGGACTTTTTCAAGGCATGCGACTGATTGGATAGGTGGTAGCAAAGTTATCTAAATAAGATTCTTTGTTATCGAGCAATCAATTGCTACCCTCTGGGCATACGTACATAAATAAAGCACAAGGTTTGTCTTTATATATATTCATTCATGTAATAAGTTCTAAATATATAAAAGAAAATAAACAGATATCAGTGGATCATAAATATGATTTAAAAATGTGTATAATGAAATAAAAAAATGTCTACCTCCATTTTGTTTTAAAACACAGTTTGAGAGTTGCGTCGTACAGAGTAACGAAACTGACTGTAGGAGACATACTATGCTACTCATAAGTAGGAGCCAACCAGAAACTTTGTACTGTCAGTTTCGGTTTGTGTTTCAGTGAACGCTCCTGGAGAAACTGTAAATCGAAACGTTGACTATTTAATTAAATAAAAACAACATTTGGCTGTTATGAGGTCGTTTATTTTTAGCAATAACTACGTCTCCTATACAAGAATTAAATAATGGAACACATCTGTAAGTCTCTTCACTTCCACCTTCCTTCGTGTGGTTATGTATATAACTAGTCTTAAGTTCTCGACATGTGGTTGAGTGATGAATGGACTACCATTGTAGCTCCCACAGAAATATTTGTTTGTTTTTATCACTTTTGTACCTTTTGATACCAGATGGAGCTATATTGGGAATCTGCTACACATTATTGTTGCGAATATAACCAACAACAGTGGGATTTACCGTTGTCACAACGCTTCCCGAAGACTTAGTTCTTTAGGCTTAAGTTCCAACTTCAAATATGCTTCATTTTTACGCAGCACTTTCTTTGCATATCTCAACACGTATATATATATTTATGAATTTGTTAACCCTGAATTAGTATCGGTTCTTCATACTTCGTTTAACACAGATTTATTTGTCGTTATAATCATATGTAGTGGTATTAGATTGTGCCATATGAAAAGGTAAAAAGCAACAGAAAATCTTCTTTTTATTGTGAAGTTTATGTCTTATGTTTCTTTCTGACACTCAATAACTCATTTTCAAGTTGAAACAATGTAGTTTCGAGAAGGGGCCTGGCATGGCCTAGCGCGTTAAGGCGTGCGCTTCGTAATCTGAGGGTCGCGGGTTCGCACCCGAGTCGCGCCAAACATGCTCGCCCTCCCAGCCGTGGGAGCATTATAATGTGACGGTCAAACTCACTATTCGTTGGGAAAAGAGTAGCCCAAGAGTTGACGGTGGGTGGTGATGACTAGCTGCCTTCCCTCTAGTCTTACACTGCTAAATTAGGGACGGCTAGCACAGATAGCCCTCGAGTAGTTTTGTGCAAAATTCCAGAAAAAAACAAAACAATCCAGTGCACTTGTAGCATATAACATATAAGAAAAAACTTTATTAAAATCGGTGCAAACGTGACGATTTGTTTCCTTGCTATCCAATTCTAAGCCGGGATAACAGGTCTTGTAAGCTTCATCGATATGCTCACCTAAAAAAACATTAAGCTGCCTACAAAGTTACGCTTTGTTTACTGTCGTAAACTGCTACGAGGAACGGTGGATCGAATGCGATAGCACATTGTGTTCAGATACCTAAATGATTACTCTTTACAATCAGGTAATTTCGACTTAATCAGTCTCTAGATAAATCTCTACGGCCCACTAACTCTCTCCATTAAGAGTTGCCGAAGGCATATAAAAGTTGAATATTAGGAACTTTCTTTCCAGTAGACATGGTTGGAAAGTAAAGCTGGTTTTACAAGAAATTTTTGTTGCTGGAACAGTTGGAGCATTCGTTCCTCGTTCTCCGTCCTTTCCACATGCTTCAGACACGATTATACACAGAAAAGGGTGCACGTGATCCAACTCCACGAGAACTGGCGTAATATGTGTCAGTTAAACGTTTTTGTTTTTCGAAAGCACACTTCTACCATGTGTATATAAAGATACTTCTTTTGGGAAGAGGTAAGTTTATAGCTTCGCAACGAGGTAACGATGTTGCCAAAGCCACATAATAAAAGTGGTTGATAGTTGAAACAGACATCTCTCTTGCTTCCTCGGAGTGCTGTTACCACGCACACATAAACTTAAATGTTCGTCCTACAAGAACACGTGTTCCGTTAGAAAAGCTACGTATGACGACATCCCTCGACCTTTTTTCCTGATCTGTTTCAACCCGTAATGGAAAACAGAGTGGCTCTTTACCGTCGGCAAGATGCGAAAGGACAGAAACGATTCAATTGGCTGAAGAGGTAAGAGAATGAATATTTATACTGGCAATCGTTTTATCTCGCTTAGGTGGCCCAACGCAGCCTAGTAGTTAACGGATAGGGCTGCAGTTCATTAGGTCTGAAGTTCGAGTCCTCGATATACAGATGAACATACATATTCCACACTTTCATCTGTAGTTGTGTTGTAAGAGTGGCAGTCAATACTGTTTTGTTCAAAACTGCAAAAAAACCTCACTGGCTTTCTTCTAGACAGTGCAGTTCAAAATAATGGATGGTTACCCTTTAACCTTAGGAGTCTCTGATATGCTCATTTTGCTTTTGTTCTGATAAAGTATTGATGAAATTTAAAAATAATCTGATTAAGATTCATTTTGAGTTACTGCACCAATACTTTGTTGGGTGTCAACGGGGTTTCTTTAATGTTGTAATTATTACTCATTTCACTGTCATTAGCTACTTGTCAAGTTACTGCACCAATACTTTGCTGTCGAAATGTTTTGTTTAATGTTGTAATTATTACTCATTTCACTGTCATTAGCTGCTTGTCAAGTTACTGCACCAATACTTTGGTGTCGAAATGTTTTGTTTAATGTAGTGATTATTTACTCATTTCACTGTCATTAGCTGCTTGTCAAGTTACTGCACCAATACTTTGCTGTCGAAATGTTTTGTTTAATGTAGTGATTATTACTCATTTCACTGTCATTAGCTGCTTGTCAAGTTACTGCACCAATACTTTGCTGTCGAAATGTTTTGTTTAATGTAGTGATTATTACTCATTTCACTGTCATTAGCTGCTTGTCAAGTTCCTGCAATAATACTTTCCTGGGAGTCAACAGGGTTTGTTTAACGTAGTGATTATTACACATTTCTCTGTCATTAGCTGCTTGTCAAGCTATCTTGGATTTGTTTGATAAACGACAGAGATAATTCAAAAAGTTGCAATAGTTATAACAAAACAACGAGCTCTATTTCCCAAAACTGTAGGCTTTTGTTTTTAAATGTCGTAAATTATTAAAAACTTTCCCTGGAATTGAACTGAGCAAATCGTCCCGGGTTTGGAAAATTAGCTATTTTGAAGTATGATTTATATTTTATTATATTAATGTGTAATTTCCGATGTCAAAAATAAAAATATCTTTTTCTTCTTCTTCATTTCTTAACATTTATAATAACAATGATATCAGAATTCAGTGGAAATTTTGATTTCACATTCTTCTTAACACACCCACTATGGATTTCAAATCATATGCATTTAAATATAACATTTAAAATTTATCTTATATATTTTCGTAAGCCATTGTCCCTCCCATTGTGGGCCAAGCGTGTTAAGGCGTGTGACTCGTAATCTTATGGTCGCGGGTTCGCATCTCCGTCACGCCGAACATGCTCGCCCTTTCAGCAGTTATAATGTGACGGTCAATCCCACTATTCGTCGGTAAATAGTAGCCCAAGAGTTGGCGGTGGGTGGTGATGACTAGCTGCCTTCCCTCTGGTCTTACACAGCTAAATTAGAGACGGCTAGCACAGATAGCCCTCGAGTAGCTTTGGGCGAATTTAAAAAAAACAAACAAACAAACAACCCCTCGCTAGTACAGCGGTAGGTCTACGTATTTACAACGTTGAAATCAGCGGTTTAATTCCTCTCGGTGGACTCAGCAGATAGCCCAATGTGGCTTTGGTATAAGAAAACACACGCACACTCATAAGCCACTGCCCAAGAGATCGTTAATGTAATGCTAAACCTCATCAACTAAACTGTAAATGAGAGACACAAAATGTCTGTAAAGGCTATTTATACGTTTATGATAAAAAAATGGTTTCTTCGTTGAAAAACAAAACAAAACTGGTAAAGCATTGGAAACGTATAAGCTTAATACTGTTACTACAACAACGTTAGAACTGCAAATATAAACTTTTCAATTCTTTCAATTTGTTCATTATAGAATTCAAAGCACAAGCACCATAAATATTAATTTGGGTCTCCAAAAAGTCATTGTCCAAACATAACACGAATAGAATTCGTCATCTGGTCTAAAAATTGTAATAAAAATAACACCGAATTTCAAACCTGTTTTAATTTAATAAAATAAGGAGTTCTGATATTGACCTGTGCAGGATACAATAGATGTATTAAACAATTTTTATTTGCCTCTAATTTGAATTAAGACAATGGAAAAAGTACAAGAAGTATGGAGTCTAGTGTGATTTTAATTTCAAATATTAGCCTTAGTGGCGTTAAATAATTCAGAGATTTTCGGCATTCAAATTGATTATTTTAAATCAATTTTTTTATTTTTTATTGTTGTTGTTGGAATTTAAAGTTACGTATCAGTTAATAAAATAGTAAGTCTTTGTTGTTTTCTTAGAACTATGCTATAAAATGAACTATAGGCGCTCTGTCCAGCACGGGGAGTCGAACCCAGAATTATATTATAGTAAGTTCGTAAAAGTACGAGGCAAAGTTCAAATAATTACACAAACGTCCACCTTTTATTAACTTTTTTATATTCAGAAATCACGTCTATTTGGTATTATTATTATTCCAGGTCAATTTCAATCTCTGTATAATTAGTTAATTTGTGGAAAATTCACACACGTTTTGTTTTTATTTTCTAGGTCGATGTTTTTCTTCCATAGAAAATTTCTGTACAATTCCATCAGTTCTTTTTATCTTACATTTTATTTAGTTTCAGCGTTTTAGGAATATATTGAAACTACAAAAGCCTCCAGTGACACAACAGTATGCCTGCGGACGCACGCAGCTAGAAACAGGGTTTCAGTACCAGTAGTGGGCAAAGCACAAATAGCCCAGCGTGTAGCTCTGTTCTTAATTTCATTCAATCAAAAACCACAACTGTGTTTCATCTTACTCACATTCTGTACAAAAATGGGGAATTCAATATGATGCTAAAATCCGGAGTTTGATTGCCTGAGAGCAGATAGTCCATAGTGTAGCTTTAAAGAATCTCTGTAAAAATAAACCACGCGTTTTATTTGAAACACTGTCAATTTATAAATAATAGAAACTTCGCATATCACACTCCTTGGTGGCTCAGAGGGAAGATATGTGGGTCTATAATACTAAAAAGTCTGGTTTCGATACCAACGGAGGGCAGAGAATAGACAGCCCATCGCGTAGCTTTGGGCTGATCTTATTTGTACATTATTTCCAATACAAGAATGCAATTTTCGAAAAACCATTTCTGAATGTGTACATTTTGTGTGTTTGTGTATGGGGTCTCATGTCACATCTGTTTTTTTCTCATTACGTCTGTATACAGATGGATATCTCTAAATTATACCTTCTGTTGTTAGTGTGTCAGTTATGGAAACTATCAGTGGAAATAGAATTTTATACATTCTAATATGAAATCAGCCGCGGACACATCGTGTGTTTTCTAGGTAAAACCGGGAACTCACGTATGGTCACTTATAACTTTATAACTACACGTGTTGTTAACATAATTTAGAGCCATTGTGGAATTTTTTAATAAGCTATTATTATAAAAAGTAAGTCACAAATATTCACAGTGTCTTAAGTCAAAGTTACCAGAACCAGGAAACATTCTTCTTATGAGATTTAACGTACCTCTTATTAGCCCAATTCTGGTTGAATAGAGAGTCGAGAGATTCGCTTTTATAAATATACTGTAGCAAGGCGTTTTCTTTATTTTTCCCTTCTGGCTTCTTTCAAGCATTAAAGAAAAACCAAAACGAAGCAAGTGAGAAATATAACTAGATGATCGAAATCAAGGTTTTTGAACCCATAACTGGATTTTTGTTTTGAACATTTTCTTTATCTTAAAACTGTTTGCGTAGTCCAGCTTTTGAAACAAAGTGTAAACTGGGTCTTAGAAAAACTTTAATGTGTTACGTGTGTTAATTGTATTTCAAGCTTTGCTGAATTCCTCACCGCTCGAATGATGTTTCTTCAACGACTTTTGTTAATTAAGTAATTCATAACCTACAGCAAGATGGCGCGCGAGAGATTTTTCAGCACATGCAGAGTTCTGAAGCTACTAAGTTGAGTTGAATTGGATCTCAGTCTGTTTAAAAAACTCTTCCTTCAGCTCCTGTTACATGAAATTCATCTATCAAACGTTTCTTCTTCGCAGAACAGTTTGATTGAGATATTTAAAGGCGTCCTGACATGAACTGATTGATTCGCATTATTTTTTTGCTTAGGATCTGTATTAAGAACTAATTTCAATCTCTTAAGCTGACCGAATTTCGAGGTTTACGGCCAGGAATGTCGTTAAGAACGAGGGTGTCCAAATGATGAAATAATGCGTTCTGATCTTCCTAAGTAGAAACATAAGCAAAGTATAATTAATTAGCTGTACTGGTAGCAGGATTCATTTTCAAGTTTTGCTCAAGGTACATAGGGTACTCTGATTGGAAATTACTAAAATTTATTATCATACCTTATGAATTACAATAAAAAAGAAACGGTATAATTCAGGCTCGCTGAAATAAAAACTATCCATTCCACTTTCTGAATTTTCACAGCTTATATTTTCTTCCGCATTGTAATAACAACCTTACGATCGTTAATTAATGACTCTATCTGTTAACCAATTAGTTGTACACCCTGTTGTAGAGTAATGGGCGGTAATGTAATTATTTTACATGCTGTATATTTTCTAGGATAAGCCAGAACAGATATATTCAAGGCCATTTATTTCTTTGTTACGTCCTACTCTAAATCATTTTTAACTCTAAAAATTTGGAACTGATGAGAAACGTTGCCTGGTTCGGACTTATTTTTATACCTTAATTTTGTATGTTTGATGGCTTATTAACGGAAACTTTGGATTGCAATAAGACGTTTCTTCATTTTCTTTATACTTTGGACAGGTATGGTCGGCGAAGTGTGGTTCGTTGGTTATTACGGGAAGCACGAATGCCTGTTTTAGAGAAGACCAGCACGGGGGCGCTCGCGCTCCATTATGCTTCGGCTAAGGGCTGTTTGGACTGTGTTAAATTGCTCGTAGAGGCGTGTCCTGAACTCAGGTACGGATTGTGTTTTTCATTTTATTTATATTCAAAAGATACGGTAGATATGAAACATAAAAGATTTTCTAAACCAGGAAAAAAAGATCAAATATGTTTGATTTCTGACTTCATTAAATATCACTGAAGCGTGAACAAAGTAAACCTTTTTTTTGTGTGTGTGTGTGTGAATTTCACGCAAAGTTAGACGAGGGCCAGTTGCGCTATCCGTCCCTAATTTAACACTATAAGACTAGAGGGAAGGCAGTTAGCATAACCACCCACCGCCAACTCTTAGACTACTCTTTTACCAAAGAATAGTGGAATTGACCGTAACATTATAAATCCCCCTCGGCCGAAAGAACGAGCACGTGTGACAGGGATTCGAATTTGTCGCCCTTAAATTACGAGTCGAGTGCCCTATTCACCTGGCCATGTCGGGTCACCTTTTATTTCTTCGGGCGATTCCATGATACAAACGTTCCTGTACGTTAAGTCTTTAACAGAGTATAGAATACTGATATATAACATTAAGTTTTGTAAGAAATGATAAAAAACAGCGTGGAAGTGAAAAGGTTTTTACCCTTTTTTTTTAAAGTTCTCTAAATACTACGGAAGCCAGAAAGCGCAAGAAACCTTCCAGTGTAAAATAGATTTAAACACTAAGGAATTGTGAAGGAATAATCTTATATTTTTTAACTTGTTAGAAATCCAGCAATCTGTAAAAAATGGCTTCTAACTAAATTTCGACTAGCATATATTAGGTTGTTCGAAAAATAATGGGGAATTTTTATTGCACTAAGAAATAACAATATTCAAAATCAACGCTATTAATCAAAGTAGAAACCTGGTGAATCTACACTCTTTTTGCCATGAGGATAAAACTTTGAAGACCTACAACTTAAAAATTATTTAATGTCATTCTCTGCGACTGCTTGTTTGTTTGTTTGTTTTTGGGATTTCGTACAAAGCTACTCGAGGGCTATCTGTGCTAGCCGTCCCTAATTTAGCAGTGTAAGACTAGAGGGAAGGCAGCTAGTCATCACCACCCACCGCCAACTCTTGGGCTACTCTTTTACCAACGAAAAGTGGGATTGGCCGTAACATTATAACGCCCCCACGGCTGGGAGGGCGAGTATGTTTGGCATGACGCGAGCGCGAACCCGCGACCCTCGAATTACGAGTCGCGCGCGTTACGCGCTTGGCCATGCCGGGCCCTCTGCTACTGCTCTATTGTTGAATGTTTTGTCCTGTAAAAAGTTATTGAAATAATTGAAAAACTGGTAGTCGGTGGGTGACATGTCTGTGGAGTAAGGAGGATGAGACAATAACCTAATTTGTTGAACTTCTGGGGCGTCATTTGAACAACGTGTGGTCGAGTATTATCATGAAATAAGATTTGTCCTCTTTCTTCGATTGACCAATACTGACATTTGTTTTACTCAGCTTTCTTAGAATTACTTCCAATTCTTGACAGTAAACTTCCACAGTGATATTCTGGTCCTGGTTAAACAAGCTGTAATAGATAATATCGGTCACAGACAACCATACAGTGGCCACAATCTTCTGTTGGTGAAACGTTGGTTTGGGAATTGTTTTGTAGTTTCGTCACGGTTCATCCATTGTACAGATCGTTTTCTGATGTAAAGGATCAACTTTTCGTCGCAGGTAACAATTCAGTCAAAAAATGGGTTATTTATGTTGCGTAAAATCAACATAGAACACAGTTTAAAACAGTATTTTTTTTTTCTGATTCTCACTGAGTTAGTGTGAAACCCACTTGTAGAACTTTCTCACTTTGTCAGTTTGCTCGAGGTGGTTCGAAAATAAGGATATGTGAACACACAGTTCTTATGTCATTTCTCAAACAGTTTGACGCGGATTTCTTTCCACTAATGCTGTTAATTGGTAACTTTCAACAGCAGAATGACTTCCTCTGTTTTCCTCATCTTTAAGATTCACATCTCCATAACGAAAATTCTGGAACCAATGCTGTATTGTACATTCGGAGGTTATTCCTTAGCCACATTTTTGGTTGATGTTACAAGCTGTTGGCGATGCATTATGTTTAGTTTTGTTTTTAATTTCGCGCAAAGCTACTCAAGAGCTATCTGCGCTAGTCGCCTCTAATTTAGCAGTGTAAGACTAGAGGGAAGGCAGCTAGTCATCACCACCCACCGCCAACTTTGAGCTACTCTTTTACGAACGAACAGTGGGATTGACTGTAACATTATAACGCCGCCAGGGCTGAAAGAGCGAGCATGTTTGGTGCGATGGGGATTCGAATCCGCGACCCTCATATTACAACCCGTCTGGTCATGCCGGGCCGCGATGCATTGTGACCAAGTTTGAATTCATGCAAAAAATTGATGTTAAATTTTTGTTTTTCATTATTAATTGTAAGAGTCTGAATCATTAGAGATAAAGCTTTAGGAAAGAATAAAATCACTGGTGAATAGAAGAAAACTTTAGTTTTTCAGTGGTCATAAAAATAACAAAAATGTTGATATAATAATCTGCCGTTATTTTTCGGACAACCTAATAATAAATTTGTTCTAGTAGCCTGTCTACAAAACGAGTTCTGTTTTGTATTTGTAATTTATTTTGTGAAACCAGATTGGTACTTAGTGATCACAGTAATTCTTTACTTGGTGTTTGTTTCGCTGAGAATAAATTTCCTTTTGTTTGCTTAGTCGTTTTATAAAACCAATACAGTTGTTTTCAAGATTACCTCAGTTACAAATTTAGTCTGTATCTTACATTGTGGATCCATAGAAACCAATGCGGTTTTCTTCCAGGTTTATTTTCGTTATGAAACTAGTCTCTATCTTACATAGTGAATCAACAGAAACCAATACTGTTGTTTTCAGGTTTACTGCCCTACCTAGTTCAACTCTCCTGTTTATTTCACACAATTACTACTCCACCTATTACAACAGCCCCTGTTCATCTTACACACTTACTGCTCCACCTGTTATAACAGCCCCTGTTTATTTCACACACTTATTGCTCCACCTATTACAACAGCCCCTGCTCATCTTACACACTTACTGCTCCACCTATTACATCAGCTCCTGCTCATCTTACACACTTACTGCTCCACCTGTTATAACAGCCCCTGTTTATTTCACACACTTATTGCTCCACCTATTACAACAGCCCCTGCTCATCTTACACACTTACTGCTCCACCTATTACATCAGCTCCTGCTCATCTTACACACTTACTGCTCCACCTATTACGTCAGCCCCTGCTCATCTTACACACTTACTGCTCCACCTATTACATCAGCCCCTGCTCATCTTACACACTTACTGCTCCACCTATTTTAATACTCTAACTGTTGAGGTTGCGATTCTGTTAAACAGCAGATTGGACACGTACATTTTTTTTAATCGACGACTGTTTACTTCTGATCTAATGTTTCGGATTTCATGTTGCGTTATTCAAAGATGAAAGACAATCGAGTGAGACAACACTACGATGTTATTTGTTGGATTTTTTTTCTGCGCTAGTCATCCTTAATTTTGAGGTGATTAACTGGATGGATGACAGTTAGTCAACACAAATTCTTGGGCTACTCCAGTCGAATAATTGAATTCGACAATTACTTTTATAATGTACTTATTGCGTCATATTACTGAACGTAATTTTTGGGACATTAACCACAGAACTTAGATCCCTCGTTCCGCACGTTAAACGCTGGGTTGCCAATATTAACAACGGACATAACATGTATAACAATGCTACCAGAGCTGGAATAATAAAGAAATACTTCAAGTATTGAAACTCGGCATGGCCAGGTGGTTAAGGCACTCGACTCGTAATACGAGGGTCATAGGTTCGAATCCCCGTTACTTCAAACATGTTTGCCCTTTCAGCTGTGGGTCCGTTATAAAGTTACGATCAATTCCACTATTCATTGGTAAATGATTAGTCCAAGAGTTAGTGGTGAGTTGTGATTGACTAGCTGCCTTCTCTCTAGTCTTACACTGCTAAATTAGGGAAGGCTAGCGCAGATAGCCCTCGTTTAACTTTGCGCGAAATTCAAACCAAACAAAGCCATAAAGCGTTACAACTAGGACTATATACACTGCTGGCCAAAATCTTACGGTTAATGGACATAAAGAAAAATTATGCATTTTGCATTGTTAGACTCAACCACTTATTTGAGTAGAGCTTCGAAAGATGAAAATAAAAAAAGGGGAAAAAAAAAAAACTTTGTTAGCATTTAATAGGAAAAATGTAAACACTATGAAATTAGCCTGAATACTAGCTGGTCAAAGGTTTAAGACCATACCGAAGCGTTAATCGGTGAACCCGTAACGATATTTGGTCATTTGTGTTCAAGCATTAGCGTAAAGGCTAGTCATCACTACCCATGGCCATTTTTGGGCTACTATTTTACCAAAGAATAATGGGATTGACCGTAACACTTTGATGCCGCTCACAGCTGAAATGACGAGCATGTTTGGTGTGACGGCGATTCGAACCGATGACCTTTAGATTACGTGTCAACCTCCTTAACCACCTGGCCACGTCAGGCCAGGTAAAGTGAAAACAAGTTTATGTTGTGTGAGGTCAAGGCCTCAGGCTGCCAGAGCTGATGTAAGTGTATGAAAAATGAAGTAAATAAATTTTACATCTGGAAAGCTGAACAAGCTTATAAGGTAGTGACCATTCGCAAAGAATGAAAAGAATGATGCGTAATATCACAAGTCAGGACATAATGTATACTATTAATACCGTTTGAATAAACGGTAAAATTCGTAGTTTAATTCCTGTCTTGTGTACAGCATACAGAGATCATTGTGTATCTTTGTGCTTAACAACAAAAATTTAAAGTCAGCAGATATCATCATGACGATTACAAAACATGTTAAACTGTTGTCAGTCGCACAAAACTATCTTCAAAAATTATTTTGATTGGCTACAGTATTCTGTGACGAAATGCTAAAACAATAAAAATCAATACTTTTATTTTGAGAAATTATATCGTCAACAGTTAAATTACTGTTGAAAATATTCATGTTTGTACAACTAACACCCCAGTTTTAACTCTTGAAACTGTCGTGGTTGTATGACTGACTTTCCAGCTGTTGGTGACTTTATCCATATTTCAATGTTTAAATAAATCATTCGCTTGAATTATGGTTCACGAATGTCTGTTGTATTTTAATCTGAATATAAACATTTTGTTTTATTTGTCAAAGTATTGAAGAGTGTTTAAAATGGTGTATTGTTACACACGAGTGTTTTTTACGGTAGTTATAATATACTATTTGTTAACTATAGTGTGTATTACGGTAGTTATAATCTACTATTTGTTAACAATAGAGTGTATTACGGTAGTTATAATCTACTATTTGTTAACTATAGTGTGTATTACGGTAGTTATAATCCACTATTTGTTAACTATAGTGTGTATTACGGTAGTTATAATCTACTATTTGTTAACTATAGTGTGTATTACGGTAGTTATAATCTACTATTTGTTAACTATAGAGTGTATTACGGTAGTTATAATCCACTATTTGTTAACTATAGTGTGTATTACGGTAGTTATAATCTACTATTTGTTAACTATAGTGTGTATTACGGTAGTTATAATCTACTATTTGTTAACTATACAGTGTATTACGACTGTTAAAATTCAGTACTTGTTAACTGTAAGGCGTGTTTACGACTGTTAAAATTCAGTACTTGTTAACTGTAAGGCGTGTTTACGACTGTTAAAATTCACTACTTGTTAGCTAAAGGGTGTGGAACAACACTTAAATATTCTAAGTGCTAAACGTTGACCCCTTACTAAGATATTTTTGCTTTCATGGAATTGTTTGAACTTTCTGATTGTGGGGAACAATTACTGAAAAACAACTGTTTAACTTGGCTTGTTCTAATATAAGTATAAAGTATATATTTTCTTATTGCTTTCGGCAGAAATTACAGAAAGGCCACACCTGTAATACCCTGAACTATTTGTAAAAGATAACACCTTTGTTAACACTGGCGGTACCTGCCAGTGTTAACATATAATCATCCAACTGAAAAACGTTTTTATTGTAGAACAAAAAATTCGTCCTCAATATTGCCTTGAGGGCGACAAGACATAATTTGATAAAATATTTGTTATGTATAATGTTAAAAGTTGTATAAACACGTCGGATAAGTAGGTGGAGATGTTTATGAAAGGTGTTGGTGAACATAGGGCGCGCCACCTAGCTACATGAGTCACGAGGTTAAACAAATAAAGTGAACTATTATTATTATATCGTTGAATGAATCGAGCGTACAAAGGGGTCGTTACCTGACAGATGGAATTAGTTTTAAAATGATTTGTTGGGTGATGTGACATGTTTCCTTTCAACCCTGTTCAAATGTAGATTTAATTACCGAGGACTTGCATACGTGAACATTTATAATCAATGTCTAATTGACAGTTTTGGAATGAACTTTTATACGTTATGTGATGACACATAAACAAAATTATTATCTAAGTGAGAAAACAATCACATTTGTTTGAAAGTTCTATGCAAAGCTACACACAGGTTATCTGTACTAGACCGTCCACAATTCTTAGCCTACTCTTCACTGATCGAATAGTGGGTTTTGATTTATTTTTGAGGGGGAATCTGGTACACATAAAATACTTTTAAGTTTGAAAATTCTAATATCACGAAGGTGAAACCAATATCTTTGTTGTTAAGTTTATTTACATCCACGATACTGATATATGGATGACTTATTAATACAATAAACTTGTTTCTATGTTGTTAAGTTTATTTACATCTATATTTAGTAAATTCAACTTTTGTGCCTTAAACGGACACGATCGTAGTGCTGCACATAAACATACCATATGTGTAATATTGTAGTGCTGCACATAAACATACCATATGTGTAATATTGTTGTGCTGCACATAAACATACCATATGTGTAATATTGTTGTGCTGCACATAAACATACCATATGTGTAATATTGTTGTGCTGCACATAAACATGCCATATGTGCAATATTGTTGTGTTGCACATAAACATACCACATGTGTAATATTGTAGTGCTGCACATAAACATACCACATGTGTAATATTGTAGTGCTGCACATATACATACCACAAGGATATATTCTGTTGCTTAAGAGTTGAAACTACAACGCTAAAATCGGAGGTTCATTTCCCCTCTGGCCAAGCGTGTTAAGGCGTTCATAATCTGAGGGTTGCGGGTTCGAATCCTGGTCGTACCAAACATGCTCGCCCTTTCAGCCGTGGGGGCTTTATAATATGACAATCAACCCCTATATTTGTTAATAAAAGAGTAGCCCAAGAGTTGGTGGTGGGTGGTGATGACTAGCTGCCTTTCCTCTAGTCTTACACTACTGAATTAGGTACGGCTAGCGCAGATAGCCCTCGAGTAGCTCTGCGCGAAATTCAAAACAAACAAAGAAACAATTTGTTTCCACTCGGTGGGCTCAGCATGTGGCTTTGCCATAAGAAAACACAAGAGTTAAAATGAGCAATAAGACCGTTTGTTCGTGCAAAGCTACACGAGGGCTATCTGCGCTGTGCAATAAGCATATGCTTTCTTGCCTAAGAATTCAAATATGGAATAATGATTTATGCTCACTTACCTCGATGAGATATGTAGTTATGGTATACAGTGCAGTGGGTAATCACAAGAGTGAAACAGGTTTCGAAATGTTGTCAAGACATTGTGAAAAACAACAAAAAATATTCATACGGTGCGTCAGCATCATAAGAATTAAGAACACAAGTTGAAATGAAAGTTTCTCACTGATCCGTGACAATGCTATAGTTCGCTACACTGTATATTTCAGCCAGTTATTTGTATACATCAATCATCCATTAAATTCACACTGAATTTCAGTGAAGCGCAAAGTGTTAGATTGGATTGATTTATCATAGAAAATAACTGACTCTGTTGCAGAACAACTAATAAAGTCAAAAGTTGGTCACACTATTTGGATATTGTAAACAGTCTTTTCAAGAAAGTTTGTATCATTGTGTTCTGGTTATCCATTTTCAAAGGAAATTTCTGTCTTTAGGATACTACCTCTCGTTTTCTAAAACTTTGCCCCCCAGTGGCTCAGCGGTATGTCTGCGGACTTACACGCTAAAATGCGGGTTTCGATACCCGTGGTGGGCAGAGCACAGATAGCCCATTGTGTAGCTTTGTGCTTAATTCAAAACAAACAAACAATTCTAAAACTTCAAAGGCTATAACGTTTCGGATCTGTCTTTAGGATAATATCTCTCATTTTCTAGAACTTCAAAGGCTACAACGTTTTGAAACTGTTTTTAGGATACTATCGCTCATTTTCTGAAACTTCAAAGGCTACAACGTTTCGGATCTGTCTTTAGGATAATATCTCTCATTTTCTATGACTTCATAGGTTACAACGTTTCTGATCTGTCTTTAAGATACTACATCTCATTTTAAAAACTTCAAAAGCCACAACGTTTCGGATCTGTCTTTACGATACTATCTCTCATTTTCTAAAGCTTCAAAGGCTACAACGTTTCGAATCTGTTTTTAGGATACTATCTCTCATTTTCTGAAACTTCAAAGGCTACAACGTTTCAAATCTGTCTTTAGGATACTACCTCTCATTTTCTATAACTTAGTAACTGTAACTGCTTTTGACTTATCATATGTCATCCTTTCATTTAATGATAAACGGTTTGGTGGTTACGACACTCGACTTGTAGTTTGAAAGGCCGCAGATTCGAATCTTATTCTTTAACATGCTCGTTCTTTCGGCTGTTGGGGCGTTCCTATGTTCGGCTAATCCCATTTTGCTTTGGTGAATAGTAACCCAAGAGTTTGCGGAAGGTGTTGACTAACAACCTTTCTTGTAATTTACCACTTCAAACGTAGGGGACAGATAGTTTTCGAGTAGTTTTGTATGAAAGTTAAGAAACAAACATAAATATTTCTCATACACTGTACCAGGTTGCTCCTTTCTCAAGCGGGGCTGGCATGGCCTAGCGCGTAAGGCGTGAGACTCGTAATCCGAGGGTCGCGGGTTCGCACCCGCGTCGCGCTAAATATGCTCGCCCTCCCAGCCGTGGGGGTGTATAATGTGACAGTCAATCCCACTTTTCGTTGGTAAAAGAGTAGCCCAAGAGTTGGCGGTGGGTGGTGATGACTAGCTGCCTTCCCTCTAGTCTTACACTGCTAAATTAGGGACAGCTAGCACAGATAGCCCTCGAGTAGCTTTGTGCGAAATTCCAAAACAAACAAACAAACCTTTTTCAAGCGACATCTGTGGATGAGCTTAGAAGTTAGTTTTGCTTTTATTTTTTTCTAACAGATTGTTAGAAAATTGTAATAATTTAGCTCGAAGCAGCCTCACTCGTTATCCGTTCATTTACAGACCGAAATAGACAGTATGTTTTCGATTTTAACTCGAATAAAAATCCAGTCAGTTTCTGTAAAGACTCAAGCTTTCACCTTACCCATGAGCCACTGGGAAGGGCTAATAGAATTGCTTATCAGTATCTTTCGAAGACAAAAATATCCAGTACTGATGTTTTAAGGATAAAGAAATTGACAATAGAATGAACACCAATCTTCAGTTGATGGTTATTAATTTGGAAATTTGACTTTCAAATGTTTAGTTCACGAAATGGCTGATAACGTTAAAATTCGGGTTCAATTCCTGTGATGGACAAAGCTCAAGT
Source organism: Carcinoscorpius rotundicauda (assembly GCA_011833715.1). Classification (NCBI taxonomy): domain Eukaryota; kingdom Metazoa; phylum Arthropoda; class Merostomata; order Xiphosura; family Limulidae; genus Carcinoscorpius; species Carcinoscorpius rotundicauda. The sequence goes on from CM022394.1 coordinate 129,560,120, forward strand.
CTTCAACTATATAATATTTTTGCGCATAAAAAATAATACACAAGGCAAGCGAACGAAGAAAAAAGTTGATAAGTCACAATTAAAGAACTTCAAAAAGAAAATCAGGTATTCCGGATTTCGAATCCCTTAATTTATAATACTCTGGAAGCTACAAGTGATATTTACAAATGGTCACATTTACTTTGCCTATAACAAAGGGGACACATAACAAACAAGACTATTCACATACTTGGGAACGTGAATGTAAACCATTATTGTACCATGGACCATAGGTGCGTTATAAGAGTGACGGTCAGATTTCATTGTATAATAAATTAAGACAAGCTCAAATGTGAGGACTGGGATGTTGTTCACCATCAGTCTTCCTTTTCAGTCCATCAATTCAAAATCAGAGACGTCAATGCACGTGTTTGGCGTGAAATGTTTTTTTTCTAAGGTGAGTCCTTTTAGTGATGGTGGTTTCGAAAATACAAATTGAACATTTCGCATACAGCTTGGGCCTCATGGTTCTTACACAACATATTTGATTGTTTAGTAAACGTCCAACTGTATGCACCATGTGGATCAAATTATGAAGTTTAGTAATAAGCTGTGTGTATGTGTTTCGTATAGACAAGCCACACAGGGCTATCTGCTCAGCTCACCGAGGGGAATCGAACCCCTGATTGTAGCGTTGTAAATCCGAAGACATACCGCTGTACGAGCGGGGTCAGTTATAAGCTATTAAGCTCACCTCTGAGTTGCTCGGAATAGCCAAGTGGTTAGAGTGCTCGATTTGTCATCTGAGGGTTGCAGGTTTGAATTCCCGTCCCATCAAACATGTTCACCCTTTCAGCCGTAGAGACGTTATAATGTGACGAACAATCCCACTATTCAATGGTAAAAGAGTAAGTAAGAAGTTGGCGGTGGATCGTGCTGACTAGCTACTAAATTAGGGATGGCTAGCAGAGATTGTTCTCGTGTATCTTCGCGCGAAATTTAAAACAAGCACCTCTGAGGCATTGAAGGCTACTTGAAAGTTATCGAACAAATAATACAAGTATAGACCTGTCAGAATTAGTTTAGATAAAAGAGAGTTTAAAAATATTTATTACTCAAGTGTTTTTAATGCTATAACTTCACACCAGCTTCAATGTTTTAACGCTAAATCTTCACACCAACTTAAATTTTTTATGCTTAAACTTCATCCCAACTCAAATGTTACAGTGCCAAAACTTCACACCAACTCAAATATTTTAATGCTAAAACTTCACACAAACTCAAATGTTACAGTGCTAAAACTTCACACCAACTCAAATATTATAATGTTAAAACTTCACACCAACTCAAATATTATAATGTTAAAACTTCACACCAACTCAAATGTTCGCACCTGCTTTTTATTTACACTCATCGTGTTAATTCCAAGGTAGACGACGCTAATTGTCTAACATCTCAAAACACTTGACACAAAGATGGTTCTTAACATTAAGAAACCTAAATATTAAATTTATAATAACAAAGATGGTTCCTAACAACAGGACACCTAAATATTAAACTTATAACAAAGATGGTTCCTAACAACAGAAAACCTAAATATTAAACTTATAATAACAAAGATGGCCCCTAACAACAGGAAACCTAAATATTAAACTTATAATAACAAAGATGGTTCCTAACAACAGGAAACCTAAATATTAAACTTATAATAACAAAGATGGCTCCTAACAACAGAAAACCTAAATATTAAATTTATAATAACACAGATGATTCCTAACATTAGGAAACCTAAATATTAAATTTATAATAACCCTGAATCCATTCCGATCAACTTCAAAACAATCAAAATGTGAACTTATATCATAATTTCCTCGAAAAGCTGCCTGGGAAGGTCACCTATTTTAGCCGCTCGCACCACAATACAGTAGTGTGTTATCTGTCGATAAATCAGTAGATACTTGAATTATGTCATAAAGGAACCCTTAAAGTTGCAATTTGTACTGTCGTGATGTCATTAAAATGTGGGCGAGCCATGAATCACGAGAAAAATTATCCACTCTGCAGGCTACAACGCAGCATGAAATATTAACTTCAAAAGTAAGAACAAAATAATTGTTACTTTTAACTTTAGTTTTATTTGAACACGTGCGGGAACCCTGCAGAAGAATATCCAATTTTAAGATCGTCTTATCTACCAAAGTCACGAAACGGGTTATTACCAATATTTTAATATGATGACAAATTAGACACTTTGTTAAAGTTACGATGAGAAGTGTTTATTTACTATTTTTAACATTTGTTTTTATCACTTCTGCTCCACTGTTTCAGTGTTCACTATATTTTTATGCTTTGTGAGATTTAAATGTAACTTACACGTTTCATGAGACAGCGCTAACGCCCAGATGGAAAATAATGTCACTCCAGTGTACCTAGCGGCACAGGAAGGTCACTTGGACGTTTTAAAGTATCTGGTCTTGTCAGCCGGTGGCTCCCTCTTGCTTCGAGCAAAAGATGGTATGGCGCCAATCCACGCTGCTGCCCAAATGGGAGCCATGAAATGCCTTAAATGGATGGTAAGGTTTCATGTTTCTGTATAAATAAAGTAAAATATGTCGTGTTTTATATATAAACTGTATTAATTAATCTATGTTGGGACCATGGTTTCACACGATACTCTTTCGTTATCATTCTGTTTATAATCAATTCTGCGACCAAACGTCACGCGATTATTATTTTCTGTGGTCATTCTGTTTGTAATCAATTCTGCGACCAAATGTCACGCGATGGTATTTTCTGTTGCCATTCTGTTTATAATCAATTCTGCGACCAAATGTCACGCGATGGTATTTTCTGTTGCCATTCTGTTTATAATCAATTCTGCGACCAAATGTCATGCGATAGTATTTTCGTTTGCCATTCTGTTTATACACATTCGTCGTTTTTTACGTATTAAAAGTATTTGAGTTGATTTTACCTTTTTTCTTACTAGAAAAACTTTTATTTCTATGTAAAACATTTTTGTTACATAATAAATCATTTAAGATATAAAATGCTTCTTTACGTGAACAATTCTCTGAATAAAAAAAATCAAATTCATATTTGCATTAAAATATAAAATATCTTGACTGTTATAATGGCCTCTTCTATGGCATAGAGGAAGCAATTACCACTTTATTTTACTTCAAAATACACGCAAAATTGGAACTTATTGACAATTTATGGTCTATATATATTATTTAAATCACTAAACAAATGTAAGTGGAATAAATAAGTTACAAATAAGTTAGCGTTTCATAATTACTATTTTATAAATTAAAATGTACAATAAGCAGATAAAATATAACAAGAAAAATAATTCATAGTTCATTTTATTTTGATATTTCGAAACGTGTTTTTTCATGACCTGCATCTCGCGCTCGTGGCTGTTTGTTACCATCTGATGTCACGTGATGTGCAGGTATTTCGGGTGTTGTATTAAATGATACTGTTATTTTTGTATGCATAAATTTTTTGGAAGTGTCACCCTTCAGATTTAAATATGGATTCCACAGAGAAAATGAAAAATTGTAACTGTATTATTAAAAGGTTATTAGTTGACGAGTTTGGTAAAAAGAGTTTTTTTGTGATAAAGAAAGTGTTGTCAGAAATGGTAGACCGATGCCAACTCTGAGCTTGACTGGAAAAGCAAAGAAGTGAGTTCGAAAACTCAGTGTAAACCAATATGACAGGACATCTTAGTTAACTGTCTGTACTCACTACCAAACGCTTTTCTGCTGGCCTTGTTTGTTATTTAAGTGGCCCGGCATGGCCAGGTGATTAAGGCACTCGACTCTCGTAATCTGAGGATCGCGGGTTCGAATCCCCGCCACACCAAACATGTTCACAATTTCAGCCGTGGGGGCGTTATAATGTGACGGTCAATCCCACTTTTCGTTGGTAAAAGAGTAGCCCAAGAGTTGGCGGTGGGTGGTGATGACTAGCTGTCTTCCCTCTAGTCTTACACTGCTAAATTAGGGACGGCTAGCACAGATAGCCCTCGAGGGGCTTTGTGCGAAATTCCTAAACAAACAAACAAATTATTTAACAATAAATTTGAGACATTGAACTAGCAGAACCTAATGGCTTAAGTAACATATATAAGGCAATTAAAAGACATGAACATTCCTCCAGTTACATATTTTCAACTCTAGGCCTAACCAGATTTGGAAAAATCGCGGATTGAATTCCAACTGAACCACTAACATAAAATAAATGTGTAAATGCACAATGAACATGTGAAGAGGTACACAGGCATTATATAAAAAGATTAATCGATGTAGTTTAACATTTGGTTTAACAACAATTAGTATTTAGAGGTTATGATGAAGTCACTGGAGACTTCTAACCGTAGCAGTTATGTGGAATTGGTAAATCTGTCCAAGAAACATGATCCACTATTTAAATCCCACTTAGAAAATTCGAGTGTGTTTCTTTTTTAAGCCTGTCAAGAAGAATCCAAAAGGACTTCCTTAATTGTGTAGAGGGAGCACTACTGATTAACGTTAAAAGCAAAATAAGTTACCCCCGCTGGTACAGCGGTATGTCTCCGGATTTACAACGCTAAAATCAGGGATTCGATTCCCCTCGGTGGGCTAAGCAGATAGCCCGATGTGGCTTTGCAATAAAAAAAACACAAACACACACGCAAAATAAGTGGTTCTCCGCTTGTGGCTTTTATTTTAGATGAAACTACTGATGCAAGAACCATTTCTCAACTTTCTGGTGTTGTGCGATATGTGACGAAATATGGTGAAATTTGCGATAAATTTCTGGGGTTTACAAATGTTAGCGCAAATCGAACAGCTGCAGGTTTTCCAATACAGTGTTTGATTTAGTCGATGAATTAAATATTGGGTCAAAATTTGTTGCGCAAACCTATGATGGAACAAGCGCGATGTCAAGTGATCTGAATGGGCTTCAAAATAAAGTTAGAGATAAGTACCCAAAAGCTCTTTCATTCATCGTATGGCACATGGATTATATTTATCATTCATTATAGATTATATTTAGTGTTGTCGCCATCTATGACGAAGATCAAGGAGTGTGACAGATTTTTTTGCAAAACTTAAATCATTCTCTTTGTTTTTTGTGAAATCAACAAAACGTGTGCACGTTTCACACACTGAACTGAAGAAAAAGATTCCCGAAAGTAGTCCTGACTGTCTTGTTTAAACTATCTTCAAATAGAAGAACTCATTGACTTATTTCAAAATACTGTTCATACTTTTTTGCAACTGGGACACTGAAACTTTACCTGTACCCAAGCATTTTCGTCGAATCCCAGAGATTTGAAGTCAATGTCTTGTTGAATATATTTGTCAGAATTTTTGTCACATACAATTATTATGTTTGATGAATCTCGGGCAGCAGCTGATAGATTATACCTCCTTTCTAAGCGAATAGGAAATGATCCCTGAGAAGTCACTAAAATAACGTACATAAAGTTACCTTATGGAATTCTGAATGCAATTTGTGGAAGGAAACGAAAATATATTTCATGAATTAGGATTAAAATCACTTCAAGATAATTATTGAGAATACTTTAACATTCATCGCCTGAAAAGCGAACTTTCGGTTTTACACACTGACGCTGATTTGAGAATAAAATCAGTGAATGAATTATTTTATTGTTTGCCAAATGCCAAGTTAGATTTGGCCATCAGCACTTCGGTCGAGTGTTTTTATCTGCAAGAACAAGGAAGATTTGCAAGTTTAGTGTTTATCAAGACTGAGAAAGAGCTTCGTAAGGTTAATAAAGACTGATAGTTTCTATGAGGATGTGACAAATTTATTCAACCAATAGAAAAGGAGGATTTAATAAACATATAAATAAAATGAGTAGCCGTGTATGTCTTGTTTTCATCTTCAATTGGAAGTAATTAATCTTAATTATAATTACGTAGTTAATTTTATTATTTATTATTTTATTAATTATAATTAATGAATACACGTAGTTAATTTTATTATTTTATCATTTTATTAATTATAATTAATGACTACACGTAGTTAATTTTATTAATCAATAATTAATAACCACACGTAGTTAATTTTATTTTTATTGGCCGTTCTTTACTTTTTTATAATCCATCGTTTTTTTTCTTTTGCTTATCCATCAGGTTGTGGGTTTGAATCTCCGTCGCACCAAACATGCTCGCCCTTTCAGCCGTGGGAGCGTTATAATGTTATAGTCAATCTCACTATTCGTTGGTAAAAGAGTATTCCAAGAGTTTTTGGTGGGTGGTGATGACTAGCTGCATTTCTTCTAGTCTTACACTGCTAAATTAGGTACGGCTACCGTGTAGCTTTGCGCGAAAACCCAAAATAAACAATTATCCTTCGGGACAAATCACTGCATGCTCCTGGTTGTCGATCATGATTTTCCATTGTGATTTTTGAAGACACCAACTGGGGATTCGTGGCACTGTCAAGCAGAACAGGTAAACGGATTCCCAGTACTTAACGACGCCTCTATTTAAACACAATTCCTTCTCCACTAAAAGACACGGGAAGCTGGCATTGTTTATAAAAGGTCGTTTGTCGAGTCACCAAAGTTCAATCGTGTCATATTTGATGTCGAGCTCTGCATTTCATAAAGTATTCAATTACAGCTAATTCATCAATTTACCGTTGATGTCACTTCATGGGACTGATACGGATCACAGGTTAGGTAAAAGTTTTTGATTTTCCACTGGTTTTAGATTGGTTATTCATTCGTGCTGGAAGATAATGTTAAGTCTTTCAAAAATAAATACGCGAAGCAATTCAAACGTCTCAGTTTGCGCATGCTCTCTCTCTCTGTTTATTTTGTTGTGAGCTGCACGACGTCTAAAATTGGTTTGGCTGTCTTGCAGCAAAGCCACATCGGGTCATTTGCTTCGTCCACCGTGAGGAAGTTTAGTCTTTCAAATCCATGGACTTACTGCTGTTTGTCCCACAGTGATACAGCGGTAAGCCAACGGACTTACAATGATAGAATCAGGGTTTCGAATCCACCCGGTGAACACAGCAGATAGCTCAACGTGGCTTCGCTCTAAAACAAACTTATTGCTGTCTAACAGGAGGGACGAAAAACAAGTAAAGTGCGAAACTCTCGTCTTCGTCATTGGCGCTTGCGGTATGAACAAGCGAGGAAACTTCAAGTACGATAGACTTACGACGCATAGCGCGTTCGGCGGTATAAACTGTTTTTTGTGTTTTGAATTTCGCACAAAGTTACTCAAGAAATGTATTTACGTAAAATATTTTTTAAACCCAAACGAGCCGTTTTTGCATATATATTTCTCGACAAGTGGGTTTTCTCGACATCACTGATTAAAGCTACTCGAGTGCTATCTGTGCTAGTCGTCCCTAATTTAGCAGTGTAAGACTAGAGGAAAGGCAGCTAGTCATCACCACCCACCGCCAACTCTTGGGCTACTCTTTTACCAACGAATAGTGGGATTCATCTTCACATTATAACGCCCCCACGGCTGAAAGAGCGAGCATGTTTGGCGCGACCCTCAGATTAGGGTTCACACGCCTTAATTCGCTTGGCCGTGCCGGGCCAGGTGGTATAAATAAAACTAGATGTAACAAAAAACGGCATACTGTTTCAAACAACAATGGCCATATTGGTCAACCACGGATGTCCCATACCCTAAACTACTAAACTATTGAATAAATAAATTTAAACAAAATCTTGAAGCCAGGTCTTGTCATTCATACAGTTATTGAGCTTTCTCTTCAAACTATCTTAGATTTTACTGTCTCTAGAATATGGTTTATTGTCTCTGTTTTTTACATGAATACAAATATATTGCAGGGTAGAAACTTTTAAGGTACTTCATTGGGATGTTTATATTATTTAATTGGAAATCCACATTAAGGCTTTGAAAGCCATCTTTTCAGCCTCGTACCTTTTATCTGTCTTAACTCTGTATTATATGTCGAGATCAGACAGCTTGTGAATTTGTTGCCACTATCGAAAATCATTTTACAAAGGTCATGTGAGTCCTGCCTAATCGTCGTAATAAATTAACTATATTAATATATTATGGCAGTATCTGTAAACGTTGTTAATGATTTTATTAAGCCCAAGATCAGAAACAATCGACAAGGAACCACATCTTTCAAAATTGTTACAAAGCTTGCTGCTACTTCATCTTAGGTTAAATGAATATAACTGTCCAGTATTCCATGGATTGATGTAACCTACCACTTACATTCTATCACAAGATTATACGTAACATAAAATCACGTGGCTTGCCAAACTTCGCTTGGCCACTCCTAATGGGGTTTCTAGTTGTTCTTTTTGGAACGGTGAGACTTAAGAGGGCCAAGTTTTATTAAATACAACAAAAATGGCTTTTGCGTTTAAGAAACTACATCATGCCCTCTTTTGAAAACTTCTCAGTAATTTGATGCTGTTTTAAACTACGATCCCCCCCAACAGGTCTTATTCGGTTGAAGATACTTCTTAAAAAATAACACTTTCAGACAAATACAGAGTGATAATGCATCGGGAAGTTAAAATCTTAAAAAGCCTAAACCCTGATATCTCACATGGAGGATCTGTCTCTTACGTCACCACGATGAATACACTGCTAATAAATAGGAGATAAACAAGTACGAAATTCGTCTACCGACAAACCAGTTATTAAACTGTTTCATCTGTTTGTTGTTGTTTTTTTAAACAATTAATACAGAAGAAAATATACTTTATAAACATGCAAATGTTGTCAATGTTGCAGGTGGAAGACCAGGGTTTAGATCCAAACATGCGTGATCACGACGGTGCGACTGCAGTTCACTTTGCAGCAAGTAGAGGGCACTTGGAAACACTTCGCTGGCTTCTGAAACATGGCGGCCGAATATTACTTGACAAACAGGGAAAGAGTCCCCTGAACGATGCAGCCGAAAATAGTCATATGGAGGTGGGTTACGATGTGATTCCATTCATTTTCTGTTATCGTGTTTTTTATTTCAGAATAACCAGAATTATGTGTATAAAAACTCCCAGAGGAAGGTGTTAGAATAAGTTTACAAATGAGTTATTTCACGGTGTTATTAAACAACGCATCTGGAAGGTGAACACTAAAACTGAGTCCGTGAAAAGCTCGATAGTCTTGCTAAAGAAACGTTTTGTGTTCACGAAAACATTCACTTGAGCCACTGTATATCTTTACCCTAACTGGGGGGATAGACTGCCACTCTACACCTACAGCTCTACAGAAAGTAGTTTGTTTTTTTACGCAAAGGGACGCGTTAATCGCAGCCACTTCTGGCATTTGTTAAAAGTAAACTATTGAACTGAGTTGGTGAGCAAATCGGACTACTTTATATGTAGGTGAGTATAGACACTTAACGGAAGTAATAATAAAAACACGCACAAAAATTTTTTGTTTGTTTTTTAATTTCGCACAAAGCTACTCGAGGGCTATCTGTGCTAGCCGTCCCTAATTTAGCAGTGTAAGACTAGAAGGAAGGCAGCTAGTTATCACCACCCACCGCCAACTCTTGGGCTACTCTTTTACCAACAAATAGTGGGATTGAACGTCACATTATCATGCCCCCACGGCTAAAAGGGCTAACATGTTTGGCGCGATGGGGATGTGAACTTGTGACCCTCAGATTACGAGTCGCATGCCTTAACGCGCTTGGCCATACCGGGCCCACACAAAACTACACGATTAAACACATACACACGCTTTTTATTAGTGGTAAGTGATACGTTTTTGGACTTTAATAATAAAAATGGATCTTCCTCGATTGCTATTACTACGTGTTAGGTTTTCCATTGTAATTTTTGTTAATTGTTTTGGGGATTCATCAATTATCAGTTGTACTGGGTTATCCCTATAGCAGCTATGAACTGTGATACGTTTTCCTCTATAGTAATTATCAACTGTGCTGGGTTTTCCCATTATAATAACTGTCAACTGTGCTGGGTTTTCCCATTATAATAACTATCAACTGTGCTGGGTTTTCCCATTATAATAACTGTCAACTGTGCTGGGTTTTCTCGACCCCAGTAATGATCCTAGCCATTGTAGTTATACAAATGAGATTGAAACTACTATTATTTTAGTCCTAAAAATAAGATCCAGTTCGATTCCCCGTCACACCAAATACACTCGCTCTTTCATCTGTGGGGGCCTTATAATGCTTGAAATCAATCCCACTATTCGTTGATAAAAAGAGTGTAGTTCACGAGTTATCTCTAGTCTTACACTGCTGAATTAGGGACAGCTAGTGCAAATGGGCTTCGTTAAACAACGATTGCTTTGGTAAATTACTTAACAGTTTGATTTTGGCCTGGCTTAAGCCAACCGAGAGTTTGTTTACTCTACTCTGACTGTGGTTTTTGTAAAGAAATAAACCTGAGGAAGAATGACATTCAAGTTTATTAAAACGTTATTTTTGGTTTTTACTTTTCAGTGTCTTACTCTTTTGATTAAATACACATCGGATCCTCGACATCAGGGCAAAACAGTAAACTTGTGTACAAGCTGTCGATCACGCAGCAACTCTTGTTACCAGACCTCACACAGGACTGTGGTAAGACTGACGGTTGAATATTAATTATTATTTGTAAGTTATTAAAAGAAGTAATAATAATATATAAGTTCATGCTTCTGTTTGACAAATACATTTTAGAAGTAAGGATTAACTAACGCCATCTATTACGTTTTCTCAATGATCCGTGTTTAGTTTCGTGATAAATTTAATATGGATAAAAGTTAAGTGAAGTTGTATTAATAATAACCTGAATTTTACATCTAGCGCCATCTATTATGCTTTTCAAACCATGTGCATATGGTTCTTTGATGGATGTGGTTTTGTATAAAGGTAATCAAAATGCACATAAAATAGAAAATATTAAGGAATTCCTTCTTCTCTATTGTATCAAACGGAAATGCATCAGGATACGGTCACGTGGTCATAACTAATACCATAATCAACTCTTGTTCCACCAATGAGACAGTGCCACACCAGCATAATATCTATAAAGTTCAAAGAGACAGTCATACTATTCCCAGCAGTAGATCCTCAAAACACACCGATTTGAAGAGACAGTCGAACAAAAGGTTGAAATGGGTGTCACACTTAGGGTTAACAAAGCCTGCAATAGGACATTCTTTATAGATCAATCCAAATTTTAACTGCATGTCAACAATCAGTGATAGAATGTTTGATGAGAACAGTGTGACGGCCAACATCAAACATCTGCAATGCAGCATGTTGAGGGAGTAATAGCACCTCGAAACCTGAGGAAGGTTTACAGTAACAATTCTAAACCTCGTGAAGGGGCAAGATCCACAGGCCGACACGCCAACAAATGGGCTAATCTCTGACTCCATACAAATGAATTTTGATCACATTTCATAACCCAAAAAAATGACCCAACTTTTTGTTTTTCATTAAGTTGGGCTTAGCAAAAACAGTAGTTAGAAAAAAAGTAGACAATACTGATTTATCACTTGAATATTTTTAAAGGATCTGTACCAACAAAGCTTTAATCGTCACCTTTGACCTTGTGAATTTATGGTAATGTCCAAAATTCTATTAGTTAAATATCCACCTCAGTAGTATGTGTACAGACTTATACTGCTAGAAACTGGATTTCGATACCTGTGGTCGGCAGAGCGCAGATAGCTCTTCGTGTAGCTTTGTGTTTAATAACAAATCTTATGAAATATATTTTAGCTCTGGGATAAGTTCGTTAAGAATGAATTAAATAGTCTCAATCGGACATCCTGTCAACTAGGTTGTAAATCCGTGTAAGATTCGATGAAAAACCCAGATAAGAACCGTGCGTCGTAAGATTAGTTTACATTTACCATTAGGCTGCTTTTCACATAGCTTAGGCATTATCTTCAGCAAGAAAACTGGTACAAACAACCAGATCTCAACACCCCTTACCCTCACCATCACGTTTTGGTATAGCTCCCCTAATTTAGAACTGTTGATGAGAATAACCAGCCAGAAGCACTCGCCGCCTACAAGGTTGTTCTTAAACAAATATCACGTATAACTGTTGCAGTCATGATGCCATCAGAGTGGACAGCATGGCGCGTATTCTGTAGCATACGAATTCACTCGAACTGAGAATCTTGGGAGTTACTTTAACCACTAAGCCTAACCCACAGATCTAAGAAGACTTTTCGTGCTACGTTTTTCTCTATGTTCCGTCATCGAAAGAGCTTACTGCATCGAATCCACAGTCACAATCTAGCTGAATAATTAGTCTCCTGGTGTCAAGACGCATATTTACAAAATAACCCACGTGGCTCGTGCATAACTTATCGGACCAGCATTAAATTAATGAGCCTGTGGTCGCTAATCATTCAGCTGAATTACGAATAGCAAAGTTTATCTCAGTTAACTGAACTATAAACTATGAGAAGATGAAACGTTATTTCAACATTTCGGCCCGGCATGGCCGAGCGCGTTAAGGCGTGCGCTCCGTAATCTGAGGCTCAAACAGAGTCGCGTCAAACATGCTAGCCTTTCCAAGCCGTGGGGGCGTTATAATGTGATGGTCAATCCCACTATTCGTTGATACAAGAGAAGCCCAAAAGTTGGCGGTGGGGTCAAGACAGAATTCTCGTTCACCAGCTTTAATCGGTTTTAATTTTAAAGGAACATCCAAATTCACAAACCTTCAAATCAACCCACATTATCTTCATATTTCACTTCTGGTTGAGAAGTCAGCACATAGGATCACATACAAAGTTATAATGGTTTTCAAATGAGGCCTATGACACGAGACTTTTCGAAAGGTTCATTCTTCTTCAGGATAATATATTTCATTACTTTTATGGTGCAACAGAATATATCTCAGCGCCCTCTTTGAACATTCTAGGGAATAATCGTTTGTAGGTATAGTTTTCATCAAAATAATATTACTTTGCTGCATCTTGAGGAAAGAAATAATTCTCAGGACAGTGAGTTAATAAAATAAGGCTGATGATGTTTTATATAAACTGGGAAATGTTTAGAGAGAAGTTCTAACTTTTTGGACATTGAAACACGTGTTTTGGAAGATCTAAGAATATTTATATTTTATAGCATAAACTGTGTTATCTATTTTACTTTATATTGTCACATCGTTTCCTAGTGGTAAGTGTGCCGAACGGTGGACCTGAGGTTTCACGGTTCGTACCTTGTTACTGAAGAGAAGAAATCGTACTCTGCACTTTGGGCCATGGGTGCGTTATAAGAATGACGGTCAAATCCCACTGTTCGATTTGACAACAGTACAACAAGAGGTGGGTGGTGATGACCAGCTGCCTCACCGCCAGTCTATCACCAGTAAGACGGTTAACACAGATAGCCTCTTATAACTTTTCGCGAAATTAAAAACAAACTAAACCGAATAGCACGAGCTGCATGGAAAACTTAAAACAATACAAATAATGTTGGAACTAATCCCACTAGTTGCTGTACCTGTGTAGTTTTACATTGAAAATAGGTGACTTTTTCAATTTCTTCTCAGTTCTTTATGCTGAATGTCGTATAGAACGAAAAATGTTATTTTATATGATAAGGTATATTGACATCACTGACAGACACCGATATAAAAACTGGAAGGCTGAGGAGTAACTTCTTCCTCACGTCCTCTGAATCTTTAAACTTATATATTACTGTTTTTCAGCATCAGAAGGTTAAAATTACTACATTATGTAGGGTTATTTGAAAAAAAGACACACGATAAAGCTTCCATAAATAACACTTGAATACATAAGCCACATAGTAACAAACCAAAAGAGTAAGATTACTACATTACATACAGTAAACTGTAGGATAAACCACCAAAAGAGTAAGATTACTACATTACATACAGTAAACTGCAGGATAATCCACCGAAATGGTAAGATTACTACATTACATACAGTAAACTGCAGGATAATCCACCAAAAGAATAAGATTACTACATGACATAGGGAACAAAAACATCTTCAACAGATAGATTAACCATAAGGTTAAGATAATGTTAATAAACGGGTGCCTTTAGATGACCTCTTACTGTGAAACGTGCCTATAGTTTTGTGTACCACTTGACAGGCCTCCCAGTGGCACAGTGGATTGTCTGCTGACTCACACCGTTAAAACCGCGTTTCAATACCCGTGGTGGGCACAGCACACATAGCCTATTATGTAGCTTTATGTTCAATTATAAACAAAAAAACACACGATAGGGGTTATCTGTGGTTTAAATAACGTCACAATAACAAAATGTCTTTACATTATGGCAGAATATATAAGTTTACCAGTTCTGTTTTTCTTTACTCTTTGTGTTAATTTCGCGATAAAATTCAAATCTAGTATCACATAAGGAATATGGCTTCTAATGTTAAGAAATCCTTATAAAGTTTGTACTATTAATTTATATTCAATCATCTTAAGACATTGAGGAACAGTACAAATTAACTGACTTTTAGAATAAAATTCTGACATTGTTATGAGAATCTGAAAAACAACAGTATTATCTGTTTAAATAAGTTGAACACAAGAATTTAAAAGTCTTCAAATGACTTGCGCCACGTTCCGAGACAATCGAGAACCCTCGGCCGTAATTAATATTACCAGTTGGACAATATAAGGCTTAATGAAACTGTAATTAATATTACCAATTAGACAATATAATCCTAAAAAAACTTTAATTTTACCAGTTAGACAATATAAGGCTTAATAAAACTGTAATTAATATTATCAGTTAGACAATATAAGGCTTAATAAAACTGTAATTAATATTACCAGTTACACAATATAAGGTTTAATAAAACTGTAATTAATATACCAGTTAGACAATATAAGGCTTAATAAAACTGTAATTAATATTACCAGTTACACAATATAAGGTTTAATAAAACTGTAATTAATATTATCAGTTAGACAATATAAGGCTTAATAAAACTGTAATTAATATTACCAGTTACACAATATAAGGTTTAATAAAACTGTAATTAATATACCAGTTAGACAATATAAGGCTTAATAAAACTGTAATTAATATTACCAGTTACACAATATAAGGTTTAATAAAACTGTAATTAACATACCAGTTAGACAATGTAAGGCCTAATAAAATAAACCATGACTGATATTACCAATTAAACAATATGAGACCCGATAAGTTTATGCTCATTCTTTGAAGAACTGTTGGGACAAATCTTTGTAGAAAGTGACTTAATTTGAAACTTTTCTGTCGAAAATATTAAGCCTGGCTTTTTTGGTCGAAGCTTAAAATCCTATGGGTCTTATATTTTGAATTCAGTGTACGTGTGTATATACACGGATTTCATGTTTTATATACACATACACGCTTAAATACACTTATCATGTTTTGACTCCAGACGCACAATTCCCATCGGTCAAACCTTCCATCCCGAATTAAATTTCTTACGGTTGAATGCCCTTCAGAAAAGATCTTTGTTGTTGTTGCTACTTTGAATAGTTTCTTATCTAAAAGGCAATATATCTTTTTAATGACACGTGAAAGAGCCTGTTTGTGTTTTAAACAGGGTTCCGATGGATGTTCCTGTCCTTCCTCACCATCTGACGAAAGTTTCAGCTGGTCCGACGATTATACATCTGACGTAAGGTCCACGAGTCAGACATCTTTTACAGGGGCGGTCCCTCGGGGATCGACTAACCAATCAGTCGCTTCCAAACGTGTGAGTACCTCCTATGGATTACATCACAACTGTCAGCATAAATGCAGTCATTGTCAAGTTGTTTCAGCGGTTAACGATGAACCCCAAGTTGACAACAAACACTATAGACAGTCGAGCGATGCAAGCTCAGTTAGTAACCGTATGGACGGTTACAAAACTCCTTTTCCTCCAAGTTCTATAGCAGACAATAAAGAACCGTTTTTCTTACACCAGCCTACAATGACCTCTAACGACCGGGTGAAAACACTGTTTGAAAATAACATCGACAGCAAGAATCAATCAGCGAGCACAGACACATCAGTGTCACAACCTAAGTCTGCCGCCAGTATCACAACAAAATTCGGTAAGTGTGTATATTTCTAGTTCTCATTTTGACTGAAATCTTTCTGTCGATTAATTTTCAAACTTAAATCTCAATGTTTAGACTGTTCTTGAATTCATCATCTGTCACAGAATTGTTGTTTGAAGAACAGTTTACACCTCGTCACTAACCATAAACAAGTGCGGATCACAGAAAGGGACCTGGTCTATTGTTGTTGTGAAATATAAACACATGTACGACGTGCTAGCTGTTCTTAATCCATTAGAAATAGAGTAAATTTATGAAGGTGTTGGAATAATAAGCAGTGACCAAATTTAAAGGATGCGCCCCTTCTCCATACAGCTATAGTACGTCTATTTCTTTGGAAGTTTGCACACGTAATGCTTAATCTCAGACAGGTTGAAAGTCTGGCGAATATTAACTTAAATCGTTGTCTCCAAACTTCCAGGAGTGGAAAACAAAATCCACGTTTAGTAATTGACCTTTGTTTACCACCACTTTACCACCTCGTCAACCTGTCTGTCATTTATCATTTATCGTCTAATCTGATTTTGCCACAACAGAAATTAACGTAAATACTAGTGCTAGGAACAGCAGTGACATTTGATGAGGTTCGTACTTAAGTTTTGTTTCACTGAAAACCTTGACAACATATCCACCCTACAAACAGGAATGCTATTCAGTTTGTAGTGTTTGTTTTTTTCTCAAAGATATCGTAAGCACAAGATAAGATTGAAACATACCTTATGATTACGATATTTAAGATAACACTGTGACCGAGGTTAACTTTCCTTCGCACGTAGTTTTATCTCATTTCAAAGGCCAGGAATCTCAGTTTATCCAGAAAGTTGTGATTTCATTTTCATCTTTCCTTCTTTTCGACTCTTAAGTTTTATTACTTGGCAGTAATGCTATTAAAGTATCCATGATCGTAGCTATAAGCTGGTTTGTTATTTTTCTAGCAGTGGAAGCAGAAATACATCGGAAAACTTCTGGAGACAGAAGAAGATCTTCCGATCCCGTTCCAGATTATAACGACAAAATCATTTACAACAAGTCAGAGAACAACGATGATATAGGTAAAAGAAGTAAAAAAAACTCGCTTGTAAATACCAGCGTCCAATCACAGTATTCAATGGAAGCCTGTAGTACAAGCACAGACGAGGGAATAGAGCAGGAAGCAGAGGATGGGGGTCCCACGGGGGAAGACATGATGGAATACCCTCCCGAACTAAATGAGCTCTGCGATTTGGTGGATTCTTTGGATTTCTCTAGATCAACAAGCACCTCAAGCAATGAGGATATAGATTTGATTGACGAAGGTAATCGAACCTTGCAAAAGAAGGTTTCGCACATTACTTCAAAAGAGAAGGATGAACAAGAAGAAATTCAAGACTCTATTCTCAAGGGAGTTTCAAACACTGATCCCAAAGATGTAATGGACACTAATGTCAAAAGAGTTAAATGCACTAATGTGAAAAGTGCTACAGGTACTGTTGATAAAGGAGTTACAAGCACTAATCTAAAAAGTGCTACAGGTACTGTTGATAAAGGAGTTACAAACACTAATCTAAAAAGCGCTACTGTGAAGGAAGTTTCACGCACTAATGTAAAAAGTGTAACAGGCACTAATGTCAAAGGAATTACAAACACCAATGTAAAACATATTATGGACACTAGTGTCAAGGAAGCTCCAAGTAACAGTAGGAAAGAAAATATAGAAATTAATGACGATAAAGTTTCAGACACTAAAATTAAAGAAGTTGGTAACACTGACATTAAGGAAGCTTTAAAAGCTGATAACAAAGTTGCTTCAAACTCTGATATAGCAAAAGTTACCAGCACTAATATAAAAAGTGCTACTGACACTAACACCAATGAAGTTTCAAGCACAAATCCTAAACGTTTTGTGGGCATTAATACAAAAGACGTTCCAAAAACCATCTCAAAAGAGACTTCAGGTACCAACATGGGAAATATTTCTGAGACTGTGACGGATACTGGGTCTTCATCACTGCCCAAAGAAACTGTTGGTCAGATAAGAAATATTTTTGAGGAAATTAGCAAAACAAACCTAAATGGCATGAAAAATCTTGAAACCCATAAAGCTATTGTTGGTACCAAAACTGAGTCTGACATTAAGACGTGTAATGAAAAAAATGTTAAAAACAGTTTAACAGAAAATACCTCGATGGAAGTGCCTCCACCACCGCCGCCTCCTCTAAATGCTTACGAAATGACCAAAAATGAAATATTTTCAATGAAACCACATGCAGATATCAACAACGATTCTGGTTTGGTAGGACAGATGAAGCAATTGAGCTCTTTTGAAGATACACAGAAATATCACAATATCCAAGTGGAACCGCAAGCTTCAGATATCCCAAGAGATACTGAGAAGGTTCT
The DNA here is from genome assembly GCA_011833715.1 of Carcinoscorpius rotundicauda. Classification (NCBI taxonomy): domain Eukaryota; kingdom Metazoa; phylum Arthropoda; class Merostomata; order Xiphosura; family Limulidae; genus Carcinoscorpius; species Carcinoscorpius rotundicauda. Next base: position 129,578,525 of record CM022394.1, read on the forward strand.
ATCCAATAAAATAACGAATGGTGGAAAGCCTGAGAAAAGTCCCAATGACCAAGTTTTACTCAAACCAAAAAGGCACGTGACAAAGGCCTTCAATCCAGCGCAGATCAAATTTCCCGCTGGTTTGGACACCAACCTCAAACCATCAGAATTTTTAAAGAAGGTTGGTAAAAAATTTCCAGCGTCAAATGTAAAGGACAAAAACATTAACCAAGGACTGAATGGAAGTCCAATCAAAGTTCTGAATAATACTCCCACTTATCGAACGGAAAAAACGGGTTTAAGAGATGAAAACACCGAAAGAAAGGCTGTGGAAAACTCTGTGGTCTTGAAAAGTCAAGACAAAAACATTGTATCAAATGAGCCTTCAGTAGGAAGTTCTGGAGCAATTTCTAATGGTGCCACCGTTTCGTATAACCAGTCTACCTACAAAACTCCACTCTCCGTCTCTGACGAACAACTACAAGCTGTTAATTTGAAGAAGACGGAAAAAACGGTTCTCCACGGTAAGTTCAAAAGTAATTGTTCAGTTCCATTACTGCCTTTTAAGTGTGGCATCTTTGTTTTTTGTTCAGTTTTAATACTGTCTTTTAGGTGTACCATCTTTGTTTTCAATTCACGGATTCGACAGACCCTTTGTTTATTAATGTAATGTTCTTAAGTTAACGATATATGTCGAATAATAGCATCATTTCAGTAGAAATATATTAAATTGTCTATGAAAGTTTTGTAATTAATTTCATCGAAACTTTTACAGGGTAAACATCTTTATATATAATTGGCAGTAATTATGATTTAAAACCTTTCGATCTCCCTGTGGGCTTGAAAGATAATCAGGAGAGGTCAGATTTGTTTTGCGTTTGAATTTCACGCAAAGCTACAAGCGGGCTGTCTGCGCTAGCCGTCCCTACTATAGCAGTGTAAGACTAGAGGAACGGCAGCTAGTCATCACCACCCACCGCCAATTCTTGGGCTACTATTTTACCAACGAATAGTGGGATTGACCGTCACATTATAACGCCCCCACGGCTGAAAGGGCGAGAATGTTTAGTGTGATAGGGTTTCGAACCCGCGACCCTCGGATTACGAGTCTAGCTCCCTAACCACCTGGCCATGCCGGGTCGTGGAGACGTCAGAAACTGCTGTTGCTTTTCATCAAACAGATCCCAAGACTAACACTAGGTTTTGATGTTTCGGTGGAGTATATGTTGTGTATATAGCGCTTCACAGTTTCTCTTCCTAACACCGTAAACCTGTATTTAATAGAGGAATAACACACATCATTTATGCTACCAATTACTTATTGTGAATTATTTAGTCGACCAGCTGTTTGAAGTAATAAAAATTTAAATGTACTAAATGTGTGAGTTAAACGTGATACAGAAATAACTTTGAAGGAAAACACGTGACCATCAAAAGTAATGTTTGTTTTGTTCTTCTGCTAAGTTTCGGACAAAGTTACTCGAGAGTCATCTGCACTAGCCGTCCTCAATTTAAAGGTAATGGACTAGAAAAAAGGCAACTGTTAAACATCGCCCACCGTCAACTCTTGAGTTGTGTTTGTTATTGATCACAAGCTGCACAATGGACTACCTTCTCGCCGCGGTTATCGAAACACGAATTTTAGCGTGATATTCCTTGAGATTTATCGCCGAGTCACCAGAAGGCAACCATTAATCAAAAAGCTGGACTGACCATAAATTCACAGATGGAAGTGCGAAAACAAAGCAGTGAGTGGATTTAAACTCGTTACCCACAGACTGCGATTCCAGCGCCTCCTAACCATCAAATACTGACCTCAAAAGTGACTTATTATGGTATTACAATACACATAAATACGAAAACTAAATATTCGTATTAAATTCATGAAATATTCTAAGACATTATTACCTTTACACGAAATTTACGTTTATTTATGTTATAATTTTTTCACGTAAGTCATCTTAAGTTACTTGAAACACAGTTCTTTCTTTTGTGGCCCAGCATGGCCAGGTGGTTAGGACGATCGACTCGTAATCTGAGGGTCGCGAGTTCAAATCATCGTCGCACCAAACATGCTCGCCCTTTCAGCCATGGGGGGTGTTATAATGTGATGCTCAATCCCACTATTTGTTCGTAAAAGAGTATCCCAAGTGTTGGCGGTGGGTGGTGATGACTAGCTGTCTTCTCTCTAGTCTTAGACTGCTAAGTTAGGGACAGCCAGCGCAGATAGCCCTCGTGTAGCTTTGCGCAAAACTATAAAAACGATAACATTTTTTTTTTGTTTAATTCATTTTATTATATTTATTATGTCAACTGATGTTAATATATTCTAGTGAGTATATTATATACATTTTGTGGCATAATGAAACAATATTAAGGTCACATTATGGTCCTTCAATAAGCGTTATATTATATTGAACTGAAACGCTCAATATATTTAGTGAATTAAGTGTTGTTGTACATTCTATTAATAATTAATATTTCACTGATTTTAGCAACTAACCGTTATTCACAGACTATAACTATTAGGTGTGTATCGAAACTACGTGAAATAGTTCTCTGTCCCATCGCTTTACACATAGACGTATTTAATTCAAGCGAAACTTTAGGCTAACTACAACTTTTGGTTCAGACTGGCACATAAAGATCTGATCATTAAATGAATGTAAATAAATAGAATTAGAAAACACACACAAGAAAAGAATTACAAGTTGAGAACTGTAAAATAACTCTTGTTTTAAGAAATATCTAGTGAAGTAGGGGCATATAAACCGATAGGGGTATACGACCTGTGTCGCATTTACTCACACTTTGATCCAAATAAGTACGGGTTAGAAACCGATAGGAGTATACGACCTGTGTCGCATTTACTCACACTTTGATCCAAATAAGTACGGGTTAGAAACCGATAGGGGTATACGACCTGTGTCACATTTACTCACACTTTGATCCAAATAAGTACGGGTTAGAAACCGATAGGGGTATACGACCTGTGTCACATTTACTCACACTTCGATCTAAAGAAGTACGGGTTAGAAACCGATAGGGGAATACGACCTGTGTCACATTTACTCACACTTCGATCTAAAGAAGTACGGGTTAGAAACCGGTAGGAGTATAAAATCTCTGTCATATTTACTTCGGTTTTGCATCCAAAGAAGTCGGGTCAAGAAACCGGTATGGATGTAACATCTTTGTCGTACATTTTGGGGCATATTATTTTTCTGTTTAATTTTCTATTACTTGATGGCTGAGCGATATATCGGCAAAAAACTGGTATCGATGCCCACAATTGGCAGATTACAGATAGCTTATCGCGTAGTTTCGTTCTTTACAACAAACACTGAGGGGCAAAGGCTACATATTGAATATATGGGGAAAAATAACACTATTTTATCCAACTGCCTATTTTTTATATCATTCTGGTATATATTTTTTTAATTTTTACGCAGACACGAATAAACCACTGTTTCGTATTATATGGTTGTGTTTTGCAGTTAACAAAGCTTATGAATTGTTTAATAAAGGTGTTTTCTTGTTGTTAAACACGAAGCTACACTATAGTCTATCTTTTCTATGACCACCTCAATGTCGAAACCCGATTTCAGTGTTAAAGGTCTTCTAACTCATCCTTGTGTGACGGGGAGGGGGGAACTCTTAAATGTATTTATCCTTTAGAATGCCTTTAACTGTCGAGGGTTATATCGTATTTCCATAGTTATGTATTCAATTGTCAAGGGTTATATTTTGTTTCCATAATTATGTATTAAATTTTCGAGAGTTGTGTTTTATTTCCATAGCTATGTATTAATATGTCAAAGGTTATATTTTATTTGCAAAGTTATATTAAATTGTCAAGGATTATACATCTATTTTTCGGTTGTGTATTAAATGTCAAGGGTTAACATCTGTTTTTTGTCGAGGGTTATACTCCATTTCCTTGGTTGTGTATTAAATTTCAAGGGTTAACATCTGTTTTTTGTCGAGGGTTATACTCTATTTCCTTGGTTGTGTATTAAATTTCAAGGGTTAACATCTGTTTTTTGTCGAGGGTTATACTCTATTTCCTTGGTTGTGTATTAAATTTCAAGGGTTAACATCTGTTTTTTGTCGAAGGTTATACTGTATTTCCTTGGTTGTGTATTAAATGTCAAGTGTTATATATCTGTTTTCTGTCGAGGGTTATACTGTATTTCCTTGGTTGTGTATTAAATGTCAAGGGTTATATATCTGTTTTCTGTCGAGGGTTATACTGTATTTCCTTGGTTGTGTATTAAATGTCAAGGGTTATATATCTGTTTTCTGTCGAGGGTTATACTGTATTTCCTTGGTTGTGTATTAAATGTCAAGGGTTATATATCTGTTTTCTGTCGAGGGTTATACTGTATTTCCTTGGTTGTGTATTAAATGTCAAGGGTTATATATCTATTTCCTTTGGTTAGTTTTTATTTTCGGGATTGAATTTTTTTGGGGTTCGGCCAAAAACTTTATTCACTAGGTACACGAGCTTTGTTATTTATCTCTGGGTTCAGTCAAACATCTGAACATTAATTACAGATAAAAACATATATTATTGTTTTCAACAATTACGCCCATCTGATCACGAAATCGCCGATTTAATGAATAATCTATAATTGTTCGAAACGTTTTTATTTCGTTTCGGTAGATCGTGCCCATGGCGTTCTATTGAAGTTGAACGAACCGATAAGCGAGAAGAAAAACGACATAATTGCAGAGCTGAAACAAACGCAAGGGGGCGTTGAAGGAGTGCGAAGGTTGAAAGAAGAGCGTAAGCGAATGGAGATGGAAGAGGTAGTCATAATGATTTTATGGGTAGCATATAAACTGTTATATTTATCTTTGAATAGATACAACGAGAGATAAACATGCATGATAACAGTTAATATCTATGTTCATTGCACCTTTAAAACAATACCATTGTTAATATTATTATTACGCGAAGACTGTGACGCTGTCTCGAACGAGAATGTAATTAATCTTCTGTGATAATGCTCAGTTTTCTTTGTCCTGGAAATGCGTGCACTTCGTTTCAGCGATTGTAAAACACGTCAGCAGACAGGTTTATAGAATGACATATTAAAAGTTTTAAAAAAGGGCTAATGTTAGGTTGTTGAAAAGTATTACTAGTTTATTTATTGGTGGTATGACGAAGTTAACTAAACTAAACCACAAATAAACGTACGCGAGTTACAGTGTTAATTTTTTGTTTAATCTGTTTATCGAATATACGTCGTAATTATAAGTTAAAGGTTTAAACTATTGTTAGGCCTAAGACAAATAAACTTGTCATGAATTTCGCGCAAAGCTACACGAGAGCTATCTTCGCTAACTGTCGTCTCCCGCTGGTATAGCGGTAAGTATACGGATTTACAACGTTAAAATCATGGATTCGATTACCCTCTGTGGATTCAGCAGATAGCTCGATGTGGTAATTTAGCAGTGCAAGACTAGAGAGATAGCACCTAATCGTCACCACTCGCCGATAACTCTTGTACTACCTTTTATCAACGAATAGTGGGTCTGGCTGTGACTTATAATGCCTCCACGACTGAAAGAACGAGTGCATTTGGTGGAATTGAATTTTTAACGTGTATATTATGAGAACAGTGCCCAAACCACCTTTCCATGCCAGGCCTGATAAGAGTTCGGTGTATGCGGGTAAACTTATTTCGTATTATTCTAGAAATTAGAAGTACCGTTGCAATAAAGATACTGATATGATCGTTTATGTTTTGCTGGTTTCTGCTAGTGAGTATAAAATATTTCGAAAGAGGAGTTATAGCCACAGTACGCTGCATATAAATACAAAGTAAAACTGTATTGGAATTAACACAAAATGTGAACATGGTGTAAACAGTGCTCGCTGTCAAAGATAATGTCCTGTGCTCGTAAAGGATTTGAACATTTAAATAGTAAACATGAAATTAGAAGGTGTAAAAAACGTTTGTCGTGAAATCGGGTAGTTAAATGGTTCGCCATCTACACTAAAAAACCTGTTTACCTTGCATTATCGGAACATTAACCAACTTTCCAAACTAAGGAAATCATGGATGTGGAACGAAGGGATCATAAAAGCTTTTGTTTGAAACATTTTTCTAGTTTTGTTACTTTGATAACGATTTCAGTCTTCATTCCTATAACCAGGAAATTACTGGAGCATACAGCCCCACGGTCTCTGTATAGGAAGCGAAATATATTCCGCTGGTTTTCTTTGCTATTAAATAATAAGCAAAAGGAATTTCTCATGTTGTTTTTTTTTACTTCTAATTCTAAAACTAGATGTCACTTCTTATTATCAAGTACTATTTATGTTTTAACTTTGAAAAACATTTTGTTACTCAATTGAATGATGGAGTCATTGTGAGTGCGACATCCAACTGTGAAAAAAAGCCAAAATTTGTCAATATATATAATTGTTTTTAAAGAAAGAAATTAAAGATATTGCTAAACAGGTAATCGAAAATAATGTTTAATATTACATTTTTTTTTGTAATAAAAACCCTTTGTCAAGCGCTTACAATTTATTTCGACAGAGGGCGCTTATCTTAAACGAACTGGAGCTATTTATTTTTTTTATTATTATTAATGTTTCTCCTTCCGATGGTTCAGCAGACAAATCAGATGTCTTTATAAAATTTGGGGCTCGACTCTCTTAAGGGGTTCAGCAGCTACGTTATTTAAGAAGCGCTTTTAAATTTTCTCATCACCAACCAACGTTACAACAGAAATAATTTCCTAAACAAAAACATATTGACAGTCAGTATTCTAAGTCTGAGTCAGTATTTTAAAAGTCTGAATACCATTTTTTTTGTTTTAGGAAAGGAGGAGAGCAGAAGAAATACTAAAATTATACACTGCAGAAAATTTCATTAGCACAATTCCAGAAAAGGATGCTAATGGCTGTGTCATACCTCCATGGAAACGACAGGTTCTGGCCAAAAAAGCCGCTGAAAAGGCCCGGAATGCAGCCGAAGAAGAAAGACTGGTTTGTTAAAAAGTTTACCATATTTAAACCCAGAAAGATATCTTTAGATTTGTTGAATATTTCGTAAGTCATCCGAATAGTGTTGGGTCCAACATGGCCAGGGGGAGTTAGACGTTCGACTCGTAATCTGAGGCTCGCGGGTTCGAATCCCGGTCGCACCAAACATGCTTGCCCTTTCAGCCCTGGGGGGCATTATAATGTGACGGTCAATCCCACTATTCGTGGGTAAAGGAGTAGCCCAAGAGTTGGCGGTGGATGGTGATGACTAGCTTCCTACCCTCTAGTCTTACACTACTAAATTAGGGACGGCGAGCGCAGATAGCATTCGTGTAGCTTTGCGCGAAATTCAAAAAACAAACAAACCGAATAGTACAAGTAGCTCGAGTGCCCGAACTATGAACCCAAATATTTGTAGTTTGCGTACTGTAAAAAACAGTTTGCAGCCGTGGTCAAGAGTTGGCGAAAAGTTTATTAGTTGTCTACCATCTTTCCAGTTAACCAGTTGAAAACTGGGAACTGCTATGTGCATGTAAATGCTTTTTCAGGTTTGCTCGAAAGTTCGTAAACAATTATCGTCACCGACTTCTATTGGTGAATATTGAAACGTATCACGAGTTTAGTTTTTAGGAAGGCATTGCGAGATGGGCAGTATTTAATAATGTTAACTGATTTAAAGATTAGCATATTCAATATAAATTATTATTTTTAAAATAAAGCTAACGGTCCCTTAAATGTTTCACATAAACCTCGGACGTATTCGTCAAGAACAAAGAACTCCTCGAAAATGCTTAAACTTTGGGGTAATTTCTCGAATATTACAATCCTAGTTAGAAAGACTCTTACGAGATCAAATAATTGAACGATAATTTAAACGACTATAATTCATCTATAACGTAAATATTTCATAATATATCATCTCTAAATCTCTGACAAACGCCATACAATGTGTTTATTTCTGTGCAGAAATCTGCAGAGGAAAGAAGAAGAAACATAATACCGGAATGGAAGCGTCAGCTTGTACAGAAAAGCACGCCGCCTACGACGATAAATCCTCCCATTCCAAAATCGCAAAATAATACAGACAGGTATTAAATTACATGTTCTAAAACTTGAAAGTATTTCATATTCATAGCAAAGTTACGCTCATAACATGAAAATGGAAAATTGAAACCAGTTATTAGAAAAATAACACACATACTAAAAAAAAACTAGGGTAAAAACGTCATCTAGTATCAAAAAGGTGAACAACTATATTTGGGATTTGAGTGACTAAATTCCAGTAACTTTTTAGGCTTATTAGAACTGGTGTTGATTAAGTTCTAAGTTATATTTATTTAAATTTATATTTATACGAAAATACTATATAGAAAGATGGAGACTCAGAAACACAAGAATGATTGTTTTCGCAGTTATTAATCATGATATGGGATGAGTAAAAGATGCCTAACAGAAAGCACATGTGGTTCTTAATATCCAGTAACGCATGCGTACAAGGAAGGATTTAGGCCTTCTGAGACTCCCATGCAATACCGAGATATTAAAGGCCCCTTCACTAGGGTGATTCAAACATCCGATAAAATTGATAAAAAAGGATTCAGTTTGTAAGAACTCCACAAAGATCTGATCCTATATCTGTTTCTGGACAAGAAGCCAGTTACCTAGAAGTTCCAATATGATATTAGAACATCAGAGTTGTGGCTACAAAATCATTAATAATCCTGGGTTATGGGAGACCTTAAATACCAGACTATTCAAATGCTTTTCAAATAGTTTTACAAGCTTCAAATGTGATAAAATATTTTGCGCAAGACATATACTATGGGCACATTCAACAGTTAATCCTAAACAACAAGCTGGTGAGGAAGTGGTGAAGAGACACTGCTTTTAATTGAACACGTGATGTTTCTAAATAAAAATCATTGTAGTCAAGGTCCGCCATTTTGTTTGCATTCTTCAAACAACAAGCTAGTAGGATGTTCTAATCTGAGTCATTTTCATTTTGGCGAAAGAACAAAGAAAGCTAAAGACATCATAGAAAGTTTGCATTTGATAAAGTCAAGTTGTTATGCAACTTAGAGCAACATAACTAAAGGTGAAGAAAGAGTTATCAGTACTTAACATCAAAAGTAATTATCTAACTGTTCTTTACTTTCACAATAAAAATTGTCTTTTTTGTCCTTGCTCTGAATATACTCTCTCAACTTTCAGAGCTCAAGTTTACGGAATTACAACGCTAAAATCCGGGTTTCAATTCCCCCCTGTGGACACAATAAAAACGTATCCCATTATTCTTTATATTTATTGTATTATCTGGATAGAGCAATGAGTATCGAAACCCAGAGTTTAACCTTTCATGCCCTCGGATTTACCGCTGAACCATTAGAAGGCAGAAGTTGCTTTTAGAAAAAAAACTTTTTTCTTTACGTGTTATAGACCCTCCCACTTTTTTATATTTTTGTGGGTTGAGTTACTCCATTTTTGATGAAATATATGCGCGTTTTTTTCACTGAAACAACAAAAGACAAACAAAATCTTTAATATCTGGTGCTAAATAAAATTTGTTTATTGTTGTTTAAGGGCGAATTTACATAACTGGGCTATTTCGCATACGCTCACTAAAGAGACCGAATCTGAAATTTTAGTGTTATAAACATTTGTTTAAACGCAACGCTTTATAATTAGCCTATCTGTTACGTATCCACCGCAGGGATAGAATCCTGAATTCAAGCATTACAAATTCTTGAGATGAGTCACCTGGTGGAGTTAGAATATACAGGAAGTGCTGTGTGACGACTTCTCGTCCTTTTATCTTTTCTTCTACACAAAAACATCTCTTTGAATATTTATGTTAAAAAGTAATATAAATATACGCAAGGTATTAGAACTAACCTTTAATATAAGGGACTTTAACATGGAACCAAAGAAACTTCTGAAATGCTATAAATACAGATATATATACACAACATTGTTTCTACCTGATTAAAACGATACATTCTTGAGCATATTAAACTTTATTTCCTGAAAAGAAACGCAAATAAAATTAAATAAATAATTATTTTTGTTTTCCGTTTTTGCAGTTCACAGGAGTCCCTAGTGAGTGTTTTAACAACCAAAAAATACTTTGAAAATGGGCAGAATAAATGTACGGAGGATCAGAAGAGCTTTGTCATCAGTGAAAAGAAACAACCAACCAGTTAATTAATAACAGAAAAATAAAATTAATTTTGAATAATTAAAGGATTTGTAATGGCAATACGAGATATAAAGGACGTGTTTGAAAAACAAACAACGTACGAATTAATTAAAGAGAACTATTTTAAATGTAGGAAACAAGTTTGTTTTTGATATTTGTATTTATGAGTCGCATCGTGAGAAATTGACCCCTTGTGGTAGCGAATACAATTAAATTTAATTTTATAAAATATATTTCTCTAGACATAAGTACAGGATTAAAATGGTTCGTGACCGTTTCTGACTCTTATTATATCTGTGATAATCTTCCAGATAATGTAAGCTTCCTAATCTAGAGGTTGCAATCATAACAACGTCACAGTGGATGGTTGAAATAGCAAACTAAGGGGTGTGCGCGTGTACAAGAAATATTTTTCAGTCTAACGCTTTACTAACAAGTGCTAGTGATGATGTGACTTAATACATGTTTTAAATATTGTATAATGTTTGTGAAATAAAATATATTTTGTGACTGTTACTTGAGTATTGTTTGTTGAAGTGTCCGTCAGTAGGTTCTGAGAAGTACTGTATAGAATGTTGTTTAGAAACGTTAAGTGAATGTATCAGTTTCAATTGGTTGAAATCCTATCATTCTCAAAACTTACCATAAAACACAATAAGCTTGGTGAAGGAACTGTACGAGTCATTTTAGGCATCCACGCGAGTCAAAATGTTAAAAAATACGACTCTCTACCAATCTTCAGCGAACGTAATCTGAGCTTGCCATACGAGTCAATGTTTTCACCTGTGCAGGTGTGCGGGTAAAGATTATTACACATTATTATTCCTTGGTTCACATCGAAACTAGGCTTAACGAAACACCCAGATGAATCAAGGGACAAAATTACAAGATAATGACTTCCTACTGTGATATTTCTTCATCTCAAATTCGAACCGAGACCCTGTCAAGTCTCAATCCAGCCTCAACGATAACAACTGTATTCCCAGATTTTTCGTCGAGTTCAAATGACATAATAAGCACATAGGTTCAGGTTCTAGGATCAAACATTTACGGCATCGTTTATAAACAACTGAAAGTGATGAGTGTCTTTTCGCTTTTTCTTCACAACCTCAGAATACCAGGCAATACTCACATCGGTTAACAATTTTGGGGCGCTTAGGCACCCACAAAGATGACACCTATGGACTGAACCTGACTGTAACATATACAGCTAGTTTTCAAATCCGTCACTATATTGGGGTGTTCCTGTTATGAAGATTTGTTTTTGGTGTTATCAATTTTTAATTTCTTATTAGAAATCTTAGGGTCGTCAATTGATTGGGGTTGTCCATAACGCATTGTTCCATGATGACTGGTAATTGTGATATTACACTAATACATATAAACACGTCTACGGCCTAATCACTTGCAAACAAATCTGTCCAACAAACGAAAGAAAAACATTTCTAAAAATTAAATACACAATTCATTCTATCGCTACTAGACGGCGCCACCACACAAATATTCAAAGCAGGTTTTGTTTTTAATCCGAGACAAATAAACAAGAAATAAAAACATGATGTTAAACACCAAAAAAATGGCGCATAGAGTCAAAATATTAAAAAAGCAATCACACTATACACGAACAAATTTAAGGTGAGAGTGTACCCTGGTAAAACGGAGGTAGGTTTACAGACGTACAACATTAAATCCGGGGTTCGGTTCCTGCGGGGAATAAGCAAATAACCAATGTCGTTTTGCTCGAAAACAAACAATCGGAGACAAGCGCGCCAGAATTACTTTTTTAAAATAATAATCTTATTTTCATGAATACAAATATTTATCTTCTACACATTAGTTCTTTCTACACCATTTGGCCCAGAATAGCAAGGTGGGTTAAGGTGTTCAATTCGTATCCTGAGGGCCGCGGGTTTGAATCCTCGTAGCACCAAACATGCCTTTCAGCCATGGGGGCGTTATAATTCTATGGTCAATTCCACTATTCGTTGGTAAAAGAGTAGCCCAAGAGTTGGCGGTGGGTGGTGATGACTAGTTGCCTACCCTCCAGCCTTACCTTGCTAAATTGGGTACGCCTAGCGCAGATATCCGTCGTGTTGATTTGCGCGAAATTCAAAAACCAAACCAAACAAACAAACAAACATGTTGCTAGAAGTTTGTTGGCGAGAGTGAAAAAAAGCAGACGTATTTTTGAACTTAGCAAATTTATAATGGAAAACTGAGTGAAGAGCAAGTTTGTCGAGAACCTATCACTTCATATAATTGTGTCCCGGCTGCTCACCATTTGAAGTTACGAGCCATACTGTTATGTAAATGTTTTGTAAACGACAACATGTCATGTTGTGTTTAAATTTTCATTTCTATTATTTATATTTCCATATTTATATTATTGTTTGAAAGCTTAAACCAATAAAATATGTGGTTATTCATTTAAAATGACATTTAGAAATTTCTAGAATTAGGTAGATCAAATATATGACTATAAATGGAAATATATGGCGGCCTCGCGTCTAGACGTTGAGTCTCGTGCAAGAACGGACATGCGCGTATTGCTGTGGAGTTCTGTAGAAGCTACGCGATTGTTCGAGAAGAGGCCTACTAATATATAAACAGACGGCGACGCGAGGGAAAGAAGCAGAGTCATTAGTTTCTATTCGAAGAAAAGAAGAGTCAGTCATTCGTTTGAGAAAGTTTAAGTGTTTGCTGCGAGTTTATTCAACTTGAATTTGTGTCTGAAGCTAGATCTGCAGAAACTGTGATTTTGTTTCGTCAATCTTTGCGATTCATTTGAATTTCTGGTTGTGCTGAAAGTCGTCACGTACGGACTGTTTAGGGGAGACTGGGAAAATTGGAAGGCGGCAAGTTTGAGACGTTCATCAAGAAGCACCGTAAAAAGAACTTCGTCATTCTCCATTCAAACTTCGGTATTTCTTCGTGGGACCAAATTCACACCCTAGACCGGAATTTTGGATTTCTGATCTGAACTTTTGGACTTTCATTCTAGATTATTATATTAGATACAGGCCAGTACCATTTTGTGTTGTAATTAATTTTGAAGGTTTAAACTTAATATCTGTCGTTGTTATTATATAATTTATGTTATATCTGTCATATATATAATAGCTTATTGTAATAAATTATACAAGCTGTTATCTGTGTCTTTCTGTTTCGTTTAGTCTACGAAAAACATAAAACATAAAAAACCGTTACACATACCGAACGAAACGCCAAAGATTTGTTTGTTTGTTTGTTTGTTTTGGAATTTCGCACAAAGCTACTCGAGGGCTATCTGTGCTAGCCGTCCCTAATTTTGCAGTGTAAGACTAGAGGGAAGGCAGCTAGTCATCACCACCCACCGCCAACTCTTGGGCTACTCTTTTACGAATAGTGGGATTGACCGTCACATTATACACCCCCACGGCTGGGAGGGCGAGCATGTTTAGCGCGACGCGGGCGCGAACCCGCGACCCTCGGATTACGAGTGCACGCCTTAACGCGCTCGGCCATGCCAGGCCCAGAAACGCCAAAGAAGACCGACAAGTCGAACGATGCAATGACGTATAAAATGAAGGCCGAGGTTCAATAAAAGGTATATCTAATGTAGGTGGTTCCACCGTAAATGAAAATACAAATTTAAAAACTTTAATAGAACTAGGTGAAGAAGAACTAAAAACTATAGCCTCCCTAGCGGATGTTACTCAAATTAAAGATATGGGAAAAAGAACAAAATAATTCAAAAAAATATAAAATCTACTGCTGTCTTGAGGCTACATTGTTAGACAGTGAAAAACTGACAACTGGTAACGTAAATGTTAAAAAACCCACTCTGGATATTGAAACTAACACAAATTCGAAACCAAACGGAAATTCTGACGACGAAGGCTTCACACTGGTGAAGACTAGAAGAAGTCAGAAAAAAAATACGAAAAACAAACACTAACAAACACACACAAAATGTATCTAAATTACTAAAAACGCCATAATCATACAAGGCATACCAGGAAACTACAATCAACTACAACTAGCAAGAGAAATATTCAGGTGTAAACCTAAAATTAACATTACTAACATGAAGCGTCTGTCTCGCGGTGAGGTCCTCGTTCAAGGACAGGAACCCGCTGGCTTTTATAGATTACTGAAAGAATGGCCTTCAGACGCTTTTAAAACAGGAAACATAACTATACACTTCCATGGAGCTAGACCAACACCCAAATCTTTTGTAACCAGGGTGTTGCACCTCTATATTGACACAGAATATATTGAGGATGAATTAACTGAACTTAACATAAAACACGTTTCAGTTGAATGGATAATTTCTAATATAACTAAAAAAACAATAACTAATCTAATTAAAGTATGTACGAAAAATACCCAAGACATAACCCAGCTAGTAAACAATGGTATCACAATGTGGTATCATAAATACACAGTAGAACAAACCAAAACACCACCAGTGGTTGTAACACAGTGCTACCAATGCTAAATACATAAAGCAACAGTATGCCAAACAACTGCGTGCTGTGTAGGTTGTGGAGAAAATCACCACACATATCAATGTGCCAAACTAAACCCTAAACCTAAATGCTGCAATTGTGGGGAAGAACAAACGGCAAATTACACAGAATGCCAAAAATAGAAATCTATTAAGACACACTAATACCAACTTAAAAATCCAAACATGAACAAGCCACAAACAAACAAAATCCAAGAACAATTAAAATCAACTACTACTCAAACACCACACACAGACAAACTCATATGCTGCAGTAGTCGAGAAAACACCATTAATGCAGGAAAAGCCATCAACAAGTAATGAAGACAAAACAACTGAAGACACGCACAGAACCACTTCTATGAGCATTGAAAACACACTAACCAACGCTATTACTTGAAATATTGACAGAATATATTAATTCAAATAATGGAAATATTGAAAAACATCGAAAAATACCTACCACAAATGTTAACATACATCACGAACTCTCTTAAACATGGATAAATTCACAGTATTACACATTAATATCCAGAGTTCTATTGCTTCCAACACCTTTCCCTGTTAAATTTGTACAACTAATAAAATCAAATGTAAATAATATTAATTATTGAAGTAGTGCTTAAACACAGTCATCTCTGTAACAGACTCAAAAGAAAAAAAATACAAATGGACATTATCCTGAAAAGGACCAGTCTAATGTTGATATTACTCCATATTAATCAGTCAGTTCCAACAAGGAAGAAGAGGTCTCGGTGTACCTGACCCTTCTGACTATAGAAATTATGCATACTCAAATACCAGAGACAGACAGACATGTTGCTAGGTGTGACTTGAAGTTCGAAAGACTAAAACAAACATCTTGTAAACCATGATGTGAGGTACAGAAATAAACATGTTTGCAGTTCGAGAAACAGAAACAAACTTCTCGCTAGACAAGAACTAGACATAAATTTGCTGTTGTTTGGTGGTTGTTCAACCATTAAATCTTTAAAACCATTGGAATAATCCCAGCAGGTGAACATTGATACATCCCTTTGTAAAAATGTTTAACACAAGCAAAACCAATAATAAAACTACTATGAATAATTTATGTAGCAATACTAAAAAGAAAATCTATATGCTATATACTTGATGTTATCTCAAAGCTGCATAAAACTCCTATTAAATCTAAGGTTACCACCAACCGAGAAAATTGTTTGGTTATAGAACCACGTGGTCCATTTCATAACCAAGTGTTAAATGTATCAACTTAATATATCAAAGTCAATACAGATAATTCTTCTTATGAAGGTTACCGAATTGCTTACAACAATAACTAGGTAACAGCTGTTTCAGTAATCTACGTATTACAAACAACCATTTGGTTCTTTGGTATTTCAGCAAAATACCTTTATCAGGTCTTTACTTGGACGGTACAAGATGTAAAATTTGTCATCCACTTTTAACTTAGAAGGAGTATTTTACCGCTGAACTTCGGGACGAAGGGGGGATGCTTTAAAAAACTAAAGGAAATACCGTCTGTCTCTTCTGTAAAACTTGAAATCACTGATAAAACAAAAATTCATTTTGGACGTAGATATCTCATTCATTGATAACAGTTTTAACTTAAACATTTATGGTAAAATAAATAACTTCAAACTCCATGTGTAATGGAATTCCTAATACCTTAACCAAATGTGTTATCATTTCACAACTGAAAAGGTCCGTGTGGCAAGGTGGGTTAAGGCGTTCGACTCGAAATTTGAGGGTCGCGGGTTGGAATGCCCGTCGCACCCAACATGCTCGTCCTTCCACCCGTGGGGGCGTAATAAAGTTACGGTCAGTCCCACTATTCGTTAGTAAAAGAGTAGCCCAAGATTTGGTGGTGATGACTAGCTGCCTTCCCTCTAGGCTTTCGCTGCTAAATTAGGGACGGTTAGCGCAAATAGCCCTTGTGTAACTTTGCGCGAATTTCAAAACAAACCACAACTGAAAATATTTTCGCTTGTTTATAATAAATCTAACTTATCTTATTCTATATCAAGCTGTTAAGTGAAAAATTCCACTGATAATAAATATATGGAGATTTATTTCAATAATTATAACAATACAGTAAATAAATATGATTTCAGTTGCAACGTGAAAAACGTGTTTTTTATCCATACAGAGAGCCATTCCTGCTTTTGAACTTGGTGACGTTTAGTAACCTTAAATAGGATTGGTCACATTGAGGGACTATTTGGACACATCATCACGTGTCTCTTTCTCTCAGTCGTGGGTACCAGTTTAACTTTTAGTTCTACACCTTGAAGAGAAGGTACGGTATTAATTTTTTCGTTATATAAATTTTAATTTATTTATGTTACTTTCTATTATAAGCATTTTAACAATCAGACCAGATGTACTGATTTCATGTTATTATAATAAGCCGTTAGAGCTCACGTAATTTTCTCCAGTATTCTCACAATTACACCGTGTACTTCACATTTTAACAAACCATCATACCTTATGGCATTCTTGCAGCATTCTAAGTTAGATCGTGATGTTATAATAAACAGTAATACCTCACATGATGTTTACAGCCGCACATTAACTGGAAAAATAAGTAATTAGTAATATGCATTAAATTTAAATCGACATTTCATAATATTATTGCAAACAATTAGCAATTACAGATGTACTTGAAGTTAAACTAATAATTAGTTTTAAATCTTTAAGATACAGCAACGTATGAGCTTATGATTAAAGTTTCACACTTTCTGAAACTTTTAAAATTATGTCTAACAGTAAGAACCAATCAACGCTACTGCACACAGTTTATTGGTCCATGTTACTCATTAACACAGCGGCACGTGTACTGACTCGCACCTGCTAATGATCAGGTTTCGATACTCGCTGTGAGCAGAGCACAAATAGCCGACTGTGTATCTCTGTGCTTAATTATGAACAATTAATTTCATTCATTAAGTAATCAATGTAGCTCTGAAAAACCTGCTCTATTAACTCTTGTTATTTATTGGCCAATCAATGTAATTGTTTGAGTCTACTATATTCATTCCCTTTTTTTTTTATTGACCAATCAACGTAGCTGTAATAAACTGCTCTATTAACTCTTGTTATTTATTGACCAATCAAAGTTAACTGTTCATATAAACTTTATTGGCCCTATTATTAGTTAACAAACTCAATAATGTTACTTTTTACTTTCTTTTTTCTTTTCGTTTGTTACAATTTTTGACTGGATTGTAGTTCGGGTGTTTATATGTTTATGGAACTCTGACCCGTGTTTTTAAGCATGTTTACACATGATTATATGCGCGTTTGTGTTTAAGTATTGAAATTAAGATTTGTAATTTAAAGACCTAACGCATTCTTTGATTGACAGTGCCCTCTGTTTTGGCGTAAAGTTTCCATATTGATCAAGGCTTCTCAGTACAGCTGGGGTCATCAGAGTAAGTAAACATGGTTAAGCCTTTTATAAAGGTAAAGTGTACGTTATATCGATTGGGTAATGAGTTAGTTTTAATCCACAGTGAAAATAATAAATATCTTTAACACACTTATAAATCAAACATACAGTTCACTGTATAACACTGAATAATGAATCAGATGCAATGTTATAGATCTATTCGCGTATTTAAACAAATTTATTTACTATATTGAGAATTAATAAAGGACTCAACATTCCATAAATGGGATGATGGTTTCACATGAGTATAAACCAATTAATAAAGTCATGATGTATTGATCAAATAATTTATTATCAGCTGCCAAGTAAGTGTACGAGATGATTGGCATCACGTCAACTATTTTGTACTTTATATTCCATCTGGAGTTGTTAACAGCTGCAACTCTCAGACCAGATAGACCCGAATATCCTGTTGTGTACACAACGACTGGCCTGGTTCGTGGATTAACTACATACACTGCAACTGGAAAGACTGTAGATGTGTTCTGGGGAATTCCTTATGCAGAGCCACCTACTGGTCACTTGAGGTTTCAAAGCCCTCAACACAAAAGATCTTGGAAAGGAGTTCTAAATGCTACGACTAAACCAAACTCTTGTGTCAAGATCATTGACTCCTCTTGTGGAAACTTCTCTGGGGCTATTATGTGGAATACAAAGAGTCCCCTTAGTGAGGACTGTTTATACCTCAACATCTGGGTTCCATACCCAAAGCCACAGAAGGCACCTGTCATGGTCTGGATTCACGGGGGAGGTTTCTACTGTGGTTCATCTACTTTGTTTGTTTATGATGGAGGAATATTGTCCTCTGAAGAGAATGTCATCGTTGTTACCATGAATTATCGTCTAGCAAGCTTGGGTTTCCTTTATTTCAACCGATCGGACGCGCCTGGTAACGTTGGACTTCTTGACCAAGTCATGGCTTTGGAATGGATAAATAAGAACATTGCACATTTTGGCGGTGACTCTGAGAAAGTGACAATTTTGGGTGCAAGTGCTGGAGCCAGTAGCGTGAGCTTGCACCTTTTATCACCTTTAAGTAAAGGACTATTTAACAATGCAATAATGGAAAGTGGCTCAGTGTTTAATTCTTGGAGTATTCACGATCACGAAACTGCCATCAATCAAGGACTGATATTAGCAGAAGCTTTAAACTGTTCTCACGATCCTAGAGATTTGGTTTCCACAATGGAATGTCTTAGAAACAAAGATCCATTTGATCTAGTAAAAAATGAGTGGATCGAAATCGACTTCTTTGATTTTCCTTTCACTCCTATTGTTGATGGAATATTTCTCACAGACACCCCGGAAATAATCCTGAATGAAAACATTACTGAGAGACCAAATATCTTAATTGGAAACAATGAAAATGAAGGATCTTACTTTTTAGTCTATGAATTTCCAGAAATATTCAAGACAGAAGAAGTTGGTGTCACTCGTGATGAGTTTCACAGATTAGTTGGAAAAGTAGTGCCTGACGCAAATACTTTCCAAAGAAAGGCTATTATTCACCAATACACGGACTGGTTAGAAGAGGATAACATCCATAGCAACAGAGACATGTTCATTGATTTGGTGGGGGACAAATTTATCACGTGCGATGCTAATGAATTCGCCCATAATTACGCAGAACGAGAAAATGATGTCTATATGTACATCTTCTCTCACACACCTTCTGTCACTGCTTGGTCTCAGTCGATGGGCGCTACACACGGCGACGAAGTACCCTTTGTGTTTGGAACACCTTTCAACCCTTCCCTTGACTACAGCACCGAAGAGCAAGAACTTTCCAGAAGAATAATGAAACATTGGACAAATTTTGCTAGAACAGGGTAAGAACCGATTTTTGTTTATTTCGTTTATATATAAGTAGAATCCGAACTCGCTGGATCTCCCACTATTTGAAGTAGTTAATTATTAATGATTTGCAACTGATTCGGTCAATGATGTTTTCTAGTGGTTAAGTGTTTCAGGACTCTTAACAATGGAATTTGAAATCCAATTTGTGTGCAGCTTTCGGTACAATTGAAATAAAACGAAGCATAAAGAGAATATCTCAACCCAGGGTAAAGAAAAACAGCCTATGTGAGATGAGCGTTTATTATTTCAACCGAAAGCTAATACTCTTGTTTTAAAATGCAAGAGTAATTACAGAAGTATGATTTGATCGATATATATTTCATAAATACTGTCTTTGTAATATACTTTATGCAATTATTTCTTACTTTTGTTACTCTCAGCGACCCCTCTATCGTAACTGAAGATTTGAACAAGGCAATACAATGGCCAAGATACACTACCAGAGGGCGTCATTATATTACATTGAATGCTCAAGCCAGTGCTATTGAAAGAGGTCCTAGGGTCCAACAATGTGCTTTTTGGAAATTATTTTACAATTCTCTATTTGAAACGTCGTGTGCGTAATGTTTGTTTCTTTTGTGAAAAAATGAACTGTTCACAGAAAAATTATATTGAATTTTATGAAATCATGAATAAAATCTAACAATATCGGATTAACTGTGTTAGTTGTTTTGTCTTTTAAAATGCCTTTTTAAGAAAAAAAAAACAATTCATTTCCAGATTACTTGTTAAATGCATTGCTGATAGTTTGGACTGTTGATCACAACGTAATGTCATTAATGAAAGAAAGTTAATTTCTAATACAAAAGTTAATTATTAGCGACCCTGTCGTTCGTTAGGATCTACTACCAATCAATAAATTCAATATTTTAGGTTTCTCAGTAGTAAGTACTTCAGCTTGCAAGATTACATGATTTACAGTCTTGGCCAAAATACGCGCATGTGTTGTGGCAATTAATAGTTTTATTAAGGTGAGATAGAAACTCGCGTTATATTAAACATGTAAATATATAATATGTACGAAACATTTATTTAAACAGCAAAATATTTTCAGTGTACTTCATATTAAGCATCCAAAATATAATTTGTGTAATGAGATGGATTCTATGGACGTTATTTATTAGAACAAACAATTTTTTTTCAATACACTTAATATTAAACATGTAAATATATAATTTGCATAATGAGACAGGTTATATAGACACCAATTACTAGAACGACCTGTAATACATCAGTTTAACATCTCCAAACCTGCTCTGAAAACGACAGTATAAAATTAGGTATGTAAGCCCGTCATTAACAGCTATTATCACATGAACATTCATTACATGATGATTTCTGTCATCAACCTGCACTGTCCCAGTTGTTTGTATTGACGAAGTATTTAATTCAAGATTAGACAGAAACTGGTGCTATAGAATAAACCATTTAGAGATTATTTTACCAACATGTTATTTAAAAGATGCCTTAAGCTCTGTTTATTCAAAACACTTGTGTTTCAAAGCCATATGTGAGATAAAACATTTTCTTCCACAGTGCTCAAATTGTGTACAGTTTGAGTAACATGACACAAGATGTGGAACATTTCCCATGGCAACCACAATCCCTGGATATTAACCCAGTTGAGTATAAATGGGATAACTTAAAGGACACATTTGCCATTACTTTCTTTTAACCACCTCGATACTCGAATTATTTACAGTATTAGTAGGCCTAAGAACCGTACGTTAGGTCACTTTCTTAAAAGAAATTGTTCAGTAAAAAATGTCTAAAGTGTTAAAAATTAATATATATTGTTTGTCTCACTCTATTTTGTACATCAAATTTTTCATAATACACATTTAGTACTCTGTCTAGCATTTCTTAAAAACATGTAACCGAAACGTTAAGTTGCGTTTGTATTAGGAATACAAAATATGAGGCCTAATGTACATTCTTGATTGGCCAAAGGTTTAAAGTACAAAAATAAAGTTAAATACAAATAATTAATTTAAAGGACAGTTACTTCATTAAGTTAATTTATTGCCTTTCTGTGGCTTATTCACAAAATATTACTGCCAAACCAACACAAAATATTAACCTTGTAATTAAAGCTTACCTCCGAAATCTCCGGATTTTTATTTCTTGTGCATTTAACAGGCAAATAGATCGCACGAAAGAAAATAATTCCAGACTTCAAATTACATAAATACGACTTGGAGGACGTTAGGAACAGGAAATTTAGGAAGGAAAATAATTATATCACTCGATTTTTACACTTCTTGAAAAAATAATTACAAAGATTCACTATTTTAAAATTATCATAATTCCATAATTGTATTAAATCTACACAATATCAACATTTAATGGTTCATTGCTCTGCGTGGGCAAAAATTTACTTCTTTGCACCACACCTGTATAAAAGTTCCAAAAGACCGTTAAAAATAAACAATTAGGGTTAAATATTTGATATTTTATTTATTTATTTTATCCAAATCGGTTGTTCAAAAATCTTAAAATAAAATTTAAAATATCATCATTTTCATTTTAGTATAATTTTTGGATGAAACTTATTGTAAAATTGATAAATAATTTTCAAATAATGAAAACAAATTCTCAGAAGTGGTAAAACACACGTCTATGACAAAAATTTATATTTATTTGCAACGTTTCGGGGAAAAATTCTTCAGACAGCTTAAACTATGTTCCGTTAAAATAAAAGGCTTGAAATGAATCTTTGAGCGATTAGGATATAGAAATTCTAAATTAAGTACGTACTGCGTGGAGCACGTCAAAAAAAATATTGGTATTAGTTTGTAATTAAGCACAGCGCTTACACAATGGGCTATCTGTGCTCTGCCCACTACTGGCATTGAGACCCAGTTTCTTGTGTTGTAAGTTATCAGACATGCTGCTGTGCTATTTGGGGACACTGTTGTGAGAAACATTGCTGAGACGGTTCCATGAAATAACGGAAAACGGGTATGAAAGTGATAGAAATTGGATTTCAGAAATTAAAAGAAAACTGAAAATAACAGATATAAATTCGAAAAATAAAATATCAATATAATAATAATAATCATTATTCTAATATGTGTAGACGGTGTGCAGGTAACTGGCTAGCAAAGAGATACAGACGGAAGCTCTAATAACTAAAAAAAGTTCATTAATTTTGCGTGATGCAAGATAATTTGGTTTAAATATAAGTTTATATTCTAAGCTTGCACGACCATATTTGTTGTGAGGGTCATGCCATAAAACCAGTGCATTCATGTTGTCAATTTTGTTGTAATACATGAAGTTGAAGTATTTGGGAGCTGGGTGGTCGAGGGTGGCGCACAAGTCGGAGATGTTCAGAGAATCTGTTTTCTAATTTGCATATACGTTTCCCAGTGTACAGTTGTTTACGTCCAGAGGAGCGAACACTATAAATTCTGCATTGCGATGTGCAGGTGAATTGCACTTTTATGTACAAAATAGAATTCGAGAGAGTCGATAAGTTGGTATCTCCGTCGCGCCAAACATGCTCGCCATTTCAGCCGTGGGCGCCTTACAATGTGACAGTCAATCCCACTATTCGTTGATAAAAGAGTAGCCCAACAGTAACCGGTGGGTGGTGATGACTACCTGTTTTCCCTCTAGTCTTACACTGCTAAATTAGGGAGGGCTAGCACAGATAGGCCTCGTGTAGCTTTATACAAATATTAATATTATAGATAAAATTATATAATGAAACATCTAACCCCGCCCTCTACATTGCGATACTCAGTTACACGATCCGTGATGTCGAGAAACCCACTTGTTGAGAACTTTTATATGCAAAAACGGCTCTTCTGGGGCCAGAAAACACTTCAAATAGAAGAGCGAACAACGTTTCGACCTTCTTCGGTCATCGTCAGGTTCACAAAGAAAGGGTTACTGGCCGGAAGCTGACCACATGTTTGGAAGGGGTTGTACACCATTATACCTATATTAATATTATAGATAAAATTATATATTCAAACCGCGCCCTCTACATTGCGACACTCAGTTATACAACCCCTTCCAAACATGTGGTCAGCTTCCGGCCAGTAACCCTTTCTTTGTGAACCTGACGATGACCGAAGAAGGTCGAAACGTTGTTCGCTCTTCTATGTAAAATATTTTCTCAACCCGACGAGCCGTTTTTGCATATAAAATTCTCAACAAGTGGGTTTCTCAACATCATTGACCTCGTGTAGCTTTGTTCGAAATAAAAAGCAAACAAATAAACATATACTCGCAAATGGTCGAATGTTTTGAGAGCGTAATAATAGCCATTGTGGTTCTCCTGGTCACCTCAACTTGTTTTTGAATAGCCAATCCATATATGGAGGTAAGTAATAATAGCTCGTATGTTCGAAAGCAAGAAAGGTTCAAGTTTATCTTAGAAATACAAAATAAATTTTAATTTTGATTGAATACCTTGCAGCTATTAATTGGGAGAATCTTATGATTTAATATCCTTGGTTTGTTATAATAAACAACTACATTAATGTGTTCTGAAACTTAACGCAAGCTCCTTTGGATGTTATTTACCTTCTTCACTGAGATAGCTCGAGGTCATCCATTTTCAGGACTCGAGAACTCTTGCAACTTTACGTGTAACGTCACCTTTAAATCTGGCATTGCACAAGAGCAAAAATACCAGTTCCCAGTGACGTAAACATTTAAGTCCATCTGTTAACTTAAATTATTTCACATACTTTTAAAAGGTTAATTGTGTGGCACTCTTGGTTTCAGTCAGAGCCCAAACTCTGAGCTACTTATAACACCTTCTGTGAAAAGTAATTGTTAAACATTTAAGTCATACTAAGAGTCATTTAACAAAATACTGTAAGCCTACAGATGTATTCTCAAAGTTACGTTACATTGTGAAATGTGAATTATAACGTGATTAACTTCTAACAATTTACTGTAGAATATCCTGTTTGTGAAATATAATTTGACATCAACCTTATATATGGCTGTTATGTCGTCATTTCAAAGGTGAATGTTGAGTTTTTCAAATAGAGCACATAAAGTGGCCGATGTCAACTGACACAAACGAACAGATATCGAGATTCGCAAAATACTTGATGTCAAAAATAATTGTCCGTGTTGATTGAATACTTCGCAGATATCAGTAAAAAAACCTAAGCATTTGATAGTCTTAATTTATTTGTGAACGAAAAACTTTCCTTTGAGGTGTATGGAAATATGTGTGTGTTTTCTTAAAGCAAAGCCACATCAGGCTATCTGCAGAGCCCACCGAGGAAAATCGAACCCCTTAACTCAACTTGTAAATCCGTAGACTTACCACTGTACTAGCGGGGGTCGTATGGAAATATGAAATTCGATAAGAATTTTTCCTTGTGTTTCGAACCTATCGCGCGACCCCGCGTTGTAGGTTTCTGTAATCTACCCTTTCAAGGCACTGACTTGAGGTCTCTTCTTTAGGGTCGAAACCCCTCGGTGCTCGACACCACAGGGAACTGCATTTGTTATACCTACTTTGAATCGGTATTGTATACATATATACACATAGAATTATAAATATACACATACATACACACTCAAAGATTACGATATCATTTACCTCAGAATGAAAAGTTAGGAATTGAAATGCTCGTGCTGTTCATTTACTTACGAAGTATGGTATTAATATTCGTGGCTGAAAATACTCTTAGCTTTTTACGTTTACCAATAAATAAACAAACTGACCATTTGTTACAAAGTTAAAAACATGAACTGGATTGTCAAAATTGTCAACAGTGATGACAAAGTCAAGATGAACAATAAATCTCAGTCTTTAAAGTTCACAGTTTGTATAACCAAATCCAGCTTCTTGAGATGGTAACACTGGTTTTTATATTACGTTGTTATGTGTATCATTTAGCTGTCTTATTTAAAAGTGTTAACATTTGTTCACCATGCCGTTGAATAATATTGTACAGTGCTGACATCTCGCGGTTCATATTTAATTGGTAATACTAACAATTTACTTGTTTAATCTGGTTAAGTTCATTACAGTTGTTCAGGGAAATTGATGATAAAAATAACGCATCAACCACGACTGAGTCTGTCGTATTTTAGTTGTACCTGAAATTGTGCGAAAGGCATCGTCGGCAACCTATACAGAAAAAGTAGTATGGTTTATATATTATCATTTGCTTTCACTTGTGGGTTCTTAACATTTTCGTATTCGTCCTCAAATGATCCTACATGTTGCGATTTACTTCAATACAGGAGATCTATTTCAGTTCAACCTTGAGAGACCATAATAGCAAGTATATCTTGTTTGGAATTAAGAACAAACCTGCAGAATAGCTACCTGGGCTCCGACCACCAAACCCGGTTTCTAGCAGTGTGCACTGGGTGATGGGGGTGTGGGAATGGTAACAACAAGTGTGATAAAAAAATATAAATTTATAATGTCCAAGAGGAATCGATATATTCGTAACCGAGATAGCTGTAATAATAAATAAATTGTTAATGCTTTAAACGTATTACAACAATCACTGTGATTATGTTAATGTGATACAAACTAAAGATAATTTGTTTTACATCTTAATGTCTCAGATTCTAAAGTTTTGTCTTTCTTCTTTTAATACTTGTTGTATCATAAGTATATTACTATAGCTGGCTAGGTTATGTGTATATCGATCCACACTTATTTTGATACAATTGTAATTTGTTTTATCATTGTTTTTTTGCTATATGTTTATAATCCTCTAACACCAAGTGTGAAACACACCAATATTCGAATCTATTCTCTTTATCAAAAGGACCTCTACCAAACTATTCTAACAGCTAATTATCTGTCCAAAGTAACACATCCTCTGTTTTATATATATAATAATATCGTTCTGGGTAGTAAAGGAATCATTAGGATCCTACATGGAAATATTTTGTGAAAGTAAAAATAGTAATTAGTTTCATCACTTTTTATACCTTTGTCTGAGAAGATCACTTAATCGCCTAATAAGCCGAATTTCTAGCCCTAAATTTTGGACCTGATTTTTGGGGGTCGGCTTATTGGCCGATCACCAGCTTTGGACCAAAAAATACCGAAGACCAAAATCGACCCCAAAATCATACCTTTGATCTCACAGTTACGGCAGAGTTATTTCACTTGAATAAACTATTTATTAATAGAAAAAGGTCTATACATTACGAATGACATGTATTCATAGAAATAACAAAATTCATAAAAAAATACACACTTTAATCTCAGAAATTTATTATAATCCATCAAATTACTTGTTACAACACATCACACACAACAACATAATCGAAAGGACGGACTCGGAGAAAGCCGACTGTCACGAATCTTCCTTCACTGACCTAAACTCTGACACACAACACCAATAACGTGTTAACAACTACATACATACAAATCAAACTTTCACACTCCAATTCTCTGGTAAGACACTAGAAAGCTATTCAAGTTCAATCTTTTGAAAAATCACCATCACTGAACTCATAATTAACATTAAAAACTTGAAAAACACTTCACACGGACATCACCAAATACCAAATATTATTCTAAAAACAGTTCTAGTCTCTTCTTAAAACATCTCACAAACATCATGAATATCTCGCTTACAACTGGTTATTACCCAAACACATGGCAAAAGCCATTATCACCACGATACCAAAGAAACAAACAAACAGGACAAATTCTGACAACTTCCGACCCTTCAGTCTGTTCAGTTGTCTTGGCAAACTGATGGAGAAAATCATTTCAAATCGACTCCTTCATTTCTGTGAAATGAATAACCTAGGAATGCGTGTGAGATTGAAAAGAAACAACAGTTTTTGAGAGCAACTGGTTTGCCTCTGAGATTTTTCACTGGAGATTTAAAAAACAAAACTACTACCATGTTAATTTGACACACACATTGACTTGAAGACGATAGGCTGAAGACTCTTGAAACATCGTCCTCTACATGTCTGTTTCCACAACAGTCAGTTGTCATCCATTGTACAAAGTTTCATCATGAATACTCTGCCTAACCAATCTGCCAAAGATCAGTGATGTCAAAGAATACTGTTAACGTTAAGTTTTAACCAAATGTGGTTTCCTTTTTTTCTTTGTTTATCTGATTTAGCGAAACTTTAGTAAATTAATTTTTAAGAAAGTTATTAACTCATAAAATGGTTAAATAATATATTACACTTTTTGTGTATTATGTAATATGTGCTGTGATTTCAAAAAAATACAAAGTTTTCATTAATACTGCACGAAGTTATGTGATATTAAGTCCACTTTTCGTGAACACTTTCCAACTATACCTGTGCGCGCAAACAAATCTACAGCGGCCCCTGTAACCTCGATGAGACACTACCTGTACTGTCGTTGGGTTTCTTTATATTGACGTCATTGAGCGAAAACAGCGATAAAAAGTCCAGCTGGTAGTATATGGTACTTTACTCAAGTACAATCTGTCTGATTGGAACGTAAAACAGTTGCTATGAAGTTCCATCACTTGATGGTACTATAGTTTCGACATTTCTAGTTTATTGTAGCTTGTAAGTAGAAATTGGTAAGCATGATTTGACAAGTTTTTATTTTTATATGTCAGATAAAAGGATATAGAATGTTGTCTATTTTTAATGTAAATGACTTTTAACACGTGGCGACAACAAAACGATATTACCATGTTTATTAACTTAAATATTATGTTGTTGGATAATCTAGAGATATATTTATAAAAACTTTAACGTGAATCTACCATGCTTTTCTTACCTTCCTCTGGTATTATACTATAGATATATAATTTATGGTGTTTACATCACAGATATAGGTGGTAATTTGGAGGACGAAATGACAGATTTTATGAAACCTCAAACTCAACTTATCGACGGATTATTAATCCCCAAGTATTTGTTCAAAGAGGACAGAGTCCGAGCTGCTATGAGATTCCAACCCAAACCAGGAGATGTCGTAATTGCAACTTACCTAAAGTGTGGTACAACCTGGACTCAATATATAGTATGGGAGATTCTTAATGAAGGGGCGACACCTCCACAACTTCATGAAATGTGTGATAATGAAATTCCTTTCCTTGAGCTCACAGGAACTGAGGCTGTTGAACATATTCCACCCCCGAGAGCCTTCAAAGTTCATTTTCCATTCGCTTACACCCCTTATAGCTCGAAATGTAAGTATATTGTTGTTGTTAGGAACTCCTGGGACTGCTGTGTGTCGTATTTCTTTCACACTAAACAGTTGGTGTTTGCGAACCACTTTGAAGATGGAACATTTGATGATTTCTTCGAATGTTTCATCAGAGGTCAAGTGGCATGGAATGACTACGTTGACCATTTGATCTCGTGGTTCATCCATAAAGACGACCCCAATGTCCTTTTTTTAACTTACGAGAATATGAAAAATAATCACAGAGAAGCAGTGATTCAAATTGCACACTTTCTTGGAGAAGAATACGGTAAGAAAATCTTGGCTGACGAAGATCTTCTGAGTAAAATACTAAATCACACTAGTTTTGACTACATGAAGAATAGAATTCCGTTTTTCGATCCTCTGTTCCAAGAAGTTCAGGAGAAACCTGGTCCAGGAAAATTTACAGCACCAACGTCGGAGAACGATATGGAAAATTTTAAGAAAATCGATTTTTTTAGAAAAGGGAAAATTGGTGATTGGCGTGATCACATGACTTCGGAACAGAAAGAGCGATTGGACAAAAGAATGAGAGAGAAAATAAAAATATTTCCAGGTATAGTTTCCCTATGGAAGGACATGTTTTAGAATTGTATCTGAAAATTATTTTTCTTGACCTAAAGATGACCTTGGAAGGTCGAAACGTTGTTCTCTGCTTATCAATAAGTGTAAAAAACCCACAGCAGTCGCTCTCATATACATTTTTATTTCAAGTACGTTTTCCGTCATCAAATATGTATCAGAATTATCATCTTGTTTTAAAAATGTGTCGAGATTTGTGGTGTATTGTGAAAACAATTTGTTTCTGTTCTATTAAAAGCGTGGTACATTAAATGTTATAACAGTGAAGCTAAAGGTATAGCAATACAATTTGTTTTCAGTGTGACAAAGATGAACATGAAACACATGCTAAAATGAAGAGAAAAAGTGAACAAAAAGTAATATTTTGGTTAAATTTTCAAAAGTCTTACACTTCTAATTTAGGGCCGGCCAGCGCAGATAGCCCTCGAGAAGCTTTGTGTGAACACGTTTTTAAATGTCACATCTGTTGGCCAAGCGAGGAAGACCATTTACCGTTGGTGAGCTAATTAAATTATGTACGATTGAAGCAACCAAATAAACGCGCCCCCCCAAAAAAAAGACTTATTTATGACTATCAGCTTTTCGACGAATACATTAGCACGTAGAGTTGAGGACATTGGAAGTAATATTCTGTCTCAACTGAAATGTAAGGTCAGAGAGTGAGTGCTTTAACATAGCGCTTGACGAGTCAACAGATGTGTCCGACACTTCGCATGTGCTGTTGTTTATTCGTGGAGTCAATATTAATGTTGAGGTGACGGAAGAATTAGATTCTGTACACAGTATGCATGGAACATCCACAGATGTGAACACTTTTAAAGATGTCATGCAATCACCAAGTCAGTACAACTCACAATAGAAACGGCTGAAGTGTCTTACAACAGATGGTGGTAAAAATATGTGGTGCAAGAAAGGGTTTAATTGGATATATTCACAAAGTTGTTGAAACGAGTGATGTCGAGAAAACACACTTGTAGAGAAATATAGTTGCAAAAACGGCTCGTTTGGGTTGAGAAAATATTTAACATAGAAGAGCAAATAACGTTTCGACCTTTTTCGGTCATCGTCATGTTCACAAAGAAAGAGGTAACTGACCGGAAGCTGACCACATGTTTGAAAGGGGTTGTGTAACTGGGTGTCAGAATGTAGAGGGCGGTGTTACATGTTTGAATATATATTTTTATTTATTTTATTATATTAATATAGATATAATGGCGCTCCTTTATATCAGTTTATTTTGGGTTTAAGTTGCTGTATAAGTAACGCTTCTTTAATTTTGCATTTGTTTATGTTTGTTTCTTTATTTAGTATTTGAGTGTTTTCTATGGTTATGTTGTGTTTATATGATTTCCAGTGTTCGAAAACGTGTGAAGGTGACTTTTTATGTTCTTTAAATCTGGTTTCCATTTTTCTACTTCTTTCTCCAATATAGAAGTCGTGGCAGTTATCACATTGTATTTTATAAATAATGTTGGTGTGGTGTTTGTCAGTGTAGTTTTTACATAGTGTAGACCTCACTTGTGTGCCTGGTTTTTGAATAAATTTAGTATTAACTGGAATGTCATATTTTGTTACTGGTTTTTGCCAAATGTTGGTTATTTGTTTGCTGATGTCAGGAATATATTGTATACAGCAATATATGGTTTAGTGATTTTTGATTCGTGAGATATATTTACTTTTGTTGGTTGATTTTGCTTTTTGTCAAGATGTGTGTGAATAATGTTTTCTTCGGTTTGTGGAGAAAACTTACTGATGTTGATGAACTATTGTTTTATTTTGTCTAATTCATCGTTAATTTTATCTGGTGAGCATAGTTTTATGGCTGTATTTATCTGGTTTCTTAGTATGTTGAGTTTTTATTTTGTTTCGTGTGCTGAATTCCAAGGAATGAATAGTCCAGTATGGGTGATTTTTCGGTGGATTTCTGTTTTGATTCTGTCGGTTCTTGTAATTTTGAGGTTAAGAAATGATATTTGATTGCTTTCTTCCTGTTCACGTGTGAAGTTAATGTTGGGATGTATAGAGTTAATGTGATTGAAAAAAAATAAGTATGTGTTCTGAAGATCTCAATCCCGCAACCGCGTCATCTATATATCTGTACCAGTATAGTGCTCGATGTAATGCTGTGTTAATTGCTTGTGTTTCAACTTGTGCCATAAAAATATTGTCTAGAACTGGTGATACTGGGTTGCCCAAGCTTAGGCCATTTGTTTGTATATAGTTGTGGTTGTTGAACATGAAGTTTGTCTTTATCGTGGTGAATTTTATGAGGGTTGCTAATTAGTTACTGGAAATGTCTATAGTTGGTATATAGAGTTCTAAGGCTATCTTGCAGGCTTCAGTGGTTGGAACTTCTGTAAAGAGGGATATAACATCGAAACTGGTCATTAAGGTTTTATGATTAAGTTGATTTAGATTAGACTTGAAATTAAAAGAATCTTTGATGAATGAACTGGCTGATGCTACATATTTGGAGAATGTCCATGCTATATATTTACCAAGATTGTAATTAAACGATTCATATGTGGGCATTATTGGTCGTAATGGACAATCTGGTTTATGAGGTTTGGGGATGCCGAATATTTGTGGTGTGCGTGAGTCGGTTTTACGTAGATAGGAATGAAGTGTTTGTGAAATTGTGTTGGCTTTTTTCATATATTATATATTATAATATATATATACCATATATTAATATAATAAAATTATATATTCAAACATCTAACACCGTCCTCTACATCCCGACACTCAGTGACACAACCCCTTTCAAACATGTGGTTAGCTTCCGGTCAATTACTTCTTTCTTTGTGATCCTGGCGATGACCGAAAAAGGTGGAAACTTTGTTCGCTCTTTTATGTAAAATATTTTCTCAACCTAAACGAACCGTTTTTGCATATAAAGTTGTTGAAAGTGTGGGTTGTTTCAAGTCTATGGTTCTCCACTGTAAATAGCTGATGGTGGTAAACAACAGATGGTGGTAGAAATGTTTGTGGTGCATGGAGTCTCCAGTTTTGACACTGAACTACTTTCGCTCTCATAGACTCAACCATCTCATTTTCGTGATTTTTGGCGGAAATAGAAGCAACATATCCCGAACGGCTTAGCGATGGAAAGGTTACATCGCTATTTTTTCAGCTTAGAATTGCCATTGAAATTTTCTTAAATGAAAAGAACTGTTCTTAACCACTATTCACAAACAGTAAATGGTTTGGAAGTTAGCTTTTTCTGTAGATCTGACCATATACATGAATGAATTCGATCTTAGGTTAGGAGGCAAAACCGCGCTTATCTGTGATATGTACATTGTGGTGAAATCGTTTCGGCAGAAACTAATTCCCTTTGAGTATCAATTGTATTCGCGACCCGGGTATTATGAGTCGAACGCCTTAACCCACTTGAGCATGCCGGACCATTTCACGAACTTTGATTGTTGTGAAAAGTGTAAACAAAAAGTAGGATCTCCATTCCCCCTCAGGTTCACACAAGATATTCCTTTATGATCTTAAACTACAGTTCAAGGATCACTTGTTCCATGTTGATGTGAGTGTAACAAAAATAAGAATCTTCCGAAACCCATTTAATTGTGTTATTGGTGATCTGCCACGTGTAGTTCAAATGGAAGTTACTGGCCTGCAGACTAAGGACACGTTAAAGGACAAATAGAAAGAAACCTGATAGAGTTCTATAAATGTCTTCTCTTCTGTGAAGAGGGATATAACATCGAAACTGGCCATTATATCCCTCTTCACAGAAGTTCCAACAACAGAAGCCTGCAAGATAGCCTTAGAACTCTATATTCAAGACCCTAACCCGATCATAGACATTCCCAGTAACCAGTTAGCAACCCTCATAGAATTCACCACAATAAAGACAAACTTCATGTTCAACAACCAAAACTATATACAAACAAATGGCCTAAGCATGGGCAACCCAGTATCGCCAGTTCTAGCCAATATTTTTATGACACAAATTGAAACACAAGCAATTAATACAGCATTACATCCACCACTATACTGGTACAGATATGTAGATGACACGATTGCGGGATTCGAATCTACAGAACACATATTTAACTTTTTCACTCACATTAACTCTATACATCCCAACATTAACTTCACATGTGAACAGGAAGAAAGCAATCAAATATCATTTCTTAACCTCAAAATTATAAGAACCGACACACAATTCAAAACAGAAATCCACCGAAAAATCACCCATACTGGACTATACATTCCTTGGGACTCAGCACATGAAACAAAACAAAAACTCAACATACTAAGAAACCAGATAAACACAGCCATAAAACTATGCTCACCAGATAAAATTAACGATGAATTTGATAAAATAAAACAACACTTCATCAACATTAATAAGTTTCCTCCACAAACCGAAGAAAACATTATACGCACACACCTAGACAGAAAGCAAAATCAACCAACAAAAGTAAATATATCTCACGAATCAAAAAATCACGAAACCATATACTGCTGTATACCATATATTCCTGACATCAGCAAACAAATAACCAACATTTGGCAAAAACTAGTAACAAAATATAACATTCCAGTTAACACTAAATTTATTCAAAAACCAGGCACAAAACTAAGGTCTATACTATGTAAGAACTACACTGACAAACACCACACCAACATTATTTATAAAATACAATGTGATAACTGCCACGATTTCCATATTGGAGAAACATGTAGAAAAATGGAAACCAGATTCAAAGAACATAAAAAGTCACCTTCACACGTTTTCGAACACTACAAGTCAAATGGACACAACATAACCATAGAAAACACTAAAATACTAAATAAAGAAACAAACATAAACAAACGAAAAATTAAAGAAGCCTTACTTATACAACAACTCAAACCCAAAATAAACCAATATAAAGGAACACCATTATACCTATATTAATATTATAGACAAAATTATATATTCAAACCGCGCCCTCTACATTGCAACACTCAATTATACAACCCCTCCCAAACATGTGGTCAGCTTCCGACCAGTAACCCTTTCTTTGTGAACCTGACGATGACCGAAAAAGGTCGAAACGTTGTTCGCTCTTCTATTTGAAGTGTTTTCTGGGCCCAGAACAGCCTTTTTTGCATATAAAAGTTCTCAACAAGTGGGTTTCTCGACATCACTGAATATGATCAAGTGTTTCCAAGTTGTAATGACAGTGGAATTACCAATCAAAGTTCTAATTTTTATTCACTCGTAACTTCCAATTTTCAACACAATAAGTATTCATGTAGACAAAATACATCCACTGGGACTAATACATCTTTGTCAATGTGTTATTTTGGGTCATTTTCTGCCATTAAAAGTGCAATACACAATTCCTGATTTTCTGAATAATCAATATGATAGTGTCTTGCTGCTACCTCTCAGCTGAATATGGAAGAACTCATTACTTCATTATTCATGCATGTTTCAGCTTGGATTAAGGTTAGAGTAGTAGATTTTATTTCCATCATATTTTATAAATGTTCACATAAAAACACTTTAAGAGTTAACTGTTAAACTACACAAGGGTTATATCAAAAAACTGTCCCCTAGTTTAGAGTGACAGACTTGACAGAAGGCAGCTAGTCAACACCACCAAATATTTTACCAACAACACACAGTAGGATTGACAGTCATGTTATAATGCTCCACAGACAGAAGTAGCAAGCATGTTTAACAAGAGGAATTTAATCAGAACCATGTTATACTTTGTTTTAAGTCTGAGATAGAAGTGTAATCAGTCGGTGAAGTTCTACATATTCAGGAACATAATAGGATGATTTGAACTTAATTCTTTACTGTTTCTCCTTGGTAATCAGACATAAACTAGATGTTTTGGGTGTAACATACTGCTCAGTAAAATATAATCATTTCTTTATTAAACACAGAATTTAAGGTTCAAATAAAACATTCAAAGCCACCTTTTATCACTCAAATATTAATCTAGCCCTCCTTTAAAACTCCATTAACTGTATTCACCATAACTGAAGGAAACCCATCACAAAAGCTAACCATTCTGAAAAATAAAAAAGTCTAAGCTAAAGAAGACTCCTATCCTCCCAAAATTTATATTCGTATCCCCTGGTCTTACCATTTTCACAAGTATGAAACAATGCTATATCAACACAATTGAATTACTTTACAATCTGAAATACCAAAGTAATCTTTCTTTTTTCAAGAAAAAAAAACAATTTCAGATTTCTTATCTTGTTCTCACACAACAACCTTTCCATCAGTTTTAAGTTCCCAGCATTATAAACATGGTGTTCGACTTTCAAGGTGTGGCTAGTTGGCCTGCTAGTTGATAACTACACAATATTAACACACAAGTGATGTTAAAATTCACAAAAAAATTAATAATAATTTAATGCACTTCCTATGGTAAGGAACAAAAGTCTAAACTCAAATATTCCAAATGTGGCATAACCAGTGACCTATACAATATAAATTGGTATTCACTTTGCTGGCTTTAAACACAGACAACAACAAGACGAAGATTTTGTTTGTACAATAACAGTATTGACATTATCTCCAGGAAAATTATAATCATAATTCATGAAAAATGGAATTCCACAAGACGGTCGATGACCTGTAGGGATTGGCCAAGATAACTGTTATTAATCACATGGATAGAAGTGTCTCTCTTACCCAGACCTTTGTATAATTTTCTTCTTTTTTATAAGGATTTAATAACCTGAAGTTATAAGAATTAAACACACAGACAATATTTTAATGTATTTAATAAAATACACCAGACAATACAAAAAACATAACACAAACAAAATGTTTAAAGTAAATTATGTCTGTAATACACTTAACAAATTCTCAGCAGGCCTACAGGGTTGATCATCTTTTAGGATAATACAATAGTTGTGGCAAAGTTTCACATTTATTTACTTCATTATGTTTATTTTGTGTTGTGTGCTACCTAAAAATGTCAAACATAAAAACATTATTATGATTATTATTTAAGATGTCACAAATTTGTCCACAATCATCAACACTGTTAAACAGTACAGTTTAGAGTTATTTATAATGTGAGGTGAATAATAATGTTTGTGTATCAACTCTGAAGATCCCATGAAGAGACGTTTGTCCAACCACCACAGAAAACAATGGATCAAATTACTTGTTGAAATGCAACGAAACCTTTCTTAGAAACTGTTTCATTATATAGATTTTAATTAGCATAATTAATTATCATAAACAAATCAAAGCCTAATTACGAGTGTCATTTTACACACATCTACTAGGGCCTGGCATGGCCTAGCGCGTTAAGACGTGCGCTTCGTATTCTGAGGGTCGCGGGTTCGCGCCCGAGTCACGCCAAACATGCTCACCCTCCTAGCCGTGGGGGCGTTATAATGTGACGGTCAATCCCACTTTTCATTGGTAAAAGAATAGCCCAAGAGTTGGCGGTGGGTGGTGATGACTAGCTGTCTTCCCTCTAGTCTTACACTGCTCAATTATAGATAGCATAGATAGCACTCGAGTAGCTTTGTGCGAAATTCCAAAAAACACATATCTAGTAATTCTACAAAGTTCGTATGAAAGGTTTGAACTACTTATTTTTGTCTCTACATAAAAAGTCGGGTACGATTCCCCACGGTGTGCACATCACGTAGCTCAGTGCAAGTTTGCTCCACACGAATGAACAAAACTAGATGCAGTTTTGTATCCATCTGTATGAGGTTTATTTCTGTTTTAGTGAAGTTATTCTTCTGACAAAGACATAAGTAAATTTATTTTAAACAGTTTATCTTAAAATCTATATGCTGTATACTTGATGCTATCTCAAAACTGCATAAACTCCCATCAAATCTAGGGTTACCATCAATCGAGTAAAAATGGTTATAGAACCACGTGGCTCATTTCTTAACAAAATGTGTTAAATGTATGAACTTATTATATCAAAATCAAAACAGATAATTTTTCTGATCAAAACGACTAGAAACTTCACGTTTATAGCCTTCCTTCTATTAAAAGTGTGATCTCTGATACTTCATTTATATCAAGAATAACCTTGGTTCTTGTCGAAAGTCTTAACATTGTGAAGTTAATCTTTGTTGTCATTAAGTACAGATAGAGGGCGTGATCGAAGAGGGAGAATTTTTCAAAAGTGAAAATATTTTACAGATTTTGAAAGTTTTTTAACATTTTAATTTATAGTAATTTGGGACAGATAATACAAAATTAACTAGATACAGTCTGGTCAATAAAAGTAAGACAGGGTGTTTATGATTTTTTCACCAACCCTTGTATGTATACAACAAACAATAACTTTTTTCTGTTGTTTAAAGATAATAAAGTACCAACAGTTTTTTTCACCTAAACTTTGAAGATATTAATAAGAAAAAAAAAAGACTAACAACTCTTATTGAGGTTGATATGGTTTCCATAGCAACTATCTCCCCATCTTAACTAAAGAGTCTCTGGTGGTAAGTTCAGTCACAGAGTTATCGACAAGTGTTGAAAAGCGAGTCTCTAGGTAAGTCTGTGTTATCAATATGATAGTCATATAACGTCTTGTGTTTTAATGAAGCATCTTAAGATCAAATTATAATTAATGTAACTGATGTGAGAAAAGTATGAAACAATACGTTTCGAATTTATGTATTAAGTAGAACTATCGAGAATCGTGTTTATGACACCTGAATTTTGCAACAGGTTAAAATGTTAACCGTTAGGGTAGAGGTGATTTTTCTTTTGTTTCTTCCAGGTAGCTTTATCTTATTCGGTTTCTTAATCTTTCCATGTACGTAATTATTAGCTTCCTACCCTCTAGTCTTACACTACTAAATTAGGGACGGCTAGCGCAGAGAGCACTCGTGTAGTTTTTCGCGAAATTCAAAAAACAAACAAACCGAATAGTGCAAGTAGCTCGACTGCCCGAACTATGAACCCAAATATTTGTAGTTTGCGTACCGTTACTGTAAAAAAAAACAGTTTGCAGCCGTGGTCAAGAGTTGGCGATAGGTTTATTAGTTGTCTACATTCTTTCCAGTTAACCAGTTGAAAACTGGGAACTGCTATGTGCAGGTAAATGCTTTTTCAGGTTTGCTCGAAAGTTCTTAAACAATTATCGTCACCGACTTCTATTGGTGAATATTGAAACGTATCACGAGTTTAGTTTTTAGGAAGGCATTGCAAGATGGGCAGTATGTAATAATGTTAACTGATTTAAAGATTAGTATATTCAATATAAATTATTATTTTTAAAATAAAGCTAACGGTCCCTTAAATTTTTCACACGAACTTCGGACGTATTCGTCAAGAACAAAGAACTCCTCGAAAATGCTTAAACTTTGGGGTAATTTCTCGAATATTACAATCCTAGTTAGAAAGACTCTTACGAAATCAAATAATTGAACGATAATTTAAACGACTATAATTCATCTATAACGTAAATATTTCATAATATATCATCTCTAAATCTCTGACAAACGCCATACAATGTGTTTATTTCTGTGCAGAAGTCTGGAGAGGAAAGAAGAAGAAACATAATACCGGAATAGAAGCGTCAGCTTGTACAGAAAAGCACGCCACCTACGACGATAAATCCTCCCCTTCCAAAATCGCAAAATAATACAGACAGGTATTAAACTACATGTTCTAAAACTTGAAAGTATTTCATATTCACAGCAAAGTTACGCTCATTACATGTAAATGGAAAATTGAAACCAGTTATTAGAAAAATAACACATATATTTCAAAAACTGGGTAAAAGCGATATCTAGTATCAAAAAGGTGAACAACTATATTTAGGATTTGAGTGACTAAATTCCAGTAACTTTTTAGGCTTATTAGAACTGGTGTTGATTAAGTTTTATGTTATATCTATTTAAATTTAAATTTATACGAAAATACTATATAGAAAAATGGAGACTCAGAAACACAAGAATGATTCTTTTCGCAGTTATTAATCAAGATATGGGATGAGTAAAAGATGCCTAACAGAAAGCACATGTGGTTCTTAATATCCAGTAACGCATGCGTACAAGGAAGGATTTAGGCCTTCTGAGACTCCCATGCAATATCGAGATATTAAAGGCCCCTTCACTAGGGTGATTCAAACATCCCATAAAAATTGATAAAAAAGGATTCAGTTTCTAAGAACTCCACAAAGATCTGCTCCTATATCTGTTTCTGGACAAGATGCCAGTTACCTAGAAGTTCCAATCTGATATTAGAACATCAGAGTTGTGGCTACAAAATCATTAATAATCCTGGGTTATGGGAGACCTTAAATACAAGACTATTCAAATGCTTTTCAAATAGATTTAGAAGCTTCAAATGTGATAAAAATATTTTGCGCAAGACATATACTATGGGCACATTCAACAGTTAATGCTAAACAACAAGCTGGTGAGGAAGTGGTGAAGAGACACTGGTTTTAATTGAACACGTGATGTTTATAAATAAAAATCATTGTAGTCAAGGTCCGCCATTTTGTTTGCATTCTTCAAACAACTAGCGAGTAGGATGTTCTAATCTGAGTGATTTTCATATTGGCGAAAGAACAAAGAAAGCTAAAGACATCATAGAAAGTTTGCATTTGATAAAGTCAAGTTGTTATGCAACTTAGAGCTTTTGTTTGAAACATTTTTCTAGTTTTGTTACTTTGATAACGATTTCAGTCTTCATTCCTATAACCAGGAAATTACTGGAGCATACAGCCCCACCGTCTCTGTATAGGAAGCGAAATATATTCCGCTGGTTTTTTCTGCTATTAAATAATAAGCAAAAGGCATTTCTCATGTTGTTGTTTTCACTTCTAATTCTAAAACTAGATGTCACTTCTTATTATCAAGTACTATTTATGTTTAACTTTGAAAAACATTTTGTTACTCAATTGAATGATGCAGTCATTATTAGTGCGACATCCAATTGTGAAAAAAAGCCAAAATTTGTCAATATATATAATTGTTTTTAAAGAAAGAAATTAAAGACATTGCTAAACAAGAAAACGAAAATAATGTTTAATATTAATTTAGCGCTTACTTTTTATTTCGACAGAGGGCGTTTATCTTAAACGAACTGGAGCTATTCATTTATTTGTTATGCAACTTAGAGCTTTTGTTTCAAACATTTTTCCAGTTTTGTTACTTTGATAACGATTTCAGTCTTCATTCCAATAACCAGGAAATTACTGGAGCATACAGCCCCACCGTCTCTGAATAGAGCAACATAACTAAAGGTGAAGGAAGAGTTATCAGTACTTAACATCAAAAGTAGTTATCTAACTGTTCTTTACTTTCACAATAAAAAATTGTCTTTTTTGTCCTTGCTCTGAATATACTCTCTCAACTTTCAGAGCTCAAGTTTACGGAATTACAACGCTAAAATCCGGGTTTCAATTCCCCCCGCTGGACGCAATAAAAACGTATCCCATCATTCTTTATATTTATTGTATTATCTGGATAGAGCAATGGGTATCGAAACCCAAAGTTTAACCTTTGAGGCCCTCGGATTTACCGCTGAACCATTAGAAGGCAGAAGTTGCTTTTAGAAAAAAAACTTTTCTCTTTACGTGTTATAGACTCTCCACTTTTTTATTTTTGTGGGTTGAGTTACTCAATTTTTGATGTAATATATGCGCGTTTTTTTCACTGAAACAACAAAAGACAAACAAAATCTTTAATATCTGGTGCTAAATAAAATTTGTTTATTGTTGTTTAAGGGCGAATTTACATAACTGGGCTATCTCGCATACGCTCACTAAAGAGACCAAATCTGAAATTTTAGTGTTAAAACATTTGTTCAAGTGCAACGCTTTATAATTAGCCTATCTGTTACGTATCCACCGCAGGGATAGAATCCTGAATTCAAGCATTACAAATTCTTCAGATGAGCCACCTGGTGGAGTTAGAATATACAGGAAGTTCTGTGTAACGACTTCTCGTCCTTTTATCTTTTCTTCTACACAAAAACATCTCTTTGAATATTTATGTTAAAAAGTGATATAAATATACGCAAGGTATTAGATCTAACCTTAAATATGAGGGATTTCAACACGGAACCAAAGAAACTTCTGAAATACTATAAATACAGATATATATACACAACATTGTTTCTACCTGATTAAAACCACACATTCTTGAGCATATTAAACTTTATTTCCTAAATAGAAACGTAAAGAAAATTAAATAGATAATTACTTTATTTTTGTTTTCTGTTTTTGCAGTTCACAGGAGTCCCTAGTGAGTGTTTTAACAGCCAAAAAATACTTTGAAAATGGGCAGAATAAATGTACGGAGGATCAGAAGAGCTTTGTCATAAGTGAAAAGAAACAACCAACCAGTTAATTAATAACAGAAAAA
This sequence comes from Carcinoscorpius rotundicauda, assembly GCA_011833715.1. Classification (NCBI taxonomy): domain Eukaryota; kingdom Metazoa; phylum Arthropoda; class Merostomata; order Xiphosura; family Limulidae; genus Carcinoscorpius; species Carcinoscorpius rotundicauda. The sequence goes on from CM022394.1 coordinate 129,620,578, forward strand.
TAAAATTAATTTTCGATAATTAAAGAATTTTTAATGGCAATACGAGATATAAATGATGTGTTTGAAAAACAAACAACGTACGAATTAATTAAAGAGAAATATTTTCAATGCAGGAAACAAGTTTGTATATGATATTTGTATTTATGAGTCGCATCGTGAGAAACTGCCCCCTTGTGGTAGCGAATACAATTAAATTTAATTTTATAAAATATATTTTTCTAGACATAAGTATAGGATTAAAATGGTTCGTGACCGTTTCTGACTCTTTTACATCTGTGATAATCTTCCAGATAATGTAAGCTTCCTAACCTAGAGGTCGCGATCATAACAACGTCACAGAGGCTGGTTGAAATAGCAAACTAAGGGGTGTGCGCGTGTACAAGAAATATTTTTCAGTCTAACGCTTTACTAACAAGTGCTGTTGCTGATGTGACTTAATACGTTTTAAATATTGTATAATGTTTGTGAAATAAAATATATTTTGTGACTGTTATTTCAGTATTGTTTGTTGAAGTGTCCGTCAGTAGGTTCTGAGAAGTACTGTATAGAATGTTGTTTAGAAACGTTAAGTGAATGTATCAGTTTCAATTGGTTGAAATCCTATCATTCTCAAAACTTACCACAAAACACAATAAGCTTGGTGAAGGAACTGTACGAGTCATTTTAGGCATCTACGCGAGTCAAAATGTTAAAAAATACGAGTTAATGTTATTACCTGGGCAGGTGTGCGGTTAAAGATTATTACACATTATTATTCCTTGGTTCACATCGAAACTAGGCTTAACGAAACACCCAGATGAATCAAGGGACAAAATTACAAGATAATGACTTCCTACTGTGATATTTCTTCATCTCAAATTCGAACCGAGACCTGTCAAGTCTAAATGCAGCTTTAACGATAACAACTGTATTCCCAGATTTTTCGTCGAGTTCAAATGACATAATAAGCACATAGGTTCAGGTTCTAGGATCAAACATTTACGGCATCGTTTATAAACAATTGAAAGTGATGAGTGTCTTTTCGCTTTTTCTTCACAACCTCAGAATGCTAGCCAATACTCACATCGGTTAACAATTTTGGGTTGCTTAGGTACCCACTGAGCTGATACCTATGGACTGAACCTGACTGTATACAGCTAATTTTCAAATCCGTCACTATATTGGGGTATGTTCCTGTTATGAAGTTTTGTTTTTAGTGTTATCAAATTTAAATTTCTAATTAGAAATCTTAGGGTCGTCAATTGATTGGGGTTGTCCATAACGTATTGTTCCATGATGACTGGTAATAGTAATATTACACTAATACATATAAACTCGTCTACGGCCTAACCACTTACAAAACAAATCTGTCTAACAAACGAAAGAAAAACATTTGTAAAAATTAAATACACGCTTTTCTGTTCTCTGTACACACAAACTGTGAGTTAATGAACTCTGATCACAATCTTCATGAATACGAATTCCCCTGGCGTTAAGAGTATGAACTTGCAACACTATAATTCCTGGTCGATTCAATGCAGTGGACACAGTAGATAGCTCACTATGATTTTGCACTAAAACCAAAAAGGAAGTAGACATAGTGTCATTAACCACATCTCGACCTTATGCATGCGACAAGTACATAATTTTTAACGTTACTGTTAATATTGATTCAATAAACATCGTTTGTTTGTTATTTTAATGTAAATTAACATATTTATCCTTCCCGTCAAACAATGAAAGGTTCGTGTTACAGCTTTCTCAGTTCAGAATATTTATACACGTGTACAAAAATTCAGATAAAACTTAACCATATTATACCGAAATTGATAAGCACGGAAAGTCCCAAAACTCGTATATAACTCAAAAAATTCATTCTATCGCTACTAAACGGCGCCACCACCAAATATTCAAAGCAGGTTTTATTTTTAATCAGAGACAGATAAAACAAATAAAAACATGATGTTAAACACCAAAAAATGGCGCATGGAGTCAAAATATTGAAAAGCAATCACACTATACACGAACAAATTTAAAGTGAGAGTGTACCCTGGTGAAACGGAGGTAGGTTTACAGACGTACAACATTAAATCCGGGGTTCGATTCCTGCGGGGAATGAACAAATAGCCAATGTAGTTTTGCTCGAAAACAAACAATCGGAGACAAGCGCGCCAGAATTACTTTTTTAAAATAATAATCTTATTTTCATGAATACAAATATTTATCTTCTACACATTAGTTCTTTCTCCAGCATTTGGCCCAGAATAGCAAGGTGGGTTAAGGTGTTCAATTCGTATCCCGAGGGCCGCGGGTTTGAATTCCCGTAGCACCAAACATGCCTTTCAAACGTGGGGGCGTTATAACGCTACGGTCAATTCCACTATTCGTTGGTAAAAGAGTAGCCCAAGAGTTGGCGGTGGGTGGTGATGACTAGTTGCCTACCCTCCAGCCTTACCCTGCTAAATTAGGGACGCCTAGCGCAGATAGCCCTCGTGTAGCTTTGCGCGAAATTCAAAAACCAATCCAAACAAACAAACAAACCTGTTGCTAGGAGTATGTTGGCGAGAGTGAAAGAAAGCAGACGTATTTTTGAACTTAGCAAATTTATAATGGAAAACTGAGTGAAGAACAAGTTTGTCGAGAACCTATCACTTCATATAATTATAATTCATATAACTGTCACCATTTGAAGTTACGAGCCATACCGACCGAAACGCCGAAGAAGACCGACAAGCCGAACGATGCAATGACGTAGAAAAATGAAGGCCTAGGTTCAACAAAAGGTAAGTCTAATGCAGGTGGTCTTACCGAAAATGAAAATACAAATTTAAAAACTTTAATAGAACTGGGTAAAGAAGAGCTAAAAACTATAGCCTCCCTAGCGGATGTTGCTCAAATTAAAGATACGGAAAAAAGAAAAAATAATTCAAGAAAATATAAAATCTACTGCTGTCTTGAGGCTACATTGTTTGACAGTGAAAAACTAACAACTGGTAACGTAAATGTTAAAAACCCCACTCTGGATATTGAAACTAGCACAAACTCGAAACCAAACGAAAATTCTGACGACGAAGGCTTCACACTTGTGAAGACTAGAAGTCAGAAAAAAAAACACGAAAAACAAACACTAACAAACACAGAAACACACACAAAAAATGTATCTAAATTACTAAAAAAACGCCATAATCATATAAGGCATACCAGGAAACTACAATCAACTGCAACTAGCAAGAGAAATATTCAGGTGTAAACCTAAAATTAACATTACTAACATGAAACGTCTGTCTCGCGGCGTGGTCCTCGTTCAAGGACAGGAACCCACTGGCTTTTATAGATAACTGAAAGAATGGCCTTCAGGCGCTTTTAAAACAGGAAACATAACTATACACTTCCATGAAGCTAGACCAACCTCCAAATCTTTTGTAACCAGGGGATTGCACCTCTCTATTGAGACAGAATATATTAAGGATGAATTAACTAAACTTAACATAAAACACGTTTCAGTTGAATGGATAATTTCTAATATAACTAAAAAAAATCCCAACTAATCTGATTAAAGTATGTACGAAAAATACCCAAGACATAACCCAGCTAATAAACAATGGTATTACATTGTGGTATCATAAATACACAGTAGAACAAACCAAAACACCACCAGTGGTTGTAACACAGTGCTACCAATGCTAAAGGTTTGGACATAAAGCAACAGCATGCCAAACAACTGCGTGCTGTGTAGGTTGTGGAGAAAATCACCACATATATCAATGTGCCAAACTAAACCCTAAACCTAATTGCTGCAATTGTGGGGAAGAACAAACGGCAAATTACACAGGATGCCAAAAATACAAATCTATTAAGGCACACTAATACCAACTTAAAAATCCAAACATGAACAAGCCACAAACAAACAAAATCCAAGGAGAATCAAAATCAACTACTACTCAAACACCACAAACACACAGACAAACTGATGTGCTGCAGTAGTTGAGAAAACACCATTCATGCAGGAAAAGCCATCAACAAGTACTGAAGACAAAACAACTGAAGACACGCACAGAACCACTCCTATGAGCATTGAAAACACACAAACCAACGCTATTACTTGAAATATTGACAGAATATACTAATTCAAATAATGGAAACAGTTTAACAGATATAATCCTCAAAATAATATTGAAAAACATCGAAAAATACCTACCACAAATGTTAACATACATCACGAACTCTGTTAAACATGGATAAATTCATAGTATTACACATCAATATCCAGAGTGCTATTGCTTCCAACACCTTTCCCTGTTATATTTCTACATCTGATAAAATCAAATTTAAATAATATTAATTATTGAAGTAGTGCTAAAACACAGTCATCTCTGTAACAGACTCAAAAGAAAAAAATACAAATGAACATTATCCTGAAAAGGACCAGTCTAAAGTTGATATTACTTCATATTAATCAGTCAGTTCCAACAAGGAGGAAGAGGTCTCGGTGTACCTGACCCACCTGGGTATAAAAATTATGCATACTCAAATACAAGAGACAAACAGACATGTTGCTAGGCGTGACTTGAAGTTCGAAAGACAGGAACAAACATCTTGTAAAGCATGATGTGAGGAAAAGAAATAAACATGTTATTATCAGCTGCCAAAAAACTGTACGAGATGATTGGTATCACGTCAACTATTCTGTACTTTATATTCCATCTTGAGTTTTTAACAGCTGCAACTCTCAGACCAGATAGACCCGATTATCCTGTTGTGTACACAACGTCTGGCCTGGTTCGTGGATTAACTACATACACTGCAACTGGAAAGACTGTAGATGTCTTCTGGGGAATTCCTTATGCAGAGCCACCTACTGGTCACTTGAGGTTTCAAAGCCCTCAACACAAAAAATCTTGGGAGTTCTAAATGCTACCACTAAACCAAACTCTTGTGTCCAGATCATTGACTCCTCTTGTGGAAACTTCTCTGGGGCAATAATGTGAAATACTAAGAGTCCCCTTAGTGAGGACTGTTTATACCTCAACATCTGGGTTCCACACCCAAAGCCACAGAAGGCACCTGTCATGGTCTGGATTCACGGGGGAGGTTTCTACTGTGGTTCATCTACTTTGTTTATGATGAAGGAATATTGTCCTCTGAAGAGAATGTCATCGTTGTTACCATAAATTATCGCCTAGCAAGCTTGGGTTTCCTTTATTTCAACCGATCAGACGCGCCCGGTAACGTTGGACTTCTTGACCAAGTCATGGCTTTGGAATGGATAAATAAGAACATTGCACATTTTGGCGGTGACTCAGAGAAAGTGACAATTTTTGGGGCAAGTGCTGAAGCCAGTAGCGTGAGCTTATACCTTGTATCACCTTTAAGTAAAGGACTATTTAACAACGCAATAATGGAAAGTGGCTCAGTGTTTAATTCTTGGAGTATTCACGATCACGAAACTGCCATCAATCAAGGACTGCTCTTAGCAGAAGCTTTAAACTGTTGTCGCAATCCTAGAGATTTGGATTCCACAATGGAATGTCTCAGAAACAAAGATCCATTTGATCTAGTAAAAAACGAGTGGATCGAAATCGACTTCTTTGATTTTCCTTTCACTCCTATTGTTGATGGAATATTTCTCACAGACACCCCGGAAATAATCCTGAATGAAAACATTACTGAGAGACCAAATATCCTAATTGGAAACAATGAAAATGAAGGATCTTACTTTTTAGTCTATGAATTTCCAGAAATATTCAAGACAGAAGAAGTTGGTGTCACTCGTGATGAGTTTTACAGACTAGTTGGAAAAGTAGTGCCTGACGCAAATACTTTCCAAAAAAAGGCTATTATTCACCAATACACAGACTGGTTAGAAGAGGATAACATCCATAGCAACAGAGACATGTTCATTGATTTGGTGGGGGACAACTTTATCACGTGCGATGCTAATGAATTCGCCCATAATTACGCAGAACGAGAAAATGATGTCTATATGTACATCTTCTCTCACACACCTTCTGTCACTGCTTGGTCTAAGTCGATGGGCGCTACACACGGCGACGAAGTACCCTTTGTGTTTGGAACACCTTTCAACCCTTCCCTTGACTACAGCACCGAAGAGCAAGAACTTTCCAGAAGAATAATGAAACATTGGAAAAATTTTGCTAGAACAGGGTAAGAACCGATCTTTGTTTATTTCGTTTATATATAAGTAGAATCCGAACTCGCTGGATCTCCCACTATTTGAAGTAGTTAATTATTAATGATTTGCAAATAATTTGGTTAATGATGTTTTCTAGTGGTTAAATGTTTCAGGACTTTCAACAATGGAATTTGAAATCCCATTTGTGTGCAGCTTTTGGTATCACTGAAATAAAACTAAGCATAAAGAGGATATCTCAACCCAGGGTAAAGAAAAGAAACAGCCTATGTGAGATGAGCGTTTATTATTTCAACCGAAAGCTAATACTCTTGATTTAAAATACAAGAGTAATTACAGAAGTATGATTTGATCGATATATATTTCATAAAATACTGTCTTTGTAATATACTTTATGCAATTATTTCTTACTTTTGTCACCCTCAGCGACCCCTCTATCGTAACTGAAGATTTAAACAAGACAATACAATGACCAAGATACACTACCAAAGGGCGTCATTATATTACATTGAATGCTCAAGCCAGTGCTATTGAAAGAGGTCCTAGGGTCCAACAATGTGCTTTTTGGAAATTATTTTACAATTTTCTATTTGAAACGTCGTGTGGTAATGTTTGTTTCTTTTGTGATAAAATGAACTGTTCACAGAAAAATTATATTGAACTTTATGAAACCATCAATAAAATCTAACAATATCGGATTAACTGTGTTAGTTGTTTTGTCTTTAAAATGCCTTTTTTAAGAAAAAAAAACACAATTCATTTCCAGATTACTTGTTAAATGCATTGCTGATAGTTTAAACTGTTGATCATAACGTGACGTCACTAATGAAAATTAATTTCTAATACAAAAGTTAATTATTAGCGACCCTGTCGTTCGTTAGGATCTACTACCAATCAATAAATTCAATATTTTAGGTTTCTCAGTAGTAAGTACTTCAGCTTGCAAGATTACATGATTTACAGTCTTGGCCAAAATACGCGCATATGTTGTGGCAATTAATATTTTTATTAAGGTGAGATAGAAACTCGCATTATATTAAACATGTAAATATATGATATGTATGAAACATTTATTAAAACAGCAAAATATTTTCAGTATACTTTATATTAAGCATCCAAAATATAATTTGTGTAATGAGATGGATTCTATGGACGTTATTTATTACAACAAACATTTTTTTTCAATACACTTTATATTAAAAATGTAAATATATAATTTGAATAATGAGACAGGTTATATAGACACCAATTACTAGAACGACCTGTAATATATCAGTTTAAGATCTCCAAACCTGCTCTCGAAACGACAGTATAAAATTAGGTATCTAAACCCGTCATTAACAGCTGTTATCACATGAGCATTCATTACATGATGCTTTCTGTCATCAACCTGCACTGTCCCAGTTTTTTGTATTGACGAAGTATTTAATTCAAGATTAGACAGAAACTGGTGCTATAGAATAAACCTTTTAGAGATTATTTTACCAACATGTTATTTAAAAGATGCCTTAAGCTCTGTTTATTCAAAACACTTGTTTCAAAGCCATATCTGAGACAAAACATTTTCTTCCACAGTGCTCAAATTGTGTACAGTTTGAGTAACATGACAGATGTGGAACATTTCCCATGGCAACCACAATCCCTTGATCTTAACTCAGTTGAGTATAAATGGGATAACTTAAAGGACACATTTGCAATTACTATCTTTTAACTCCCTCGATACTCGAATTATTTACAGTATTAGTAGGCCTAAGAACCGTACGTTAGGTCACTTTCTTAAAAGAAATTGTTCAGTAAAAAATGTCTAAAGTGTTAAAAATTAATATATATTGTTTGTCTCACTCTATTTTGTACATCAAATTTTTCATAATACACATTTAGTACTCTGTCTAGCATTTCTTCAAAACATGTAACCGAAACGTTAAGTTGCGTTTGCATTAGGAATACAAAGTATGAGGCCTAATGTACATTCTTGTATGGCCAAAGGTTTAAAGTACAAAACTAAAGTTAAATACAAATAATTAATTTCAAGGACAGTTGTTTCATTAAGTTAATTTATTGCCTTTCTGTGGCTTATACACAGAATATTACTGACAAACCAACACAAAATATTAACCTTGTAATTAATGCTTACCTCCGAAATCTCCGGATTTTTATTTCTTTTGCATTTAACAGGCAAATAGATCGCACGAAAGAAAATAATTCCAGACTGCGTAGGCAAAAATTTACTTCTTTGCACCACACCTCTATAAAAGTTCCAAAAGACCGTTAAAAATCAACAATTAGGGTTAAATATTTGATATTTTATTTATTTATTTTATCCAAATCGGTTGTTAATAAATCTTAAAAGAAAATTTAAAATATCATCATTTTCATTTTAGTACAATTTTTGGATGAAACTTATTGTAAAATTGATAAATAATTTTCAAATAATGAAAACAAATTCTCAGAATTGGTAAAACACATGTCTATGACAAAAATTTATATTTATTTGCAACGTTTCGGGGAAAAATTCTTCTTCAGACAGCTTAAACTGTGTTCCATTAAAATAAAAGGCTTCAAATGAATCTTTGAACGATTAGGATATAGAAATTCTAAATTATGTAGGTACTGCGTGGAGCACGTCAAAAAAAATATTGGTATTAGTTTGTAATTAAGCACAGCGCTTACACAATGGGCTATCTGTGCTCTGCCCACTACTGGCATTGAGACCCAGTTTCTTGTGTTGTAAGTTATCAGACTTGCTGCTGTGCTATTTGGGGACACTCTTGTGAGAAACATTTTTGAGACGGTTCTAAGAAGTAACGGAAAACGGGTATGAAAGTGATAGAAATTGGATTTTAGAAACTAAAAGAAAACTGAAAATAACAGATATAAATTAGAAAAATAAAATATTAATATAATAATAATAATCATTATTGTAATATATGTAGACGGTGTGCAGGTAACTGGGTAGCAAAGAGATACAGACGGAAGCTCTAATAACTAAAAAAAGTTCATTAATTTTGCGTGATGCAAGATAATTTGGTTTAAATGTAAGTTTATATTCTAAGCTTGCACGATCATATTTGTTGTGAGGGGCATGCGATAAAACCAGTGCATTCATGTTGTCAATTTTGTTGTAATACATGAAGTTGAAGTGTTTGGGAGCTGGGTGGTCGAGGGTGGCGCACAAGTCGGAGATGTTCACAGAATCTGTCGTCTAATTTGTATATACGTTTCCTAGTGTACAGTTGTTTACGTCCAGAGGAGCAAACACTATAAATTCTGCATTGCGATGTGCAGGTGAATTGCACTTTTATGTACAAAATAGAATTCGAGAGAGTCGATAAGTTGGTATCCCCGTCGCGACAAACATGCTCGCTATTTCAGCGGTTGGCGCGTTATAATGTGACAGTCAATCCCACTATTCGTTGATAAAAGAGTATCCGAACAGTAAGCGGTGGGTGTTGATGAGTACCTGTTTTCCCTATAGTCTTACACTTCTAAATTAGCGACGGCTAGCACAGATAGGCCTCGTGCAGCTTTATACCTATATTAATATTATAGATAAAATTATATATTCAAACAACTAACCCCGCCCTCTACATTGCGACACTCAGTTACACAACCCCTTCCAAACATGTGGTCAGCTTCCGGTCAGTTACCTCTTTCTTTGTGAACCTGACGATGACCGAAGAAGGTCGAAACATTGTTCGCTCTTCTATGTAAAATATTTTCTCAACCCAACGAGCCGTTTTTGCATATAAAATTCTCAACAAGTGGGTTTCTCGACATCACTGACCTCGTGTAGCTTTGTTCGAAATAAAAAAGCAAACAAATAAACATATACTCGCAAATGTTCGAATGTTTTGAAAGCGTAATAATAGCCATTGTCGTTCTCCTGGTCATATCAGCTTCAGTTTGAATAGCCAATCAATATATGGAGGTAAGTAATAACAACTCCTATGTACAAAAGCAAGAAAGGTTCAAGTTTATCTTTGAAATCCAAAATAAATTTTAATTTTGATTGAATACCTCGCAGCTATTAATTGGAAGAATCTTATTATTTAATATCCTTGGTTTGTTATAATAAACAACTACATTAATGTGTTCTGAAACTTAACGCAAGCTCCTTTGAATGTTATTTACCTTCTTCACTGCGATAGCTCGAGGTCATCCATTTTCAGGACTCGAGAACTCGTGCAACATTACGTGTAACGTAACCTTTAAATCCGGCATTGCACACGAGCAAAAATACCAGTTCCCAGTTACGTAAACATTTAAGTCCATCTGTTAACTTACATTATTTCACATTCTTTAAAAAGGTTAATTGTGTGGCACTCTTGGTTTCAGTCAGAGTCCAAACTCTGAGCTACTTATAACTTCTTCCGTGAAAAGGAATTGTTCAATATTTAAGTCATACTAAGAGTAATTTAACAAAATACTGTAAGCCTACACATGTATTCTCAAAGTTACGTTACATTGTGAAATGTGAATTATAGCGTGATTAAGTTCTAACAATTTACTGTAGAATATCCTGTTTGTGAAATATAATTTGACATCAACGTTATTCATGGTTGTTATGTCGTCATTTCAAAGGTAAATGTTGAGCTTTTCAAATAGAGCACATAAAGTGGCCGATGTCAACTGGACACAGACGAAGAGACATCAAGATTCGCAAAATAATTGATGTCAAAAATAATTGTCCATGTCAATTGAATACTTCGAAGATGTAAGTCAAAAAACCTCAGCATTTGACAGTCTTAATGTATTTATGAACGAAATACTTTCCTTTGAGGTGTATGGAAATATGTGTGTGTTTTCTTAGAGCAAAGCCACATCAGGCTATCTGCAGAGCCCACCGAGGAGAATCGAGCCCCTAATCTCAACTTGTAAATCCGTAGACTTACCACTGTACTAGCGGGGGTCGTATGTAAATATGAAATTCAATAAGAATTTTTCCTTGTGTTTCGAACCTATCGCGCGACCCCGCGTTGTAGGTTTCCGTTATCTTCCCTTTCATGGCACTGACTTGAGGCCCCTTCTTTGGGGTCGAGGTCCCTCGGTGCTCGACACCACAGAGAACTGCATTTGTTATACCTACTTAGAATCGGTATTGTTTACATATATACACATAGAATTATAAATATACACATAAATACACACTCAAAGATTACGATATCATTTACCTCAAAATGAAAAGTTAGGTATTGAAATGCTCGTGCTGTTCATTTACTTACGAAGAATGGTACTAATATTCGTGGCTCAAAATACTCTTAGCTTTTTACGTTTACCAATAAATAAACAAACTGACCATTTGTTACAAAGTTAAAAACATGAACTGGATTGTCAAAATTGTCAACAGTGATGACAAAGTCAAGATGAACAATAAATCTCAGTCTTTGAAGTTCACAGTTTGTAAAACCAAATCCAGCTTGTTGAGATGGTAACACTGGTTTTATATCACGTTGTTATGTGCATCATTTAGCTGTCTTATTTAAAGTGTTAACATTTGTTCACCATGCCGTTGAATAATATTGTACAGTGCTGACATCTAGCCGTTCATATTTAATTGGTAGTACCAACGATTCACTTGTTTAATCTGGTTAAGTTCATTATCTTGTTGTTCAGGGAAATTGATGATAAAAATAAAGCATCAACCACGACTGAGTCTGTCGTATGTTAGTTGTACCTGAAATTGTACGAAAGGCATCGTCGGCAACCTATACAGAAAAAGTAGTGTGGTTAATATATTATCATTTGCTTTCCCTTGTGGGTTCTTAATATTTTCGTATTCGTCCTCAAATGATCCTTCATGTTACGATTTACTTCAATACAGGATATCTATTTCAGTTCAACTTTGAGAGACCATAATAGCAAGTATATCTTGTTTGGAATTAAGAACAAACCTGCAGAATAGCTACCTGGGCTCCGACCACCAAACCCGGTTTCTAGCAGTGTGCACTGAGTGATGGGGGTGTGGGAATTGTAACAAAAAGTATGATAAAAAAATATGAGTTTATAATGTCCAATAGAAATCGATATACTCGTAACCGAGATAGCTGTAATAATAAATAAATTGTTAATGCTTTAAACGTGTTACAACAATCACTGTGATTATGTTAATATGATACAAACTAAAGATAATTTGTTTTACATCTTAATGTCTCAGATTCTAAAGTTTTGTCTTTCTTGTTTTAATACTTCTTGTATCATTAGTATATTACTATAGCTGGCTAGGTTATGTGTATATCGATCCACACTTATTTTTATACAATTGTAATTTGTTTTATCATTCTTGTTTTCTCTTTGTTTTTTGGCTATATGTTTATAATCCAGTAACACCAAGTGTGAAACACATCTATATCCGATTCTATTCTATTTATCAAAAGGACCTCTACCAACCTATTCTAACAGCTAATTATCTGTCCAAAGCAACACATCCTTTGTTTTATATATATAATAATATCGTTTTGGGTAGTAAAGGAATCATTAGGATCCTACATGGAAATATTTTGTGAAAGTAAAAATAGTAATTAGTTTCATCACTTATATACCTTTGTCTGAGAAGATCACTTAATCAGAGGAAAATTAGTTACCGTATTTTCCGCCTAATAAGCCGAATTTCTGGCCCTAAATTTTGGACCTAATTTTTTTGGGATCGGCTTGTTGGCCGATAACCAGCTTTGGACCAAAAAATTCCGAAGACCAAAATCGGCCCCAAAACCATACCTTTGATCTTACAGTTACGGCAGAGTTATTTCAGTTGAATAAACTATTTATTCATAGAAAAAGGTCTTTACATTACGAATGACATGTATTCATAGAAATAACAAAATTCATAAAAAAATACACACTTTAATCTCAGAAATTTATTATAATCCATCAAATTCATCATCTTCGTTTTCTCTCCAAGTACAAGGCTGTGCTGTGTCGGTTCATGAAGCGGGTACACCAGCTGTTGGTTGCCTTAAAGTCTCTTGAATTTTCTTTATTTCGACCAGCCCATTTCAGTGCAAAAATACGGATCTGGGCACGCGTGACATTCAGGCCACTCTGCCGGTTTTCATTCACCCATGTCGCTACATCTTCTTCCAGTTTTGGCCACTTCGGTTGATTTTTCTGGTAACATTTACTTGTTTTCGTCATTTCTTTTAGCACACATTCTGCTTTCTTCCATTCACGGACCTGTTTTTCATTCACACAGTAATGGCAAGTGGCATTCATATTTGAGGTTTTTAAGGCTAGTTCTACTTCTTTCAGTTTAAAAGAAGCATCATAACTCATTCTTTTTTTTGCAGTTGTAGACATCTTTGGCTTTTGACGGTACAATGATAAACTCCCACTACATACCCCAGGTATTTATACCCTGGGTTAGTGATTTTAATTACTGAGTAAAAATTCTGGAATTTCATTGGTTACCTTATTACAGTGAGTGGAGCCAATAACGAATGTCATATTGATTCCATCTCTCCTCGGCTTATTGGGCGGTAATAAGCGAAACCCCTCATTTTCAAAGCTGAAAATTGGCCTCGGGTTATTAGCCGAAAAATACGGTAATTTAATGAAATTTTGATTTGATCCATAAGTTTTTCTAAACTAGTACAGTGAAATAGTCACTGTTTACATCCAGCCATTACAACGGTGGTTTTAAATGAGCGATTTATATGGTCACCATTTTGTTTTATCACGATTCCTACTGTTATTAGGTACAGTAGTATTTAATAGTGTAGATCGACAAGGTTTCCAAATGCTTCACGCGCCGGAAAATCATTCCATTGCATTTTAAATCATAACGTATTGGTTATGACAAGTTTTAGTCATACATACCAAAAATACTCTAAACACGTCGCTAATATTATCGGTGTAAGAATTCAAAATTTTCTGAAACAATAACTTCATCGTCCACTATTTATGTAATCTCAACAACGGGGCTAATGACTAGACGCTTCGGACAATCGCCAGAACTTTTTTTCATTTTACTTGACTTGACTGTGTGTAAATTCTTTTGATATGTTGATAAATATATCTTACTTTTTAAATAAATGATAAGGATTTTATGGATGTACTGAAATAGCTTTTCAACCCAAAAGATGGCAATGCATGTCAATGGTTACATGTGGGACACATATAACATCAAAGTATACAAACAATAGCATTAAAAGTTACGAATTTTAAAATAAAGTAGTGATCTCGCTATAAAAATTATGAACAAAGATATAAAACCAGAATTACAAATTTATAACGTTTTCTCTCTACATTTACCTGTCGGCTAAAGAAAGAACTACATTCTATAATTTTTTAATGTGGTTTTAAATTTTGTAAAAGATATATCTATCAGGGATACGGCTATACTCAAAGTTTATAGATGTTCTGTCTATTGTATGGAGGTATAAAAACTGAACAAATAAATAATATTTTAACGGAAAGTAGGGATAGTTGGTTATTCGCAAAGTTGTTAAAAGATTGTTTTTGTTTGTTTTGAATTTTGCACAAAGCCACACGAGAGCTATCTGCACTAGTCGTTCCTAATTTAGCAATGTAAGACAAGAAAGAAGGCAGTCAGTAATCACCACCCATCGCCAAATCTTTGGCTTCACTTTTACCAACGAAAAGTGGGGTTGACCAAAACATTATAACGCCCTCACGGCTGAAATGGTGAACATGTTTGGTTTGATGTGCATTCGAACTTGTTTTAATAAATATAGAAAACAAATGCGGCAATAAAAAAGTACAGAAAAAATTAAAGCTAAACTAATTGGATTATTTTAAAGAGATTTTGAAGTGGAATTTTGTTCTTGAATCAGTCGAACTTGTATTACTTTAAATCTGTTCACCTATTAAAACTCTAATTATTTGTATACTTAATCAAATTCTAGATAAAATAATGTCTATGTTAAGTTATGAGAATCATAGTTTATGATACTCTATAATCTCAATCTGCCTTGATATAAAAAATCGTTATACCAAAATTTCTGATCCGGTACAAATGATCTAATAAGTACAAAGATTCATCTCTAGTCGTAAGCACTAGCGCTATCTTTAACAATTAATTTGGGATGAAGGGTGCTATTTTTGCGCGGCTTCAGGATACTGAGTCCATCTCTAGTCGTAAGCACTAGCGCTATCTTTAACAATTAATTTGGGATGAAGGGTGCTATTTTTGCGCGGCTTCAGGATACTGAGAAGCATTTGAATCAAAACATTTTTGGAGGGTTCGAACACCAATGGAATTGGTGCAAATGGGCTGAAATTAATGAGCCATTTATTTATTTATTTAACTACGATCTACAACTTCGACTACAATTTAATTTTCAAGTCAAAAAACACATTAAACCAGTGTTTTAAATGTTTTTAGTATCATAATTACGTAAACGCCACCTAGGGATTTCATTATTATTAATACAAATGTGTTATTACAAATATTCCTTACACAGATTATCCGTATTATTTACATACAGTTGAAAAATATAACTTGACAGAATTCCAAAGTTGCTGTACTGTAGGACCCCACATTACACAACTTGGCTTTGTAAGAGGAACAGTGTCAAAGGTTATTACAGCATGGCGATAATCTCATGTGTCTTGTTATCGTTGGTTGGAAGATTGTGAGGAGTGAACGAGACCTTGGACTTCTTCGTCAAATTTTGTCGTAGAGAATAAAACCTCACAACTCAATTTACTTTTCAGGAACCGATGAAATTTTAACAGCCAAAGATGGAACCGCACCTTCTGAAGCCTCTTCTCTGGGTGTTTGTTTCTAATTTCTTTCCAACTCTTGCACGTATACAAAGAACAGCACCTTGTTTTTAGTGTTCAGAGTCTTGCGTTTCTACCATTGGGCTATACTTATGATTTAGACACCGTTGGTCTGCTAATAATAATTCATCTGATCATGTAAGCAGAGATTATTGTAAGAAAGATGAAGGGATGAACAAAAAAAACCCTGATATATCGACTAATATTAATTACTAGTAATCATCATTCTAACTAACCACTAGCTGTGGTGTATTTCATGTAAATCGAATCTTACTTAATAAAACACTAAAAAACAAAAGAACATCACTTACACATTTGGTCTGGTATTGCCACTTTTTATTTATCGTTTTATAAAAATCAATACACCTTTCAGGAAAGATTTTTGCTATTTAAAATGAGAAAAGAAGCAAACATTACACACAAGTCGTTTCAAGAAGTGAATGATAATATAACGTCCAAATAGCGCACTGTTGGACCCGAGGACCTCTTCCGACAGTTGTGGTGTTAATATCCAATGTAAGGTAGTGACGCCCTCTGGTAGTGTATCTTGGCCAGAGAATTGTCTTGTTCAAATTTTCGGAGACAATGGAAGGGTCGCTGAAGATAACAAAACAAGGAGTAACTACATACATAAATTTATTATGAAGGTAATACTTTATTAAGTCTATTTTGGTCAAGTATTACTTCCATGCTAACTTTTTTATTAAATAATAGTATTACGGTAAGTTTTGCTTCAAGGATACATAGAATTATAAAATAGTTTTTATCTGATTTGAAAGTTCTCTTTTTGTTTCATTTGTTGGATTATAAATTGCTTATTTATTTTCATTAAGAGCAAAACTGCACAAGGATCGAACCTTCATTTTATCGTTACTAGTCTTCAAGTTTAGCACTTAGCCACTTGGAAACTAAATTAATTGAAGTTATAATTAATTGTTTCATTTAATGGAAGGTCTAATGAGTTGAAATTCTAATTAGATATACATAATAAACAAACAGAAGTCGGTTCTCACCCTGTTCTAGAAAAGTTTGTCCAATGATTCATTATTCTTCTGGAAAATTGTTTTTCGTCGTTGCTATAGCCAAGAAGAGAGTTCAAAGGTGCTCCAAACACAAAGAATATTTCGTCACCATGTGTAGCGCCCATCCAGTGAGGCCAAGATCCAACAGAAGGTATGTGAGTAAATAAATACATAAAAACATCGTTACCTAGTTCTGAGTAAGTATGGGCAAATTTAATAGAATCACATGTGATATACTTGTCTCCCACTAAGTCAATGAGCATGTCTTTGTTACTAAGGTTGCTTTCCTCTTCTAACCAGTCCGTGTATTGATGAACAACAGCCTTTCTTTGGAAAGTATTTGCGTTAGGCACTACTGTTTCCACTAATCTGCAAAACTCATCACGAATGACACCAACGTTTCTTTTTTTGAAAAATTCGGGAAAATTAAAAACAAGAACAAATATCCTTCATATTGATTGTTTCAAATTAAGAGATTTCGTTTCTCAGTAATGTTTTCCTTCAGGGGTGTTTCAGGGCTGTCCGTGAGGAATATTCCATCAACAACAGGAGTAAAAGGAAAATTTTAAAAAATTATTCCAATCAACTCATTTTTTACTAGATCAGATGGATCTTTGTTTCTAAGACATTCCATTGTAGAATCCAAATCTCTAGGATTGCGAGAACAGTTTAAAGCTTCTGCTAAGAGCAGTCCTTGATTGATGGCAGTTTCGTGATCGTGAATACTCCAAGACTTAAATACTGAGCCACTTTCCATTATTGCGTTGTTAAATAGTCCTTTACTTAAAGGTGATAAAAGATGTAAGCTCACGCTACTGGCTCCAGCACTTGCACCAAAAATTGTCACTTTCTCAAAGTCACCGCCAAAGTGTGCAATGTTCTTATTTATCCATTCGAAAGCCATGACTTGGTCAAGAAGTCCAACGTTACCAGGCGCGTCCGATCGGTTGAAATAAAGGAAACCCAAGCTTGCTAGATGATAATTCATGGTAACAACGATGACATTCTCTTCAGAGGACAATATTCCACCATCATAAACATCCAGAGTAGACGAACAAAAGTAGAAACCTCCTCCGTGAATCCAGACCATGACAGGTGTCTTCTGTGGCTGGGGATGAGGAACCCAGATATTGAGGTACAAACAGTCCTCACTTAGGGGAGTTTTTACTATCCAAGTAGTAGCTGCAGAGAAATTTGTATCAGAGGATTGGACGATCTAGAAACAAGAGTTTGGTTTAGTGTTAGTATTGAGAAATCCCTTCCAAGGTTTTTTGGGTTGTGGGCGTTGAAACCTCAAGTAACCAGTAGGTGGCTCTGCATAAGGAATTCCTCAGAACACATCGACATTCTTTCCTGTTTCAGTGTGTGTGGGTAATCCACGAACAATGCCAGGTGATATGTAAACAACAGAAGATTCCGGTAAATCTGGTTCGAGATTTACTGCTGTTATCAACTCCAGATGGAATATAAAGTACAGAATTGCAGACGTGGTACCAATCATCTTGTATCTTTACGAAGCAGCTGACTATAAAATAGGGTATGTGTAACACTAAGAAATAAATAAAGATGTTAATTTAAACTTTAACTTCGTAACGTGAAGTCTTCATAAATCATTTTTTATTTACATAGAAAATCAATTGTAATACTGTTAAAATTACATGAAGGTCGTGAATAACCTCTCAACTTGAAATTAAATTTTAGTCTGAACCAGTTATGTAAAGAAAATGAAACCCAACAAGTGAAGTTAACCAAGTTGATTTACGATTACATTGATTGGCTAATAAATAATATAGGTGAATAAAGTAGGTTTGTACTAATACATTGATTGGTTAATAAGAGCGAATAAAGTATATTTTTAGATCAATAAACACTGAGTGTTATTATTTTTATTCCAGATACAACTGTTACAGTTCTTAATGGTTTGAAGTAATACGTTATTCTTTGCATTCGGTGATGTGAACTTTACTCTGATGAAAATTAATGTTTTCTCTTGTTAATATGTGTCAGTGGACATCAACATAAGGTGTCACGCTTTGTTTCAACGTGGAGTACATACAAACGACACTGTCTAATTGTTAGACTGCTGTAAATATAACATGACGTATCACGACTTATTGTGACGTGAAATAGGTATATCACGGTTTAATTGTTGGAATACTTTACACATAACGTAAGAAATTGAGAATATACAATCCTACCACAGGAAAACGTGAATAATTTATAACATACTAATGTGAAATTAATAAATACAAAGGAACGTGTTTATCACTCCTCCGTCACGAAAATTATCCAAGTAAAATTAATTAAGACAATACAAGTTTAATAATCGT
Organism: Carcinoscorpius rotundicauda; assembly: GCA_011833715.1. Lineage (NCBI taxonomy): Eukaryota > Metazoa > Arthropoda > Merostomata > Xiphosura > Limulidae > Carcinoscorpius > Carcinoscorpius rotundicauda. Next base: position 129,639,801 of record CM022394.1, read on the forward strand.
TTACCAGGTGTAGACACACTGAAGTAACCTAAAAGTTGGTTTATACTGTCCCGTTTACTTGTGTTAAACAGAAAATTGAAAGCTACATTAAGACTTCATTCTTCAGAATCCATAACTGGAAAAGTAAACTGAAGCTGGTACACGAGACTTGGGGAAAGTGACTGGTGACAATATGACGAAATCGTCCTTGAATGTAGCCAATCCTATTTAAGGTGACTGAACGTTGCGGAGTTGAAAAGCGAAGATGTTGTTTCGTTTCTTTGTTGTTGTTTTTTTATTTCGCGAAAAGAGGAGTAACATTAGGTATCTTACATTCATTTGGCACCTTTTAACTATTCAATCCGGGTTTGATAATCATAGTGGGCACAGCAGAGACAGCCCATTGTGTAGTTTTAACAACAAACAAACAACAGGCTCTATCCAAATGACACAATAAACTTAAAAAACAATGGTAGGTTCTGTTGTGTGTCCACCGCTGAGTATCGAATCCCGGATTTCAGTGTTAACAGTCTATCAAATTATCTCAGTTCCACTTGGGAACAGAATAGACAATTCAATGAAATCATGTTCTGAGTCCTAGTTCTTCTGTATTGAATGAAAAAAGAATATTCCAAAAACATAACATTTATAACGTGTCTCTCTGCTGTTAGACCAGTCTGTATCAGTTTGAATATGAGATTTGGTGTGTTAGTAGGAAGAACGAACATAGAATGCAATATATCAATTGTACATATAATATCAATTGTACTTTAAGTCGTGTTCTCACTTTAATGTACATTGTGGTTCACATCTTTACACTTATAAAAATGATCCTTGCTTAGCCGGTTTATCAGATACAACCTAAAAAGAAAGGGAGTTTAAACGCACTCTGGTTATGGTTACTAGTACTACATGCTAAAATATTCACGGACCAGGTGACGCTAGACTCTCTGATTTGTTTTAACATGAAACGAGTTATCCCTAAACCAAATCACATCCTGTTTATAAAACCATAGTTAGAGTATTTATTATTTGTATATATATATAAAGAACTAGATTGCAGAACTAGAGTGAATGATGTGACAACTGATAATAGAAACACTAACATTTTGTATACGACAGCTAAACAATTCAACTAAACATGAAAACAATGTCATCATTTGGGTTTACTGTTACAATGTCATCATCAGGGTTTACTGTTACAGTGTCATCATCAGGGTTTACCGTTACAATGTCATAATCTGTGTTTACTGTTACAATGTCATTATCTGGGTTTATTGTTATAATGTCATCATCAAGGTTTACCGTTACAATGTCATCATTTGGGTTTACTGTTACAATATCATCATCACGGTTTACTGTTACAGTCTCATCATTTCGGTTTACTGTTACAATGTCATCATCCGTGTTTACTGTTACAATGTCATCATTTGGGTTTACTTTTACAATCTATCAAGTGTGAAGATATAAATATTTGTTCTCTATCTCGTCTGTGTTTTACTGCTGTTTTCCCTGCATGGCCAGTTCGGCTGGACTCGTAATCACAGATTCGAATTCACGTGACACCAAACATGCTCGCCTTTTTACACGTAGAGTCGAATGATGTGATGATTAATTGCAGTATTCATTGATGAAAGACTAGCCAAAGAGTTCTTGGTGGGTGGTGATGCCCTTATCGAAAGTTTTGCACTGCTGAATTGAGGACAGATAGCCCGCTTGTACTTTTTGCGCGAAATTATAAAACAAACAGACAAATAATTGACAATTTTCATAATTCAGTTTATGTTTTTCAACTTAGTAAGAATTAATCTATTTGTTTAATGGTTGGTAAACGTCAAAAGTAATATTGTTTTCAGCCAAAATAATTAGTTTCATTCTTCATAATACAAGACCGGCTCGAATGTTTCAAAATCTAATTTTTCTTTCTAAGCTAAGATCATATCGTAACCTGCGTGTGTGCACGTATATGTTTTTCTTTTCACCTTATATATTTTGTAAACCTGGGTATCTGTTCCTCTGAGGCCCAGCATGTTAAGGCTTGCGACTCGTAATCTGAGGGTCGCAGGTTCGCATCCATCGTCGCGCCAAACAAACTCGCCGTTCCAGCCGTGGGTACGTTATAATGGTACGGTCAATCCCACTATTATTTGGTAAAAGAGTAGCCCAATAGTTGGCGGTGGGTGGTGATGACTAGCTGCCTTCCCTCTGGTCTTACACTGCTAAATTAGGGACGGCTAGTACAGATAGCCATCGAGTAACTTTGTGCGAAATTCAAAAACAAACAAAGAAACTGTTCGTCTGTGTCCAGTTGACATCGGCCACTTTACGTGCTCTGTTTGAAAAGCTCAACACTCACCTTTAAAATGACGACATAACAACCTTGAATAATATTGATGTCAAGTTTTATTTCACAAGCAGGATGTTCTACAGTGAATTGTTAGAAGTTAACCATGCTGTACTTCACATTTCACAATGTAACGTAACTTAGAGAATAAAAATGTAGACTTTCAGTATGTTGTTGTTAAGTGATCCTTAGTATGACTTAAATATTCAACAATTACTCTTCAGTGTAGGTGGTACAAGTAGATTTGAGTTTCGGCTCTGACTGAAACCAAGAGTGTTACGCAATTAACCTTTTTAAAGTACATGAAATAATTCAAGTTGATAGATGGACTTAGATGTTTGTATCAATCGGGACGGGTGTTTTTACAGGTGTGTAAAATAACTTCATAAAAACAACATAAAACCTTATACAGGTGGATCCAAAACTGTACCCTTCATTTATCTGTTTCACAGCAAAGTTTCACTGGGCTATGTGCTGTGCACACCGTCGGGAATGGAACCTTAATCTGTATGTGAAGACAAACATAAATACCGCAAACTTGTCTGTTAATAATAAGTACCATATTGATAACACAGAATTACCTAGAGACTCGCTTTTCAACACTTGTCGATAACTCTGTGACTGAACATACCACCAGAGACTCTTTAGTTAAGATGGGAAGATAGTTGCTATGGAAACCATATCAACCTGTGTTAGAGTTGTAAGTCTTTTTCTTTCTTATTAATATCTTCCAACTTTAGGTTAAAAAACTGTTGGTACTTTATTATATTTGAACACTAGAAGGAAAAGGTATTATTTGTTGTATACATACAAGGGTTGGTGAAAAAATCATGAAGAAAACACACTGGAAGAGGCTTCAGAAGGTGTGTTTCTATCTTTGACTTGTACAACTGCATCAGTTCCTGAAAGGTAAATTGAGGTGTAAGGTTCTATTCCCTTACGACAAAATTTGACGAAGACGTCCAAGGTCCTGTTTACTTCTGACGATCTTCGAACCAACAATGACCAGACGCACAAGTTTATCGCCATGCTGTAATAGCATTTCACACTCTTCCTCTTATATTATCACCGTGCTGAATAACCTTTGACACTGTTCCTGTTATATTATCGCCATGCTATCGATTACGGAGTATCATAAACTCTGATTCTCTAAACTTAACATAAACATTCTGTGATCTATAATTTGACTAAGAACAAAAATAATCAAAAATCAATATACAGGATATTCCTTATTGTTTTTTAATTTTCCCGAAATATATAAAAAAAGAAAAAGTTGGTGTCACTCGTGATGAGTTTCGCAAATTAGTGCCCATACTTACTCAGAACTAGGTAACGATGTTTTTATGTATTTATTTACTCACACACCTTCTGTTGGACCTTGGCCTAACTGGATGGGCGCTACACATGGTGATGAAGTATTGTTTGTGTTTGGAGCACCTTTGAACTCTCTTCTTGGCTATAGCACCAAGGAAAAACAATTTTCCAGAAGAAAACAAACTTTGCTAGAACAGGGTGAGAACCGATTTCTGTTCATTCAGTATATATATCTAAGTAGAATTTGAACTCGTTGGTTCCATTAGTTGAGATAATTAATTATAACTTCAATTAATGAAGTTTCCAAGTGGCTAAGCGCTAAACTCGAAGACTGGTAACGATAAAATAAAAGTTCGATCCTTGTGCACTTTTTCTCTTAAATAAAATAAATAAGCAATTTATAATTCAATAAACGAAACAAAAAGTAGAATTACAAATCAGTTAAAAACTAATTTATACTTTTATGTATTGTTAAACAAAACATAACGTAATACTATTATTTGATAACAAAGTTAGCATAGAAGTAATATTTAACCAAAAAAGGTTTAATAAAATACTGCGTTCATAATAAACAGTGCGCTATATGGATTTTATATTATCATTCACTTCTTGAAAGGACTTGTGTGTAATGTTTGTTTCTTTTCTCATTTTAAATAGCAAAGATCTTTCCTACAAGGTGTATTGATTTTTATAAAACGATAAATGGAACGTGAAAATACCAGACCAACTGTGTTAGTGATGTTGTGTTCTCTTTTAATGTTTTGTTAAGGAAGATTCAATTCTCATTAAACATTCTACAGTTAGTGGTTAGTTACTATGATGATTATTAATAATTACTATTAATCAACATTTTAGGTTTCTTTGTATATTTTTATGTCCACCCCTTCATTTTTCTAACAAGAATCTCTGCTTACAAGATTAGATGAATTATTATCTAATTGAATTAGTAGAACAACGGTGTTTAAATCACAAGTGTAGCCTAGTTGTAGATGTGCTGGAATTGTAGATCATAACCTCAAAGTTTACTCTTCGATGTACTTTTCACTTTCACCTATTAACTTAAAAAACACGTAAACCATGATTATCTTTTAACCGTCTGGATACCTGAATCACCTACAGTATTAGTGACTGAAAGGATGAAGAGAGAGAGACAATGGAACACCTTCGAGTACCTTTATGGTACCTGAACAACAGTAGGCCTAAGAACTGTAAGTTGCGCCACTTTGTTAAAACAAATTGTTTACTTAAAAGGTCTAAATTAAAACAAACGTGAACGAATATTATTTGTCTCACTCAATTTTAGACTTAAAATTTATTCATAACGTACATATTATGATCTATTTAGTATTTATGAAAAAGTAAGGCGACGAATTTACTTTCATATTAAAAGTACGAAGTTCGACTCTTAGCGTACAATGTATGTTTTGGCCTTAACCTTAAGGTGTAAATTACAAAACAAGAGAAACTGTGTATATAAATAATTAATTTTAAGGACAATTTCTTCATTGAGTTAATATATTGCCTTTCTGTGGCTTATAAAGAGAATACCATCGTGAAACCTAAACAAAATGTTTACCTTATCAAAATTTGCCACCCAAATTGCCTCCACATCGAAAATAATGAAATCACCGAGGAACTCAAAACACAAGGTCATGACATAATGAAAACAGAATCTACATAATCATTTAAAACGAAACAAAAAACTCCACTTGAATTGTGAACACTAAAAACGATCAAAATAAACTACTCAAAGACGGTTTCTTCTTAATTTAAAAAAAAACACATGACCTAACCGGAAAAACCACATCAGAAACCTATTTTACAATGTAATACATGCCAAAGGCTCGAACACACTAAAGTTGGCAAAAGACAGAAGTGTGAGATGTAGCGGACCTCATGAGGTTGTTCATTGCCCTAACGAGCGAAACCAAGTTACATGAGAACACTGTCAAGGTCCACGTGCAACCAGTTACAAAGGCTGCCCTAAATACACACAGATACTTAACAGAATCATATTAAAAACACGAACACACAGCTTCTCAAGAACTCACATCACGATACAACCACTACTAGAAACTCCAACAGTTTCACTTATCACTACCACAACCACAAACAACACACACATAACCCAAAGCCTCACGCACTGAGACAACATACACCTTTAACCCCACGAAATTCATTACAAACCTATTAGCTATGTTAAATGAATTAAGAGAATTCCCCATTTTTGAGTCAAGACACGAGTCACTCAAGGCTCTCTGTAGCCTTGCCAGACATTACTTTAATCTTCCCAATCTAAAACCACATCATATATCACTTAAAATTCGTACAAGAGAAGGAGCAAAACACAATGAATCAACACAATAAATTTTTACACATCAACTGACAAGGAAACCTGAAAGATAAAATAATAAAAATTTAAAACATAAACAAACATATAAACACCAACATCATCATAATTTCGGAAACACAGAGAAACAAAACACCACAATTCCTGGATTTATTACATGCAGTGTACCTTACTCTGAAAATAGTAGAGACATTATAGGTTATATTAATTTGGAAATATCATACCTCATCTCGATAGAAGATTCTTTTAAATGAAACATAAATGATTTTTTGCACCACACTCATTTCCACCCGTCTAATTCTAACCCTATCTCAGCCATATATTGTTCTCCTTCAAAAGATATCAACACCGTCTTCTAACAAAAATGTCTTAATCGTAATCTAAAACCAATTATCATGTGGACTTTAATTCCCCACACACAGAGCTAAGAGGAAAGAGAAACACAGATAGAGAATGAATTATTAAAAAAACATTTCTTTCTTTTAAGAGCATGCACCTAATAATCAACCATACACCTACACACTTTTCTGTTGCCAACGGCTCTTATGATGTACTCGATTTCATCATAGCTCCCAAGGACACAGTAAACAGGATCTTTAACTTCAATTTACATAATGCTACCACAAGTGACCACTTCTCCATTTCCTGCACCACCCGCCCCACGCCGTTGAGAGGTACCTGACTCCCTCAGAGTACACATACACTGAAACAGATTGGCTCATTTTCAGCGCTTTACTAGATTCCTATCTACCACACTCAATTGAACATGCTAATAATACAACAATGTTAAACAAGTTACTTAAGCCATACACAAAGCCATTAAAAACACAATTCCAAAAAACAGAAAAAACACTCATATAATCAATGGACCTTAACACAGGAAATTCACGCACTGATAATCAAACGCAGACAGTTAAGGCGAACACATTTTATAGCACGTGACCCGACCATCAAAACACAGATCAACAGAACAAATGAAATAATTAAACAACAAATTAGAAAAGCTAAAAACATAAATTGGCACAATTTTTGTAAAAATTAGACAAAACAAAAACAGACCAAAAGAATTTTGGAAAATTTGAGAGTATTTCTTCCGACAAAAACACAAATTACTTGTTACAACACATCACACAGAACAACATAATCGGAAAGACGGGCTCGGAGAAAGCCGACCTACCAGCCGACTGTCACGAATCTTCCTTCAGTGACCTAAACTCTGCCAACTCTGACACACAACACCAATAACATGTTAACAACTACATACATACAAATCAAACTTTCACACTCCAATTCCCTGGTAAGACACTAGAAAGCTATTCAAGTTCAGTCTTTTGAAAAATCACCATCACTGAACTCATAATTAACATTAAAAACTTGAAAAACACTTCAAAAGAGCATCACCAAATATCAAATATTATTCTAAAAAGTTCTAGTTTTTTTCTTAAAACATCTCACAAACATCATGAATATCTCACTTACAACTGGTTATTACCCCAACACATGGCAAAAGCCATTATTACCACGATACCAAAGAAACAAACAAACAGGACAAATTCTGACAACTTCCTACCCATCAGTCTGTTTAGTTGTCTTGGCAAACTGATCGAGAAAATCATTTCAAATCGACTCCTTCATTTCTGTGAAATGAATAACCTAGGAATGCGTGTGAGACTGAAGAGAAACAACAGTTTTTGAGAGCAACTGGTTTGCCTCTGAGATTTTTCACTGGAGATTTAAAAACCAAAACTACTACCATGTTAATTAGGCACACACATTGACTTGAAGACGAAAGGCTGAACACTCTTGAAACATCGTCCTCTACATGTCTGTTTCCACAACAGTCAGTTGTCATCCATTTTACAAAGTTTCATCATGAATACTCTTCCCAACCAATCTGCCAAAGATCAGTGATGTCAAAGAATACTGTTAACATTAAGTTTTAACCAAATGTGGTTTCCTTTTTTTCTTTGTTTATCTGATTTGGCGAAGATTCAATAAATTTATTTTTAAGAAAGTTATTAGCTCAAAAAATGGTTAAATAATATATTAAACTTTTTGTGTATTATGTAATATGTGCTGTGATTTAAAAAAAATACAAAGTTTTCATTAATACTGCACGAAGTTATGTGATATTAAGTCTACTTTTCGTGAACACTTTCCAACTATACCTGTGCGTGCAAACAAATCTACAGCGGGCCCTACAACTTCGATGTGAGACACTACCTGTACTGTCGTTGGGTTTCTTTATATTGACGTCATTGAGCGAAAACAGCGATAAAAAGTCCAGCTAGTAGTATATGGTACTTTACTCAAGTACAATCTGTCTGATTGGAACGTAAAACAGTTGCTATGAAGTTCCATCACTTGATGGTACTATAGTTTCGACATTTCCAGTTTATAGTAGCTTGTAAGTAGAAATTGGTAAGCATAATTTAATAAGTTTTTATTTTTATATGTCAGATAAAAGGATATAGAATGTTGTCTATTTTTAGTGTAAATGACTTTTAACACGTGGCGACAACAAAACGATATTACTATGTTTATTAACTTAAATATTATGTTGTTGGATAATCGAGAGATATATTTATAAAAACTTTAACGTGAATCTACCATGCTTTTCTTACCTTCCTCTGGTATTATACTATAGATATATAATTTATGGTGTTTACATCACAGATATAGCTGGTCTTTCGGAGGACGAAATGACAGATTTTATGAAACCTCAAACTCAACTTATCGACGGATTATTAATCCCAAAGTATTTGTTTAAAGAGGACAGAGTCCGAGCTGCTATGAGATTCCAACCCAAACCAGGAGATGTAATAATTGCGACTTACCCAAAGTGTGGTACAACCTGGACTCAATATATTGTATGGGAGATTCTTAACGAAGGGGCGACACCTCCACAACTTCATGAAATGTTTGATAATGAAATTCCTTTCCTTGAGCTCACAGGAACTGAGGCTGTAGAACATATTCCACCCCCTAGAGCCTTCAAAGTTCATTTTCCATTCGCTTACACCCCTTATAGCTCGAAATGTAAGTACATTGTGGTTGTCAGGAACCCCTGGGACTGCTGTGTGTCGTATTTCTTTCACACTAAACAGAGGGTGTTTGCGAACCACTTTGAAGAAGGAACATTTGATGATTTCTTCGAATGTTTCATCAGAGGTCAAGTAGCATGGAATGACTACTTTGACCATTTGATCTCGTGGTTCATCCATAAAGACGACCCCAATGTCCTCTTTTTAACTTACGAGAATATGAAAAATAATCACAGAGAAGCAGTGATTCGAATTGCACACTTTCTTGGAGAAGAATACGGTAAGAAAATCTTGACTGACGAAGATCTTCTGAGCAAAATACTAAATCACACTAGTTTTGACTATATGAAGAATAGAATTCCCTTTTTCGACCCTCTGTTCCAAGAAGTTCAAAAGAAACCTGGTCCAGGAAAATTTCCAGTACCAACGTCGGAGAACGATATGGAAAATTTCAAGAAAATCGATTTTTTTAGAAAAGGGAAAATTGGTGATTGGCGTGATCACATGACTTCGGAACAGAAAGAGCGATTGGACAAAAGAATGAGAGAGAAAATAAAAATATTTCCAGGTATATTTTCCTTATGGAAGGACATGTTTTAGAATTGTATCTGAAAATTCTTTTTCTTGACCTAAAGATGACCTTGGAAGGTCGAAACGTTGTTCTCTGGTTATCAATAAGTGTAAAAAACCCACAGCAGTCGTTCTGAAATACATTTTTATTTCAAGTAAATTTTCCGTCATCAAGAATGTTGTGGAATTATCATCTTGTTTTAAAAATGTGTCGAGATTTGTGGTATATGGTGAAAACAATTTGTTTCTGTTCTATTAAAAATGTGATACATTAAATCTTATAACAGTGAATAAAGGTATAGAAATACAATTTGTTTTCAGTGTGACAAAGATATTCCTCAAGAAGCTTTGTGTAAAATTCAAAACAAACAACAAACATATCGATCCCAGTGTTCCTGAAGCAACGTGTTTCTTTCCACGCATGCTCCGTGGACCTCAGTTTGTATTTTAGAAGAAAGCCAAGAATGAAGTTACAACAAGAACACATTTTTAAATATCACATCTGTTGGCCAAGCGAGGAAAACCATTTACTGATAGTGAACTAATTAAAATATGTACCATTGAAGGAACCAAATAAACGTGTCCAGAAAAAATAAGACTTATTTATGACTATCAGCTATTCGACGAATACATTAGCACGTAGAGTTGAGGACATTGGAAGTAATATTCTGTCTCAACTGAAATGCAAGGTCAAATAATGAGTGCTTTTCCATTGAGCTTCACGAGTCAACAGATGTGTCACACTTCACATGTGCTGTTGTTTATTCGTGGAGTCAATATTAATGTTGAGGTGACGGAAGAATTAGCTTCTGTACACAGTATGCATGGAACAACCACGGGTGAGTACATTTTCAAAGATGTCAGTACAACTTAGAATAGAAACGGCTGAGGTGTGTTACAACAGATGGTGGTAAAAATATGTGTGAATATATTCACAAAGGTGTTGAAACGAGTGATGTCGAGAAAACACACTTGTAGAGAAATATATATGCAAAAACGGCTCGTTTGGGATGAGAAAATATTTAACATAGAAGAGCAAACAACGTTTCGACCTTTTTCGGTCATCGTCAGGTTCACAAAGGTAAGAGATAACTGACCGGAAGCTGACCACATGTTTGAAAGGGGTTGTGTAACTGAGTGTCAGAATGTAGGGGGCGGTGTTACATGTTTGAATATATATTTTATTTATTATATTATATTAATATAGGTATAATAGCGTTCCTTTATATCAGCTTATTTTCGGTTTAAGTTGTTGTATAAGTAAGGCTTCTTTAATTTTGCGTTTGTTAATGTTTGTTTCTTTACTTAGTATTTGAGTGTTTTCTATGGTTATGTTGTGTTTATATGACTTGCAGTGTTCGAAAACGTGTGAAGGTGACTTTTTATATTCTTTGAATCTGTTTTCCATTTTTCTACTTGTTTCTCCAATATAGAATTCGTGGCAGTTATCACATTGTATTTTATAAATAATGTTGGTGTGGTGTTTGTCAGTGTAGTTTTTACATAGTTTAGACCTCAGTTGTGTGCTTGGCTTTTGAATAAATTTAGTATTAACTGGAATGTCATATTTTGTTACTAGATTTTGCCAAATGTTGGTTATTTGTTTGCTGATGTCAGGAATATATGGTATACAGCAGTATGTGGTTTCGTGATTTTCGATTCGTGAGATATATTTACTTTTGTTGGTTGATTTTGCTTTTTGTCAAGATGTGTGTGAATAATGTTTTCTTCGGTTTGTGGAGGAAACTTATTGATGAAGTATTGTTTTATTTTGTCTAATTTATCGTCAATTTTATCTGGTGAGCACAGTTTTATGGCTGTGTTTATTTGGTTTTTGTTTTGTTTCACGTGCTGATTCCCAAGAAGTGTATAGTCCAGTATGGGTGATTTTTCGTTGGATTTCTGTTTTGAATTGTGTCGGTTCTTGTAATTTTGAGGTTAAGAAATTGTATTTGATTGCTTTCTTCCTGTGTGAAGTTAATGTTGGGATGTATAGAGTTAATGTGATTGAAAAAAAATAAGTATGTGTTCTGAAGATCTCAATCCCGCAAACGTGTCATCTACATATCTGTACAAGTATAGTGGTGGATGTAATGCTGTATTAATTGCTTGTGTTTGAACTTGTGTCATAAAAATATTGTCTAGAACTGGTGATACTGGGTTACCCAAGCTTAGGCCATTTGTTTGTATATAGTTGTGGTTGTTGAACATGAAGTTTGTCTTTATCGTGGTGAATTTTATGAGGATTGCTAATTAGTTACTGGAAATGTCTATAGTTGGGTTAGGATCTCGGATATAGAGTTCTAAGGCTATCTTGCAGGCTTCAGTGGTTGGAACTTCTGTAAAGAGGGATAAAACATCGAAACTGGCCATTAAGGCTTTATGATTAAGTTGATTTAGATAAGACTGGAAATTAAAAGAATCTTTGATGAATAAACTGGCTGATGTTACATATTTGGAGAATGTCCATGCAATGTATTTACCAAGTTGTAATTAAACGATTCATATGTGGACAATATTGGTCGTAATGGACAATCTGATTTATGAGGTTTGGGGATGCCGAATATTTGTGGTGTGCGTGAGTCGGTTGTACGTAGGAAGGAATGAAGTGTTTGTGAAATTGTGTTGGCTTGTCTCATATATAATATAAATATATATATATTATATATTGATATAATAAAATAAATAAAATTATATATTCAAACATCTAACACCGTCCTCTACATCTCGACACTCAGTTACACAACCCCTTCCAAACATGTGGTTAGTTTCCGGTCAATTACCTCTTTCTTTGTGAACCTGACGATGACCAAAGAAGATCGAAACGTTGTTCGCTCTTTAAGGTAAAATATTTTCTCAACCCAAACGAACCGTTTTTGCATATAAAGTTGTTGAAAGTGTGCGTTGTTCTAAAACTATGGTTCTCCACTGTAAATAGCTGATGGTGGTAGACAACCGATGGTGGTAAACAACAGATGGTATTTGTGGTGCATGGAGTCTCCAGTTTTGACACTGAACTACTTTCGCTCAACTACTTTCGATGGACTCAACCATCTCATTTTCGTGATTTTTGGCGGAAATAGAAGCAACATATCCCGACTTACCCTACCAACGGCTTAGCGATGGGAAGGTTACATCGCTATTTTTTTCAGCTTAGAATTGCGATTGAAATTTTCTTAAATAAAAAGAACTGCTCTTAACCACTATTCACAGACAGTAAATGGTTTGGAAGTTAGCTTTTTCTGTAGATCTGACCATATACATGAATGAATTCAATCTTAGGTTACGAGGCAAGACCGCGGTTATCTGTGATATGTACATAATGGTGAAATCATTTCGGCAGAAACTAATTTCCTTATAGAATCAATTGTACCCGCGACCCTGAGATTACGAGTCGAACGCCTTAACCCACTTGAGCATGCCGGACTATTTCACGCACTTTGATTGTTGTGAAAAGTGTAAACACAGGTTCACACAAGATATTCCTTTATTATCTTAAACTACAGTTCAAGGATCACTTGTTCCATGTTGATGTGAGTGTAACAGAAATAAGAATCTTCCGAAACTCATTTGATTGTGTTATTGATGACCTGCCACGTGTAGTTCAAATGGAAGTTACTGGCCTGCAGTCTAAGGACACGTTGACGGAAAAATAGAAAGGAAGTTGATAGTGTTCTATAAATGTCTTTCAAGTGATCAAACGTTTTATTATTACAAGAAATTGGAAGACAGGTGTGTTGATTCTACTGAGTGATCTAGAGATTTTATTCTCTCTGGATTGACTTCCGTTAAACTAAACACGATAGTCCGCACGTTTAATCTTTTCTACACGACTTCCTAATGGACCTGGCTAAAAAACAGACCTGAAATCAACAGGTAAACTCGCTTTATTTGTCTGTTAACACGTATTCTCTCACAACACTGGTGAGCTGTTACATTTAGTCAACTCAGCCAGCAAAGGATATAATATTCTTCAATTCCTGGAACTGCAATATTCACTTGAGCAGAACAGAAATTATCTAGTTTCACAAAGCAACTAGAATAAAGTAAACTTTACGACTTTATAAAATCACCTCAACAGATAGAAAAAAAAACTAAACAAATTTACGTATATCACAAGACATATAAATTTTTCCTTTGTATATGTGTATAACATTAGGTATGTGCATGTATAAATGAAATCACAATCCAGGAATAATTTGAGGTTGGCACTCGATCATGTGAAAAGATTTAGCTGTTATCCATTTCTGAAATAATACACAGTGGTTCATATTTACCTTTCCTTTATTACTATTTAATAATTGAAAAACCAAAAATACAATCATGTAGTTTTCAACATCTTCTAGCCCAACTCAAAATGTTTTCATTGGCACGTCAAGAGACGTCTAGGTGTTCACCATTACAGGCTCTCAGAACGTTTAACCGACACTCTATTTCACTCCACGTTTGCTGCAACAAGTCTACAGTTATAGTGGCAATGACATCAGTTGTAAAGGTCTTTAGCTCCATAATGTTTGTTGGACGAGTGTGATACATGATGCCCTTAACGTGCCTCTTAAAAACAGAGATCTGATGGAGAGAAATCTGATAAATGCAGAGGCCCACCTATTAACTGTATGCCTGCCTATTAACTGCCTCAAAAATGTCTAATATATTAAGTTTATGACCAACAACTGAGGTCGATTTACAAGCTAATCAATGGTTGCAGTTTTACGGTTCTGTGATTACAAATTGTCAAAGTCCACAGGGTTCATTTGAAATGTCTCACACCGTGGTCTCTCATTTGGTTACAATGCCTGTGTATTAAATGAAGTTTTGCAGGCGTACAGTTGAAGTTGTTTATAAACGACACAGATCAAAGACTTTTTAGGATGTTGAAGCGATTTTCAAAGATTATACTGAAATAATTCGTGCACTTGTTTGTTACATTCATTTCATCTCTAAAAGAGGCCGTCCCAGCTCTGGTCTCCGTAACACACTGTCTGTCTTCAAGAATTTCTTCATCCACACTCAGACAGTTACTTTCAGTGGTGTTTCTTTCCTGTACTGGTGTTACTGATTTGGTGTCAACGATTTAAATTATATATTGGGTGTTCTCTTGTATGGTAGCCATTTCAACAGGTTATAGTATTCTCTTTAATGGTAAAAAACATGACATTAAAAACTGTTTGAGTTAAGCTACAAGATGTTGATTCTTTAATTACTTTATTAGTAATATATATAAATACGAAAGATAATTTTGGTTCTCTCTGTATGTTGTGCATTTTGGCAACAGGTAACGAGTAATACATTACAAATTAGTTCAAGAGTAGAAAAACAGCTGATGTATCAGGCATTGACCATACAGCTTCTGTCATGACCAAATATGGAAACTATTACTTTGTAAAATGAATGACAGCGCAGGAGGCTGGATTCATTACGTAACAAAATTCGATTGAAAACTTTGTACGTTTACCCAATAAAAGTATAAAGATACGAATCACGTCACTAAGTTTGGTTCTAAGAGTAACGTTCTACATGGACAACACTTCCACAAGTTGTTTTTTTGTGCTTAAACAAATGTAATCATTTTGATTCATAATATTACATTATACCAAACTGTTATGATATAGTTCATGAATCAATAGAATACATATTATTGAATGCCCATGTCCTCAACAAATATGTTTGAGGTTCATAAAACGTTGTCACTACAACCATCGCACATTAGATAAATTAGTAACAATCTTATAGTTTAGATGACAATGTAGGCGTTTAAAGATTTCACAATTAACATGAAGGGCAGACTTATGGAGATTGAAGATTCTTTTTTCACGGAGAATAGAAGATGGAACAGAATGTATCTTACGATAACTACTTTCTAATACAATTGTTCAAAGTATTGGGAATTTAAAAATAACGAAATCAGACCTGAATAAACAAAGAGTAATTGGTCCAATGGTTTATCATTTATAAGAGAACAGACACACTTCTGACAAATAATGGTTTAGATTTTGAAAACAAAAGTCATGTTGGTGTAACTGTTTCTGTTTGATGGGTTGTTTCATAAAAGTAGCAATGCCAAGTCCAATCTATTTAATAATAATGAACGCGTTTGATTTCTTTGACTACCAGTTCTACAAATTAACGAATGAAACCAATATAACTAAAATCACAGTAGATATTAACACATCAAATTCACCTTGTTGCTTTCTTTTACCTTCAGTATGTCAAACTTTTATTTTTTCATTGAATCACAAGCCCATTGTTGACAAAACCGGGCTAGCTAAATGCATCAACAATCTCAACCAATCAGTCATCGTTCAGCTGATATCAACAATCTCCATAATTCAATCAATCATAAGATGAATTATTTCCCACATTTTAAACAAAGTCAAGTCATTTCTTCACATACAACACTAATGTAAAAAGTTCCTGTGTCTCAATCACTATCGATCTCATTTCTGGGTTGTAAATCACCTGAACAATCCTGTTACACAAATAACAAAATGTAATGACATATTAAGTTAAATTTACTTAACAGTAACTTACGTCTCTACAACCAGTAACATTAAGTTTTATAAATATATGTGCGAGAATACTTAATTGTGTGAAACAAACTACAGTTAAATGTTCATCCACAAAAGTTTAATTCTTTACTCATTAATTGTTTTAAGGACCCGGCCTGGCCAGGTGGTTGAGAAACTCGACTCGTAATCTGAGGGTCATGGGTTTGAATCCCCGTCACATCAAACATGCTTGCATTTTCAGCCGTGGAGACATTACGATGTTATGGTTAATCCAACTATTCGTTGGTAAAAGAATAGCCCAAAAGTTAACAGTAGGTGGTGATGACTAGCTGCCTTCTTTCTAGACTCAAGGTGCTAAGTTAGGGACGGTTAACGCAGATAGCCCTGGAGTAGCTTTGCGTGAAATTCAAAAACAAAGATTTATAGTACAGTCAACGAAACATTTTTGTGGTTTTCTATTTGCTATTGTATGGTACATCGGTGAGGTGACCGCTTGTCCTTTACGACTACAAAATGTCTTGTCTTGGAACAATTGTCTTCAAACAGATGGTCATGAACGTTCTGTTTTTTGTAATACATTATGATTGATCTAAATAACCACAAATTCTTCAGTAGACTGGCTTACCTTTATCAAAAGTGTTTTACATCTACCAGATGGCTGTACACTCAGTAATGTAGTTCCAAAGACAATCACGATGTACCATCTTCTCGGTTGGTTAGTTGGATGTTTTGGAATTTCGCACATAGCTACTCGAGGGCTATCTGTGCTAGCCGTCCCTAATTTAGCAGTGTAAGACTAGAGGGAAGGCAGCTAGTCATCACCACCCACCGCCAACTCTTGGGCTACATTTTTACGAACAGATAATGGGATTGACCGTGACATTATAACGCCCTCACGGATGGAGGGCGAGCATGTTTGGCACGACTTGGTCGCGACCCTCAGATTACGAGGCGCACGCCTTAACGCGTTAGGCCATGCTAGGCCCCATCTTCTCGGACCACCTGTTTTTTGTTTCCATAAACATCGAGTATTTTGACTACAATACAGAGCTCTTTCCAATAGTTACCTAACGATGGGGATACTTTTCTTGAGATGCATGAATTATACAGCCACTTGTCATTATAATAAATCCTAATCTTAGGAGCACGTATACTACGGTGGGTTTTCATGCTATCAATAACTTGATTAAATATTTCTACAGTGAACAAATGGTGTTTCTTATTTACTATTCATACAGTGTGTGTGTGACTACAGAATAGTTAGTGGCACCTTCAATTTTCTTCCAAACGTAAGTGATGTTGGTATGTTACACGTAATTTCATTTATTGTCATTCGATAACTCATCTGCAGGAATGATAGATTTTGATTCCAGATTCCGTGATGTCCGTCAAACTAAATATGTAAATAATGTAAAATGTAACTCTGGTCTTTCCTGGGTCCAAACACTTAATAGATCACCAATCATAAGGCTGGTTCAACGCTTTGTCTCTGATCTATGAAAACTTCCAGAGACATCCCAAATGTTGAAACTCGTAAGCTTCCTTGTTGGTTTCTGACTCTTGGTTGGAAACAGACTATGTCTCTGATGTTATGATAAAAAAAAATCACAACTAATGTCTAATTATTCTCATTAGTGTTCTGTGCTATACAATCAGATACAGTGACAGAAGTGTTATCAATTGGTTCTTCAACACAGTTATTCTAAAGTTGCTTCTTTTCTTGATGCTTTTGTTCACAGAACAGTTCATATGGTTTACACCATTCATCTACAGATAACAACCTCACAAAAACATTATTTTATCCTTTGTGGCATTTTATTAAGATGAGTACGATTACTGAAAGGTTACAAATATGATCAAGTGTTTCCAAGTTGTAATGACAGTGGAATTACGAATCAAAGTTCTAATTTTTATTCACTCGTAACTTCCAATTTTCAACACAATAAGTATTCATGTAGACAAAATACATCCACTGGGACTAATACATCTTTGTCAATGTGTTATTTTGGGTCATTTTCTGCCATTAAAAGTGCAATACACAATTCCTGATTTTCTGAACAATCAATATGGTAGTGCCTTGCTGCTACCTCTATGCTGAATGGAGGAGCACTTATTACTTCATTATTCATGCATGTTTCGGCTTGGATTAAGGTTAGAGTAGGAGATTTTATTTCCATCATATTTTATAAATGTTCACATAAAAACACTTTAAGAGTTAACTGTTAAACTACACAAGGGTTATATCAAAAAACTGTCCCCTAGTTTAGAGTGACAGACTTGACAGAAGGCAGCTAGTCAACACCACCAAATATTTTACCAACACACAGTAGGATTGACAGTCATGTTATAATGCTCCACAGACAGAAGTAGCAAGCATGTTTAACAAGAGGAATTTAAACTCAGAACCAAGTTATATTTTGTTTTAAGTCTGAGATACAAGTGTAATCAGTCGGTGAAGTTCTACATATTCAGGAACATAATAGGATGATTTGAACTTAATTCTTTACTGTTTCTCCTTGGTAATCAGACATAAACTAGATGTTTTGGGTGTAACATACTGCTCAGTAAAATATAATCATTTCTTTATTAAACACAGAATTTAAGGTTCAAATAAAACATTCAAAGCCACCTTTTATCACTCAAATATTAATCTAGCCTTCCTTTAAAACTCCATTAACTGTATTCACCATAACTGAAGGAAACCCATCACAAAAGCTAACCATTCTGAAAAATAAAACTGTCTAAGCTAAAGAAGACTCCTATCCTGCCAAAATTTATATTCGTATCCCCTGGTCTTACCATTTTCACAAGTATGAAACAATGCTATATCAACACAATTGAATTACTTTACAATCTGAAATACCAAAGTAATCTTTCTTTTTTCAAGAAAAACAATTTTAGATATCTTATCTTGTTCTCACACAACAACCTTTCCATCAGTTTTAAGTTCCCAGCATTATAAACATGGTGTTCGACTTTCAAGGTGTGGCTAGTTGGCCTGCTAGTTGATAACTACACAATATTAACACACAAGTGGTGTTAACATTCACAAAAAAATTAATAATAATTTAATGCACTTCCTATGGTAAGGAACCAAAGTCTAAACTCAAATATTCCAAATGTGGCCTAACCAGTGACCTATACAATAACATTATCACCTCTTGAGACTTGCATTCAATATTCCTATGGATACAATATAAAATAACATTCACTTTGCTGGCTTTAAACACAGACAACAACAAGACGAAGATTTTGTTTGTATAATAACAGTATTGACATTATCTCCAGGAAAATTATAATCATAATTCATGATAAATGGAGTTCCACAAGACTGTGTATGACCTGTAGGGATTGGCCAAGATAACTGTTATTAATCACATGGATAGAAGTGTCTCTCTTACCCAGACCTTTGTATAATTTTCTTCTTTTTTATAAGGATTTAATAACCTGAAGTTATAAGAATTAAACACACAGACAATATTTTAATGTATTTAATAAAATACACCAGACAATACAAACAAACATAACACAAACAAAATGTTTAAAGTAAATTATGTCTGTAATACACTTAACAAATTCTCAGCAGGCCTACAGGGTTGATCATCTTTTAGGAAAATACAATAGTTGTGGCAAAGTTTCACATTTATTTACTTCATTATGTTTATTTTGTGTTGTGTGCTACCTAAAAATGTCAAACATAAAAACATTATTATGATTATTATTTAAGATGTCACAAATTTGTCCACAATCATCAACACTGTTCAACAGTACAGTTTAGAGTTATTTATAATGTGAGGTGAATAATAATGTTTTTGTATCAACTCTGAAGATCCCATGTAGAGACGTTTGTCCAACCACCACAGAAAACAATGGTTCAAATTACTTGTTGAAATGCAACGAAACCTTTCTTAGAAACTGTTTCATTATATAGATTTTAATTAGCATAATTAATTATCACAAACAAATCAAAGCCTAATTACGAGTGTCATTTTACACACATCTAGTAGGGCCTGGCATGGCCTAGCGCGTTAAGACGTGCGCTTCGTATTCTGAGGGTCGCGGGTTCGCGCCCGAGTCACGCCAAACATGCTCACCCTCCTAGCCGTGGGGGCGTTATAATGTGACGGTCAATCCCACTTTTCATTGGTAAAAGAACAGCCCAAGAGTTGGCGGTGGGTGGTCATGACTAGCTGTCTTCCCTCTTGTCTTACACTGCTCAATTATGGACGGCTAGCATAGATAGCACTCGAGTAGCTTTGTGCGAAATTCCAAAAAACACATATCTAGTAATTCTACAAAGTTCGTATGAAAGGTTTGAACTACTTATTTTTGTCTCTACATAAAAAGTCGGGTACGATTCCCTACGGTGTGCACATCACGTAGCTCAGTGCAAGTTTGCTCCACACAAATGAACAAAACTAGATGCAGTTTTGTATCCATCTGTATGAGGTTTATTTCTGTTTTAGTGAAGTTATTCTTCTGACAAAGACATAAGTAAATTTATTTTAAACAGTTTATCTTAAAATCTATATGCTGTATACTTGATGCTATCTCAAAACTGCATAAACTCCCATCAAATCTAGGGTTACCATCAATCGAGTAAAAATGGTTATAGAACCACGTGGCTCATTTCTTAACCAAGTGTTAAATGTATCAACTTATTATATCAAAATCAAAACAGATAATTTTTCTGATCAAAACGACTAGAAACTTCACGTTTCGCCTTCCTTCTACTAAAAGTGTGATCTCTGATACTTCATTTATATCAAGAATAACCTTCGTTCTTGTCGAAAGTCTTAACATTGTGAAGTTAATCTTTGTTGTCATTAAGTACAGATAGAGGGCGTGATCGAAGAGGGAGAATTTTTCAAAAGTTAAAATTTTTTACAGATTTTGAAAGTTTTTTAACATTTTAATTTATAGTAATTTGGGACAGATAATACAAAATTAACTAGATACAGTCTGGTCAATAAAAGTAAGACAGGGTGTTTATGATTTTTTCACCAACCCTTGTATGTATACAACAAACAATAACTTTTTTCTGTTGTTTAAAGATAATAAAGTACCAATAGTTTTTTTTTTACCTAAACACTGAAGATATTAATAAGAAAAAAAAAAGAACTAACAAATCCAATACAGGTTGATATGGTTTCCATCGCAACTATCTTCCCATCTTAACTAAAGAGTCTCTGGTGGTAAGTTCAGTCACAGAGTTATCGAGGAGTGTTGAAAAGCGAGTCTCTAGGTAAGTCTGTGTTATCAATATGATAGTCACATAACGTCTTGTGTTTTAATGAAGCATCTAAAGATCAAATTATAATTAATGTAACTGATGTGAGAAAAGAATGAAACAATACGTTTCGAATTTATGTATTAAGTAGAACTATCGAGAATCGTGTTTATGACACCTGAATTTTGCAACAGGTTAAAATGTTAACCGTTAGGGTAGAGGTGATTTTTCTTTTGTTTCTTCCAGGTAGCTTTATCTTATTCGATTTCTTAATCTTTCCATGTACGTAATTATTAGCTTCCTACCCTCTGGTCTTACACTACTAAATTAGGGACGGCTAGCGCAGACAGCACTCGTGTAGTTTTTCGCAAAATTCAAAAAACAAACAAACCGAATAGTGCAACTAGCTCGACTGCCCGAACTATGAACCCAAATATTTGTAGTTTGCGTACCGTTGCTGTAAAAAAAACAGTTTGCAGCCGTGGTCAAGAGTTGGCGATAGGTTTATTAGTTGTCTACCTTCTTTCCAGTTAACCAGTTGAAAACTGCTATGTGCAGGTAAATGCTTTTTCATGTTTGCTCGAAAGTTCTTAAACAATTATCGTCACCCACTTCTATTGGTGAATATTGAAACGTATCACGAGTTTAGTTTTTAGGAAGGCATTGCAAGATGGGCAGTATGTAATAATGTTAACTGATTTAAAGATTAGTATATTCAATATAAATTATTATTTTTAAAATAAAGCTAACGGTCCCTTAAATTTTTACATGAACCTCGGACGTATTCGTCAAGAACAAAGAACTCCTCGAAAATGCTTAAACTTTGGGGTAATTTCTCGAATATTACAATCCTAGTTAGAAAGACTCTTACGAGATCAAATAATTGAACGATAATTTAAACGACTATAATTCATCTATAACGTAAATATTTCATAATATATCATCTCTAAATCTCTGACAAACGCCATACAATGTGTTTATTTCTGTGCAGAAATCTGCAGAGGAAAGAGGAAGAAACATAATACCGGAATAGAAGCGTCAGCTTGTACAGAAAAGCACGCCGCCTACGACGATAAATCCTCCCCTTCCAAAATCGCAAAATAATACAGACAGGTATTAAACTACATGTTCTAAAACTTGAAAGTATTTCATATTCACAGCAAAGTTACGCTCATTACATGTAAATGGAAAATTGAAACCAGTTATTAGAAAAATAACACATATATTTCAAAAACTGGGTAAAAGCGATATCTAGTATCAAAAGGGGTGAACAACTATATTTAGGATTTGAGTGACTAAATTCCAGTAACTTTTTAGGCTTATTAGAACTGGTGTTGATTAAGTTTTATGTTATATCTATTTAAATTTAAATTTATACGAAAATACTATATAGAAAAATGGAGACTCAGAAACACAAGAATGATTGTTTTCGCAGTTATTAATCATGATATGGGATGAGTAAAAGATGCCTGATAGAAATTACATGTGGTTCTTAATATCCAGTAACGCATGCGTACAAGGAGGGATTTAGGCCTTCTGAGACTCCCATGCAATACCGAGATATTAAATGCCCATTCACTAGGGTGATTCAAACATCCTATAAAATTGAAAAAAAAAGATTCAGTTTGTAAGAACTCCACAATGATCTGATCCTATATCTCTTTCTGGACAAGAAGCCAGTTACCTAGAAGTTCCAATCTGATACTAGAACATCAGAGTTGTGGCTACAAAATCATTAATAATCTTGGGTTATGGGAGACCTTAAATACAAGACTATTCAAATGTTTTTCAAATAGATTTAGAAGCTTCAAATGTGATAAAAATATTTTGCGCAAGACATATACTATGGGCACATTCAACAGTTAATGCTAAACAACAAGCTGGTGAGGAAGTGGTGAAGAGACACTGGTTTTAATTGAACACGTGATGTTTCTAAATAAAAATCCTTGTAGTCAAGGTCCGCCATTTTGTTTGCATTCTTCAAACAACTAGCGAGTAGGATGTTCTACTTTGAATCATTTTCATTTTGGCGAAAGAACAAAGAAAGCTAAAGACATCATAGAAAGTTTGCATTTGATAAAGTCAAGTTGTTATGCAACTTAGAGCAACATAACTAAAGGTGAAGAAAGAGTTATCAGTACTTAACATCAAAAGTAGTTATCTAACTGTTCTTTACTTTCACAATAGAAAATTGTCTTTTTTGTTCTTGCTCTGAATGTACTCTCTCAACTTTCAGAGCTCAAGTTTACGGAATTACAACGCTAAAATCCGGGTTTCAATTCCCCCCTGTGGACGCAATAAAAACGTATCCCATCATTCTTTATATTTATTGTATTATCTGGATAGAGCAATGGGTATCGAAACCCGAAGTTTAACCTTTGAGGTCCTCGGATTTACCGCTGAACCATTAGAAGGGAGAAGTTACTTTCAGAAAAAAACTTTTTTCTTTACGTGTTATAGACCCCCCACTTTTTTATATTTTTGTGGGTTGAGTTACTCCATTTTTGATGAAATATATGCGCGTTTTTTTCACTGAAACAACAAAAGACAAACAAAATCTTTAATATCTGGTGCTAAATCCGATTTGCTTATTGTTGTTTAAGGGCGAAGTTACATAACTGGGCTATCTCCATACGCTCACTAAAGAGACCGAATCTGAAATTTTAGTGTTATAAACATTTGTTCAAGCGCAACGCTTTATAATTAGCCTATCTGTTACGTATCCACCGCAGGGATAGAATCCTGAATTCAAGAATTACAAATTCTTGAGATGAGCCACCTGATGGCGTTATAATATACAGGAAGTTCTGTGTGACGACTTCTCGTCTTTTTATCTTTTCTTCTACACAAATCATCCCTTTGAATATTCATGTTAAAAAGTAATATAAATATACGCAAGGTATTAGAACTAACCTTCAATATAAGGGACTTCAACACGGAACCAAGGAAACTTCTGAAATACTATAAATACAGATATATATACACAACATTGTTTCTACCTGATTAAAACCACACATTCTTGAGCATATTAAACTTTATTTCCTAAATAGAAACGCAAATAAAATTAAATAAATAATTACTTTATTTTTGTTTTCTGTTTTTGCAGTTCACAGCCAAAAAATACTTTGAAAATGGGCAGAATAAATGTACGGAGGATCAGAAGAGCTTTTTCATAAGTGAAAAGAAACAACCAACCAGTTAATTAATAACAGAAAAATAAAATTAATTTTGAATAATTAAAGGATTTGTAATGGCAATACGAGATATAAAGGACGTGTTTAAAAAACAAACAACGTACGAATTAATTAAAGAGAAATATTTCAAATATAGGAAACAAGTTTGTATATAATATTTGTATTTATGAGTCGCCTCGTGAGAAACTGACCCCTTGTGGTAGCGAACACAATTAAATTTAATTTTATAAAATATATTTTTCTAGACATAAGTATAGGATTAAAATGGTTCGTGACCGTTTCTGACTCTTTTACATCTGTGATAATCTTACAGATAATGTAAGCTTCCTAACCTAGAGGTTGCAATCATAACAACGTCACAGTGGATGGTTGAAATAGCAAACTAAGGGGTGTGCGCGTGTACAAGAAATATTTTTCAGTCTAACGCTTTACTAACAAGTGCTGGTGCTGATGTGACTTAATACATGTTTTAAATATTGTATAATGTTTGTGAAATAAAATATATTTTGTGACTGTTATTTCAGTATTGTTTATTGAAGTGTCCGTCAGTAGGTCCTGAGAAGTACTGTATAGAATGTTGTTTAGAAACGTTAAGTGAATGTATCAGTTTCAATTGGTTGAAATCCTATCATTCTCAAAACTTACCACAAAACACAATAAGCTTGGTGAAGGAACTGTACGAGTCATTTTAGGCATCCACGCGAGTCAAAATGTTAAAAAATACGACTCTCTACCAATCTTCAGCGAACGTAATCTGAGCTTGCCATACGAGTCAATGTTGTTACCTGTGCAGGTGTGCGGGTAAAGATTATTACACATTATTATTCCTTGGTTAACATCAAAACTAGGCTTAACGAAACACCCAGATGAATCAAGGGACAAAATTACAAGATAATGACTTCCTACTGTGATATTTCTTCATCTCAAATTCGAACCGAGACCCTGTCAAGTCTCAATCCAGCCTCAACGATAACAACTGTATTCCCAGATTTTTCGTCGAGTTAAAATGACATAATAAGCACATAGGTTCAGGTTCTAGGATCAAACATTTACGGCATCGTTTATAAACAATTGAAAGTGATGAGTGTCTTTTCGCTTTTTCTTCACAACCTCAGAATGCTAGCCAATACTCACATCGGTTAACAATTTTGGGTTGCTTAGGCACCCACAAAGATGACACCTATGGACTGAACCTGACTGTATACAGCTAATTTTCAAATCCGTCACTATATTGGGCTTTGTTCCTGTTATGAAGGTTTGTTTTTAGTGTTATCAATTTTAAATTTCTAATTAGAAATCTTAGGGTCGTCAATTGATTGGGGTTGTCCATAACGCATTGTTCCATGATGATTGGTAATTGTGATATTACACTAATACATATAAACTCGTCAACGACCAAACCACTTACAAACAAATCTGTCCAAAAAACGAAAGAAAAACATTTGTAAAAATTAAATACACAATTCATTCTATCGCTACAAGACGGCGCCACCACACAAATATTCAAAGCTGTTTGTTTTGAAATTTTGCACAAAGCTACTCGAAGGCTATCTGTGCTAGCCGTCCCTAATTTAGCTGTGTAAGACTAGAGGAAAGGCAGCTAATCATCACCACCCACCGCCAACTCTTGGGCTACTCTTTTATCAACGAATAGTGGGATTGACCGTCACTTTATACGCCCCCACGGCTGGGAGGGCGAGCATGTTTAGCGCGACGCGGGCGCGAACCCGCGACCCTCGGATTACGAGTCGCACGCCTTACGTGCTTGGCCATGCCAGGCCGATATTCAAAGCAAGTTTTGTTTTTAATTTGAGACAGATAAACAACAAATAAAAACATGATGTTAAACACCAAAAAATGGCGCCTAGAGTGAAAATATTAAAAAAGCAATCACACTATACACGAACAAATTTGAGGTGAGAGTGTACCCTGGTAAAACGGAGGTAGGTTTACAGACGTACAACATTAAATCCGGGGTTCGGTTCCTGCTGGGAATAAGCAAATAGCCAATGTCGTTTTGCTCGAAAACAATCGGAAACAAGCGCGCCAGAATTAATTTTTTTTAAATAATAATCTTATTTTCATGAATACAAATATTTATCTTCTACACATTAGTTCTTTCTCCACCATTTGGCCCGGAATAGCTAGGTGGGTTAAGGTGTTCAATTCGTATCCCGAGGGCCACGGGTTTGAATCCCCGCAGCACCAAATATGCCTTTCACCCATGGGGGCGTTATAATTCTACGGTCAATTCCACTATTCGTTGGTAAAAGAGTAGCCCAAGAGTTGGCGGTGGGTGGTGATGACTAGTTGCCTACCCTCCAGTCTTACCTTGCTAAATTAGGTACGCCTAGCGCAGATATCCGTCGTGTTGGTTTGCGCGAAATTCAAAAAGCAAACCAAACAAACATGTTGCTAGGAGTATGTTGGCGAGAGTGAAAAAAAGCAGACGTATTTTTGAACTTAGCAAATTTATAATGGAAAACTGAGTGAAGAGCGAGTTTGTCGATTGTGTCCGGGCTGCTCACCATTTGAAGTTACGAGCCATACTGTTATGTAAATGTCATGTAAATGTTTTGTAAACGACAACATGTCATGTTGTGTTTAAATATTCATTTCTATTATTTATATTTCCATATTTATATTATTGTTTCAAAGCTTAAACCAATAAAATATGTGGTTATTCATTTAAAATAACATTTAGAAATTTCTAGAATTAGGTAGATCAAATATATGACTATAAACGGAAATATATGGCGGCCTAGTGTCTAGACATTGAGTCTCGTGCAAGAACGGACATGCGCGTATTGCTGTGGAGTTCTGTAGAAGTTACGCGATTGTTCGGAAAGAGGCCTACTAATATATAAACAGACGGCGACGCGAGGGAAAGAAGCAGAGTCATTAGTTTCTATTCGAAGAAAAGAAGAGTCAGTCATTCGTTTGAGAAAGTTTAAGTGTTTGCTGTGAGTTTATTCAACTTGAATTTGTGACTAGAGCTAGATCTACAGAAGCTGTGATTTTGTCTCGTCAATCTTTGCGATTCATTCGAATTACTGGTTGTGCTGAGAGTCGTCACGTACGGACTGTTTAGGGGAGACTGGGAAAATTGGAAGGCGGCAAGTTTGAGACGTTCATCAAGAAGCACCGTAAAAAGAACTTCGTCATTCTCCGTTCAAACTTCGGTATTTCTTCGTGGGACCAAATTCACACCCTAGACCGGAATTTTGGATTTCTGATCTGAACTTTTGGACTTTCATTCTAGATCATTATATTAGATACAGGCCAGTACCATTTTGTGTTGTAATTAATTTTGAAGGTTTAAAATTTAATATCTGTCGTTGTTATTATATAATTTATGTTATATCTGTCACATATATAATAGCTTATTGTAATCAATTATACAAGCTGTTATCTGTGTCTTTCTGTTTCGTTTAGTCTACGAAAAACATAAAACATAAAAAAGTTACACATTCCGACCGAAACGCCAAAGAAGACCGACAAGTCGAACGATGCAATGACGTATAAAATGAAGGCCGAGATTCAATAAAAGGCAAGTCTAATGTAGGTGGCTCCACCGTAAACGAAAATACAAATTTTAAAAACTTTAATAGAACTGGGTGAAGAAGAACTAAAAACTATAGTCTCCCTAGCGGATGTTACTCAAATTAAAGATATGGGAAAAAGAACAAAATAATTCAAAAAAATATAAAATCCACTGCTGTCTTGAAGCTACATTGTTAGACAGTGAAAAACTAACAACTCGTAACGTAAATGTTAAAAACCCCACTCTGGATATTGAAACTAACACAAATTCGAAACCAAACGAAAATTCTGACGACGAAGGCTTCACGCTAGAGAAGACTAGAAGTCAGATAAAAAATACGAAAAACAAACACTAACAAACACACACAAAATGTATCTAAATTACTAAAAACGCCATAATCATACAAGGCATACCAGGAAACTACAATCAACAACAACTAGCAAGAGAAATATTCAGGTGCAAACCTAAAATTAACATTACTAACATGAAGCGTCTGTCTCGCGGCGAGGTCCTCGTTCAAGGACAGGAACCCGCTGGCTTTTATAGATTACTGAAAGAATGGCCTTCCAGACGCTTTTAAAACAGGAAACATAACTATACACTTCCATGAAGCTAGGCCAACACCCAAATCTTTTGTAATCAGGGTGTTGCACCTCTCTATTGACACAGAATATATTGAGGATGAATTAACTGAACTTAACATAAAACACGTTTCAGTTGAATGGATAATTTCTAATATAACTAAAAAAAATCCCAATTAATCTGATTAAAGTATGTACGAAAAATACCCAAGACATAACCCAGGTAATAAACAATGGCATCACATTGTGGTATCATAAATACACAGAAGAACAAACCAAAACACCACCAGTGGTTGTAACACAGTGCTACCAATACTAAATGTTTGGACATAAAGCAACAGCATGTCAAGCAACTGCGTGCTGTGTAGGTTGTGGAGAAAAGCACCACATATATCAATGTGCCAAACTAAACCCTAAACCTAAATCCTGCAATTGTGGGGAAGAACAAACGGCAAATTACAGAGGATGCCAAAAATACAAATCTATTAAGGCACACTAATACCAACTTAAAAATCCAAACATGAACAAGCCACAAACAAACAAAATCCAAGAACAATCAAAATCAACTACTACTCAAACACCACAAACACACAGACAAACTGATGTGCTGCAGTAGTCGAGAAAACATCATTCATGCAGGAAAAACCATCAACAAGTAGTGAAGACAAAACAACTAAAGACACGCACAGAACCACTCCTATGAGCATTGAAAACACACTAACCAACGCTATTACTTGAAATATTGACAGAATATATTAATTCAAATAAAGGAAACAGTTTAACAGATATAATCCTTAAAATAATATTGAAAAAAATCAAAAAATACCTACCACAAATGTTAACATACATCCCGAATTCTGTTAAACATGGATAAATTCACAGTATTACACATCAATATCCAGAGTGCTATTGCTTCCAACACCTTTCCCTGTTATATTTGTACATCTGATAAAATCAAATTTAAATAATATTAATTAATAAAGTAGTGCTTAAACACAGTCATCTCTGTAACAGACTCAAAAGAAAAAAAAATAGAAATGGACATTATCCTGAAAAGGACCAGTCTAACAGTCTAAAGTTGACATTACTCCATATTAATCAGTCAGTTCCAACAAGGAAGAAGAGGTCTCGGTGTACCTGACCCTTCTGACTATAGAAATTATACATACTCAAATACCAGAGACAGACAGACATGTTGCTAGGTGTGACTTGAAGTTCGAAAGACAGAAACAAACATCTTGTAAAGCATGATGTGAGGTACAGAAATAAACATGTTTGCAGTTCGAGAAACAGAAACAAACTTCTCGCTGGACAAGAACTGGACATAAATTTGCTGTTGTTTGGTGGTTGTTCAACCATTACATCTTTAAAACCATTGGAATAATCCCAGCAGGTGAACATTGATACATCCCTTTGTAAAAATGTTTAACACAAGCAAAACCAATAATAAAACTAATATGAATAATTTATGTAGCAATACTAAAAAAAAAAATCTATATGCTATATACTTGATGTTATCTCAAAGCTGCATAAAACTCCTATTAAATCTAAGGTTACCACCAACCGAGAAAATTGTTTGGTTATAGAACCACGTGGTCCATTTCATAACCAAGTGTTAAATGCATCAACTTAAAATATCAAAATCAATACAAATAATTCTTCTTATAAAGGTTACCGAATTGCTTACAACAATAACTAGGTAACAGCTGTTTCAGTAATCTACGTATTACAAACAACCATTTGGTTCTTTGGTATTTCAGCAAAATACCTTTATCAGGTCTTTACTTGGACGGTACAAGATGTAAAAGTTGTCATCCACTTTTAACTTAGGAGGAGTATTTTAATGATGAATTTCTGGAGGAGGGGAAGACGCTTTAAAAAACAAAAGGAAATACCGTCTGTCTCTCCTGTAAAACTTGAAATCACTGATAAAACAAAAATTCATTTTGGACGTAGATATCTCATTCATTGATAACAGTTTTAACTTAAACATTTATGGTAAAATAAATAACTTCAAACTCCATGTGTAATGGAATTCCTAATACCTTAACCAAATGTGTTATCATTTCACAACTGAAAAGGTCCGTGTGGCAAGGTGGGTTAAGGCGTTCGACTCGAAATTTGAGGGTCGCGGGTTGGAATGCCGGTCGCACCCAACATGCTCGTCCTTCCACCCGTGGGGGCGTAATTAAGTTACGGTCAGTCCCACTATTCGTTAGTAAAAGAGTAGCCCAAGATTTGGTGGTGATGACTAGCTGCCTTCCCTCTAGGCTTTCGCTGCTAAATTAGGGACGGTTAGCGCAAATAGCCCTTGTGTAACTTTGCGCGAATTTCAAAACAAACCACAACTGAAAATATTTTCGCTTGTTTATAATAAATCTAACTTATCTTATTCTATATCAAGCTGTTAAGTGAAAAATTCCACTGATAATAAATATATGGAGATTTATTTCAATAATTATAACAATACAGTAAATAAATATGATTTCAGTTGCAACGTGAAAAACGTGTTTTTTATCCATACAGAGAGCCATTCCTGCTTTTGAACTTGGTGACGTTTAGTAACCTTAAATAGGATTGGTCACATTGAGGGACTATTTGGACACATCATTACGTGTCTCTTTCTCTCAGTCGTGGGTACCAGTTTAACTTTTAGTTCTACACCTTGAAGAGAAGGTACGGTATTACTTTTTTCGTTATATAAATTTTAATTTATTTATGTTACTTTCTATTATAAGCATTTTAACAATCAGACCAGATGTACTGATTTCATGTTATTATAATAAGCCGTTAGAGCTCACGTAATTTTTTTCAGTATTCTCACAATTACACAGTGTACTTCACATTTTAACAAACCATCATACCTTATGGCTTTCTTGCAGCATTCTAAGTTAGATCGTGATGTTATAATAAACAGTAATACCTCTAATGATGTTTACAGCCGCACATTAACTGGAAAAATAAGTAATTAGTAATATGCATTAAATTTAAATCGACATTTCAAAATATTATTGCAAACAATTAGCAATTACAGATGTACTTGAAGTTAAACTAATAATTAGTTTTAAATCTTTAAGATACAGCAACGTATGAGCTTATGATATAAAGTTTTACACTTTTTGAAACTTTTAAAATTATGTCTAACAGTAAGAACCAATCAAATCTACTTTACACACAGTTTATTGGTCCTTGCTATTCATTAGCACAGCGGCACGTGTACTGACTCGCACCTGCTAATGATCAGGTTTCGATACTCGCTGTGAGCAGAGCACAAATAGCCGACTGTGTATCTCTGTGCTTAATTATGAACAATCAATTTCATTCATTAAGTAATCAATGTAGCTCTGAAGAACTTGCTCTATTAACTCTTGTTATTTATTGACCAATCAAAGTTAAACTGTTCATATCAACTTTATTGGCCCTATTATTAGTTAACAAACTCAATAATATTACTTTTTACTTTAGTTTTTCTTTTCGTTTGTTACCATTTTTGACTGGATTGTAGTTCGGGTGTTTATATGTTTATGGAACTCTGACCCGTGTTTTTAAGCACATTTACACATGATTATATGCGCGTTTGTGTTTAAGTATTGAAATTAAGATTTGTAATTTAAAGACCTAACGCATTCTTTGATTGACAGTGCCCTCTGTTTTGGCGTAAAGTTTCCATATTGATCAAGGCTTCTCAGTACAGCTGGGGTCATCAGAGTAAGTAAACATGGTTAAGCCTTTTATAAAGGTAAAGTGTACGTTATATCGATTGGGTAATGAGTTAGTTTTAATCCACAGTGAAAATAATAAATATCTTTAACACACTTATATAATCAAACATATAGTTCACTGTATAACACTGAATAATGAATCAGATGCAATGTCATAGATCTATTCGCGTATTTAAACAAATTTAATTACTATATTGAGAATTAATAAAGGACTCAACATTCCATAAATAGGATGATGGTTTCACATGAGTACAAACCAATTTATAAAGTCATGATGTATTGATCAAATAATTTATTATCAGCTGCCAAGTAAGGGTACAAGATGATTGGCATCCCGTCAACTATTCTGTACTTTATATTCCATCTGGAGTTGTTAACAGCTGCAACTCTCAGACCAGATAGACCCGAATATCCTGTTGTGTACACAACGACTGGCCTGGTTCGTGGATTAACTACATACACTGCAACTGGAAAGACTGTAGATGTGTTCTGGGGAATTCCTTATGCAGAGCCACCTACTGGTCACTTGAGGTTTCAAAGCCCTCAACACAAAAGATCTTGGAAAGGAGTTCTAAATGCTACGACTAAACCAAACTCTTGTGTCCAGATCATTGACTCCTCTTGTGGAAACTTCTCTGGGGCTATTATGTGGAATACAAAGAGTCCCCTTAGTGAGGACTGTTTATACCTCAACATCTGGGTTCCAAACCCAAAGCCACAGAAGGCACCTGTCATGGTCTGGATTCACGGGGGAGGTTTCTACTGTGGTTCATCTACTTTGTTTGTTTATGATGGAGGAATATTGTCCTCTGAAGAGAATGTCATCGTTGTTACCATGAATTATCGTCTAGCAAGCTTGGGTTTCCTTTATTTCAACCGATCGGACGCGCCTGGTAACGTTGGATTTCTTGAACAAGTCATGGCTTTGGAATGGATAAATAAGAACATTGCACACTTTGGCGGTGACTCTGAGAAAGTGACAATTTTGGGTGCAAGTGCTGGAGCCAGTAGCGTGAGCTTACATCTTCTATCACCTTTAAGTAAAGGACTATTTAACAACGCAATAATGGAAAGTGGCTCAGTGTTTAATTCTTGGAGTATTCACGATCACAAAACTGCCATCAATCAAGGACTGATATTAGCAGAAGCTTTAAACTGTTCTCACGATCCTAGAGATTTGGTTTCCACAATGGAATGTCTTAGAAACAAAGATGCATTTGATCTAGTAAAAAATGAGTGGATCGAAATCGACTTTTTTGATTTTCCTTTTACTCCTATTGTTGATGGAATATTTCTCACAGACACCCCGGAAATAATCCTGAATGAAAACATTACTGAGAGACCAAATATCTTAATTGGAAACAATGAAAATGAAGGATCTTACTTTTTAGTCTATGAATTTCCAGAAATATTCAAGACAGAAGAAGTTGGTGTCACTCGTGATGAGTTTCACAGATTAGTTGGAAAAGTAGTGCCTGACGCAAATACTTTCCAAAGAAAGGCTATTATTCACCAATACACGGACTGGTTAGAAGAGGATAACATCCATAGCAACAGAGACATGTTCATTGATTTGGTGGGGGACAACTTTATCACGTGCGATGCTAATGAATTCGCCCATAATTACGCAGAACGAGAAAATGATGTCTATATGTACATCTTTTCTCACACACCTTCTGTCACTGCATGGTCTCAGTCGATGGGCGCTACACACGGCGACGAAGTACCCTTTGTGTTTGGAACACCTTTCAACCCTTCCCTTGACTACAGCACCGAAGAGCAAGAACTTTCCAGAAGAATAATGAAACATTGGACAAATTTTGCTAGAACAGGGTGAGAACCGATTTTTGTTTATTTCGTTTATATACAAGTAGAATCCGAACTCGCTGGATCTCCCACTAGTTGAAGTAGTTAATTATTAATGATTTGCAACTAATTTGGTTAATGATGTTTTCTAGTGGTTAAACTGTTTCAAGACTTTTAACAATGGAATTTGAAATCCAATTTGTGTGCAGCTTTTGGTATAATTGAAATAAAACTAAGCATAAAGAGGATATCTCAACCCAGGGTAAAGAAAACAAACAGCCTATGTGAGATGAGCGTTTATTATTTACACCGAAAGCTAATACTCTTGTTTTAAAATGCAAGAATAATTACAGAAGTATGATTTGATCGATATATATTTCATAGAATACTGTCTTTGTAATATACTTTATGCAATTATTTCTTACTTTTGTCACCCTCAGCGACCCCTCTATCGTAACTGAAGATTTGAACAAGGCAATACAATGGCCAAGATACACTACCAGAGGGCGTCATTATATTACATTGAATGCTGAAGTCAGTGCTATTGAAAGAGGTCCTAGGGTCCAACAATGTGCTTTTTGGAAATTATTTTACAATTCTCTATTTGAAACGTCGTGTGCGTAATGTTTGTTTCTTTTGTGACAAAATGAACTGTTCATAGAAAAATTATATCGAATTTTATGAAACCATGAATAAAATCTGACAATATCGGATTAACTGTGTTAGTTGTTTTGTCTTTAAAATGCCTTTTTTAAGAAAAAAAAACACAATTCATTTCCAGATTACTTGTTAAATGCATTGCTGATAGTTTAGACTGTTGATCATAACGTGACGTCACTAATGAAAGTTAATTTCTAATACAAAATTTAATTATTAGTGACCATGTCGTTCGTTAGGATCTACTACCAATCAATAAATTCAATATTTTAGGTTTCTCAGTAGTAAGTACTTCAGCTTGCAAGATTACATGATTTACAGTCTTGGCCAAAATACGCGCATATGTTGTGGCAATTAATATTTTTATTAAGTTTAAATAGAAACTCACGTTATATTAAACATGTAAATATATAATATGTATGAAACATTTATTAAAACAGCAAAATATTTTCAGTGTACTTTATATTAAGCATCCAAAATATAATTTGTGTAATGAGATGGATTCTATGGATTTTGTTTATTAGAACAAACAATTTTTTTCAATACACTTAATATTAAACATGTAAATATATAATTTGTATAATGAGACAGGTTATATAGACACCAATTACTAGAACGACCTGTAATATATCAGTTTAAGATCTCCAAACCTGCTCACGAAACGACAGTATAAAATTAGGTATCCAAGCCCGTCATTAACAGCTATTATCACATGAACATTCATTACATGATGATTTCTGTCATCAACCTGCACTGTCCCAGTTTTTTGTATTGACGAAGTATTTAATTCAAGATTAGACAGAAACTGGTGCAAAAGAATAAACCTTTCCGAGATTATTTTACCAACATGTTATTTAAAAGATGCCTTAAGATCTGTTTATTCAAAACACTT
This sequence comes from Carcinoscorpius rotundicauda, assembly GCA_011833715.1. Taxonomy (NCBI): domain Eukaryota; kingdom Metazoa; phylum Arthropoda; class Merostomata; order Xiphosura; family Limulidae; genus Carcinoscorpius; species Carcinoscorpius rotundicauda. The sequence goes on from CM022394.1 coordinate 129,675,537, forward strand.
GTGTTTCAAAGCCATATCTGAGACAAAACTTTTTATTCCACAGTGCTCAAATTGTGTACAGTTTGAGTAACATGAGAGAAGATCTGGAACATTTCCCATGGCAACCACAATCCCTGGATCGTAACCCAGTTGAGTATAAATGGGATAACTTAAAGGACACATTTGCCATTACTGTCTTTTAACCACCTGGATACTCGAATTATTTACAGTATTAGTAGGCCTAAGAACCGTACGTTAGGTCAGTTTCTTAAAAGAAATTGTTCAGTAAAAAATGTCTAAAGTGTTAAAAATTAATATATATTGTTTGTCTCGCTCTATTTTGTACATCAAATTTTTCATAATACACATTTAGTACTCTGTCTAACATTTCTTCAAAACATGTAACCGAAACGTTAAGTTGCGTTTGCATTAGGAATACAAAGTATGAGGCCTAATGTACATTCTTGTATGGCCAAAGGTTTAAAGTACAAAACTAAAGTTAAATACAAATAATTAATTTGAAGGACAGTTGCTTCTTTAAGTTAATTTATTGCCTTTCTGTGGCTTATACACAGAATATTACTGCCAAACCAACACAAAATATTAACCTTGTAATTAAAGCTTACCTCCGAAATCTCCGGATTTTTATTTCTTTTGCATTTAACAGGCAAATAGATCGCACGAAAGAAAATAATTACAGACTTCAAATTAAATAAATACGACTTGGACAACGTTAGGAACAGGAAATTTAGGAAGGAAAATAATTATATTAGTCGATTTTTACACTTCTTGAAAAAATAATTACAAAGATTCACTATTTTAAATTTATCATAATTCCATAATTGTATTAAATCTACACAATATCAACCTTTAATGGTTCATTGTTCTGCGTGGGCAAAAATTTACTTCTTTGCACCACACCTGTATAAAAGTTCCAAAAGACCGTTAAAAATCAACAATTAGGGTTAAATATTTGATATTTTATTTATTTATTTTATCCAAATCGGTTGTTAATAAATGTTAAAAGAAAATTTAAAATATCATTTTCATTTTAGTATAATTTTTGGAAGAAACTTATTGTAAAATTGATAAATAATATTCAAATAATGAAAAAAATGCTCAGAATTGGTAAAACAAACGTCTATAACAAAAAGTTATACATGTATTTATTTGCAACGTTTCGGGGAAAAATTCTTCTTCAAACAGCTTAAACTATGTTCCATTAAAATAAAAGGCTTCAAAAGTACGTACTGCGTGGAGCACGTCTAAAAAAATTTTGGTATTAGTTTGTAATTAAGCACAGCGCTTACACAATGGGCTATCTGTGCTCTGCCCGCTACTGGTATTGATACCCAGTTTCTTGTGTTGTAAGTTATCAGACATGCTGATGTGCTATTTGGGGACACTGTTGTGAGAAACATTGCTGAGACGGTTCTATGAAATAACGGAAAACGGGAATGAAAGTGATAGAAATTGGATTTTAGAAATTAAAAGAAAACTGAAAATAACAGATATAAATTCGAACAATAATAAAATATCAATATAATAATAATAATCATTATTGTAATATGTGTAGACGGTGTAGAGGTAACTGGGTAGCAAAGAGATACAGACGGAAGCTCTAATAACTAAAAAAAATTCATTAATTTTGCGTGATGCAAGATAATTTGGTTTAAATATAAGTTTATATTCTAAGCTTGCACGATCATATTTGTTGTGAGGGGCATGCGATAAAACCAGTGCACTCATGTTGTCAATTTTGTTGTAATACATGAAGTTGAAGTGTTTGGGAGCTGGGTGGTCGAGTGTGGCGCACAAGTCGGAGATGTTCACAGAATCTTTCGTCTAATTTACATATACGTTTTCCAGTTGTTTACGTCCAGAGGAGCGAACACTATAAATTCTGCATTGCGATGTGCAGGTGAATTGCACTTTTATGTATAAAATAGAATTCGAGAGAGTCGATAAGTTGGTATCCTCGTCGCGCCAAACATGCTCGCTATTTCAGCCGTGGGCGCGTTATAATGTGACAGTCAATCCCACTATTCGTTGATAAAAGAGTAGCCCAACAGTAAGCGGTGGGTAGTGATGACTACCTGTTTTCCCTCTAGTCTTACACTGCTAAATTAGGGACGGCTAGCACAGAGAGGCCTCGTGTAGCTTGATACCTGTATTAACATTATAGATAAAATTATATATTAAAACATCTAACCCCGCCCTCTACATTGCGACACTCAGTTAAACAATCCCTTCCAAACATGTGGTCAGCTTCCGGTCAGTTACCTCTTTCTTTGTGAACCTGACGATGACCGAAGACGGTCGAAACGTTGTTCGCTCTTCTATGTAAAATATTTTTTCAACCCAACGAGCCGTTTTTGCATATAAAATTCTCAACAAGTGATTGAATCGCCAATCCATATATGGAGGTTAGTAATAATTCCTCGTATGTTCGAAAGCAAGAAAGGTTCAAGTTTATCTTTGAAATCCAAAATAAATTTTAATTTTGATTGAATACCTTGCAGCTATTAATTGGGAGAATCTTATTATTTAATATCCTTGGTTTGTTTATAATAAACAACTGCATTAATGTGTTCTGAAACTTAACGCAAGCTCCTTTGAATGTTATTTACCTTCTTCACTGCGATAGCTCGAGGTCATCCATTTTCAGGATTCGAGAACTCGTGCAACTTTACGTGTAACGTCACCTTTAAATCCGGCATTGCACAAAGCAAAAATACCAGTTCCCAGTGACGTAAACATTTAAGTCCATCTGTTAACTTAAATTATTTTACATACTTTAAAAAGGTTAATTGTGTGGCACTTTTGGTTTCAGTCAGAACCGAAACTCTGAGCTACTTATAACACCCTCTATGAAAAGTAATTGTTCAATATTTAAGTCATACTAAGAGTCATTTAACAAAATACTGTAAGCCTACAGATGTATTCTCTAAATTACGTTACATTGTGAAATGTGAATTATAGCGTGATTAACTTCTAAGAATTTACTGTAGAATATCCTGTATTTAAACAATACAGTAAATATATATGATTTCAGTTGCAACGTGAAAAACGTGTTTTTTATCTATACAGACAGCCATTCCTGCTTTTGAAATTGGTGACGTTTAGTAACCTTAAATAGGATTGGTCACATTGAAGGACTATTTGGACACATCATCACGTGTCTCTTTCTCTCAGTCGTGGGTACCAGTTTAACTTTTAGTTCTACACCTTGAAGAGAAGGTACGGTATTACTTTTTTCGTTATATAAATTTTAATTTATTTATGTTACTTTCTATTATAAGCATTTTAACAATCAGTCCAGATGTACTGATTTCATGTTATTATAATAAGCCGTAACAGTTCACGTAATTTTTTCCAGTATTCTCACAATTACACAGTGTACTTCACATTTTAACAAATCATGATACCTTATGGCATTCTTGCAGCATTCTAAGTTAGATCGTGATGTTATAATAAACAGTAATACCTCGCATGATGTTTACAGCCGCACATTAAAGTTTTAAATCTTTAAGATACAGCAACGTATGAGCTTATGATTAAAGTTTCACACTTTTTGAAACTTTGAAAATAATGTCTAATATAAACAGTAAGAACCAATCAAAGCTACTGCACACACAGTTTATTGGTCCTTGTAACTCATTAGCACAGCGGCACGTGTACAGACTCGCACCTGCTAGTGATCAGGTTTCGATACCCGCTGTGAGCAGAGCACAGATAGCCGACTGTGTATCTCTGTGCTTAATTATAAACAATCAATTTCATTCATTAAGTAATCAATGTAGCTCTGAAAAACTTGCTCTATTAACTCTTGTTATTTATTGGCCAATCAATGTAATTATTTGAGTCTACAATATTAATTCCTTTTTTTTAATTGAACGTAGGTCTAAAAAACTGCTCTATTAACTTTTGTTATATATTGACCAATCAAAGTTAACTTTTTATATTAACTTTATTGGCCCTGTTATTAGTTAACCAACTCAATAATAACATTACTTTTTACTTTTTTCTTTTCGTTTATTAACATTTTTGACTGGATTGTAGTTCGGGTGGTTATATATGTTTATGGAACTTTTAACCGTGTTTTTAAACATGTTTACACATGATTATATGGGCGCGTGTGTTCAAGTATTGAAATTAAGATTTGTAATTTAAAGACCTAACGCTTTCTTTGATTGACAGCGCCCTCTGTTTTAGCCTGAGGTTTCGATATTGATCAAGGCTTCTCAGTACAGCTGGGGTTATCAGAGTAAGTAAACACAGATATAAAGGTAAAGTGTTCGTTATATCGATTGGGTAATGAGTTTGTTTTAGTCCACAGTGAAAATAATAAATATCTTTAACACACTTATAAATCAAACATATAGTTCACTGTGTAACACTGAATAATGAATCAGATGCAATGTTATAGCACTATTCGCGTATTTAAACAAATTTATTTACTGTATTGTGAATTAATAAAGGACTCAATATTCCATAAATAGGATGATGGTTTCACATGAGTATAAACCAATTTATAAAGTTATGATGTATTGATCAAATAATTTATTATCAGCTGCCAAGTAAGTGTACGAGATGATTGGTATCACGTCAACTATTCTGTACTTTATATTCCATCTAGAGTTATTAACAGCTGCATCTCTAAGACCTGATAGACCCGAATATCCTGTTGTGTACACAACGACTGGCCTGGTTCGTGGATTAACTACATACACTGCAACTGGAAAGACTGTAGATGTGTTCTGGGGAATTCCTTATGCAGAGCCACCTACTGGTCACTTGAGGTTTCAAAGCCCTCAACACAAAAAATCTTGGAAGGGAGTTCTAAATGCTACCACGAAACCAAACTCTTGTGTCCAGATCATTGACTCCTCTTGTGGAAACTTCTCTGGGGCTATTATGTGGAATACTAAGAGTCCCCTTAGTGAGGACTGTTTATACCTCAACATCTGGGTTCCAAACCCAAAGCCACAGAAGGCACCTGTCATGGTCTGGATTCACGGGGGAGGTTTCTACTGTGGTTCATCTACTTTGTTTGTTTATGATGGAGGAATATTGTCCTCTGAAGAGAATGTCATCGTTGTTACCATGAATTATCGTCTAGCAAGCTTGGGTTTCCTTTATTTCAACCGATCGGACGCGCCTGGTAACGTTGGACTTCTTGACCAAGTCATGGCTTTGGAATGGATAAATAAGAACATTGCACATTTTGGCGGTGACTCTGAGAAAGTGACAATTTTTGGTGCAAGTGCTGGAGCCAGTAGCGTGAGCTTACACCTTTTATCACCTTTAAGTAAAGGACTATTTAACAACGCAATAATGGAAAGTGGCTCAGTGTTTAATTCTTGGAGTATTCACGATCACAAAACTGCCATCAATCAAGGACTGATATTAGCAGAAGCTTTAAACTGTTCTCACGATCCTAGAGATTTGGATTCCACAATGGAATGTCTCAGAAACAAAGATCCATTTGATCTAGTAAAAAACGAGTGGATCGAAATCGACTTCTTTGATTTTCCTTTCACTCCTATTGTTGATGGAATATTTCTCACAGACACCCCGGAAATAATCCTGAATGAAAACGTTACTGAGAGACTAAATATCTTAATTGGAAACAATTAAAATGAAGGATCTTACTTTTTAGTCTACGAATTTCCAGAAATATTCAAGAAAGAAGAAGTTGGTGTCACTCGTGATGAGTTTTACAGATTAGTTGGAAAAGTAGTGCCTGACGCAAATACTTTCCAAAGAAAGGCTATTATTCACCAATACACGGACTGGTTAGAAGAGGATAACATCCATAGCAACAGAGACATGTTCATTGATTTGGTGGGGGACAAATTTATCACGTGCGATGCTAATGAATTCGCCAATAATTACGCAGAACGAGAAAATGATGTCTATATGTACATCTTCTCTCACACACCTTCTGTCACTGCTTGGTCTCAGTCGATGGGCGCTACACACGGCGACGAAGTACCCTTTGTGTTTGGAACACCTTTCAACCCTTCCCTTGACTACAGCACCGAAGAGCAAGAACTTTCCAGAAGAATAATGAAACATTGGACAAATTTTGCTAGAACAGGGTAAGAACCGATTTTTGTTTATTTCGTGTATATACAAGTAGAATCCGAACTCGCTGGATCTCCCACTATTTGAAGTAGTTAATTGTTAATGATTTGCAACTAATTTGGTTAATGATGTTTTCTAGTGGTTAAACTGTTTCAGGACTTTTAACAATGGAATTTGAACTCCGATTTGTGTGCAGCGTTTGGTATAATTGAAATAAAACTAAGCATAAAGAGGATATCTCAACCCAGGGTAAAGAAAACAAACAGCCTATGTGAGATGAGCGTTTATTATTTACACCGAAAGCTAATACTCTTGTTTTAAAATCAGAAGTATGATTTGATCGATATATATTTCATTGAATACTGTCTTTGTAATATACTTTATGCAATTATTTCTTACTTTCGTTACTCTCAGCGACCCCTCTGTCGTAACTGAAGATTTTAACAAGACAATACAATGGCCAAGATACACTACCAGAGGGCGTCATTATATTACATTGAATGCTCAACCCAGTGCTATTGAAAGAGGTCCTAGGGTCCAACAATGTGCTTTTTGGAAATTATTTTACAATTCTCTATTTGAAACGTCGTGTGCGTAATGTTTGTTTCTTTTGTGATAAAATGAACTGTTCACAAAAAAATTATATTGAATTTTATGAAACCATGAATAAAATCTGACAATATCGGATTAACTGTGTTAGTTGTTTTGTCTTTAAAATGCCTTTTTTAAGAAAAAAAAACACAATTCATTTCCATATTACTTGTTAAATGCATTACTGATAGTTTGGACTGTTGATCATAACGTGACGTCACTAATGAAAGTTAATTTCTAACACAAAAGTTAATTATTAGTGACCCTGTCGTTCGTTAGGATCTACTACCAATCAATAAATTCAATATTTTAGGTTTCTCAGTAGTAAGTACTTCAGCTTTCAAGATTACATGATTTACAGTCTTGGCCAAAATACGCGCATGTGTTGTGGCAATTAATATTTTTATTAAGGTGAGATAGAAACTCGCGTTATATTAAACATGTAAATATATAATATGTATGAAACATTTATTAAAACAGCAAAATATTTTCAGTATACTTTATATTAAGCATCCAAAATATAATTTGTGTAATGAAATGCATTCTATAGACGTTATTTATTAGAACAAACAATTTTTTTCAATACACTTAATATTAAACATGTAAATATATAATTTGTATAATGAGACAGGTTATATAGACACCAATTACTAGAACGACCTGTAATACATCAGTTTAAGATCTCCAAACCTGCTCTCGAAACGACAGTATAAAATTAGGTATCTAAACCCGTCATTAACAGCTAATATCACATGAACATTCATTACATGATGATTTCTGTCATCAACCTGCACTGTCCCAGTTGTTTGTATTGACGAAGTATTTAATTCAAGATTAGACAGAAACTGGTGCTATAGAATAAACCTTTTAGAGATTATTTTACCAACATGTTATTTAAAAGATGCCTCTGTTTATTCAAAAAAAACTTGTGTTTCAAAGCCATATCTGAGACAAAACATTTTATTCCACAGTGCTCAAATTGAGTACAGTTTGAGTAACATGACAGAAGATGTGGAACATTTCCCATGGCAACCACAATCCCTGGATCTTAACCCAGTTAAGTATAAATGGGATAACTTAAAAGATACATTTGCCATTACTATCTTTTAACCATCTCGATACTCGAATTATTTACAGTATTAGTAGGCCTAAGAACCGTACGTTAGGTCACTTTCTTAAAAGAAATTGTTCAGTAAAAAATGTCTAAAGTGTTAAAATTTAATATATATTGTTTGTCTCACTCTATTTTGTACATCTAACCCCGCCGTCTACATTGCGACACTCAGTTACACAATCCCTTCCAAACATGTGGTCAGCTTCCGGTCAGTTACCTCTTTCTTTGTGAACCTGACGATGACCTAAGAAGGTCGAAACGTTGTTCGCTCTTCTATGTAAAATTTTTTCTCAACCCAACGAGCCGTTTTTGCATATAAAATTCTCGACATCACTGACCTCGCGTAGCTTTGTTCGAAATAAAAAAACAAAACAAATAAACATATACTCGCAAATGTTCGAATGTTTTGAGAGCGTAATAAGAGCCATTGTGGTTCTCCTGGTCACCTCAACTTATTTTTGAATAGCCAATCCATATAGGGAGGTAAGTAATAATTCCTCGTATGTTCGAAAGCAAGAAAGGTTCAAGTTTATCTTTGAAATCCAAAATAAATTTTAATTTTGATTGAATACCTTGCAGCTATTAATTGGGAGAATCTTATTATTTAATATCCTTGGTTTGTTATAATAAACAACTACATTAATGTGTTCTGAAACTTAACGCAAGCTCCTTTGGATGTTATTTACCTTCTTCACTGAGATAGCTCGAGGTCATCCATTTTCAGGACTCGAGAACTCTTGCAACTTTACGTGTAACGTCACCTTTAAATCTGGCATTGCACAAGAGCAAAAATACCAGTTCCCAGTGACGTAAACATTTAAGTCCATCTGTTAACTTAAATTATTTCACATACTTTAAAAAGGTTAATTGTGTGGCACTCTTGGTTTCAGTCAGAGTCCAAACTCTGAGCTACTTATAACACCTTCTGTGAAAAGTAATTGTTCAATATTTAAGTCATACTAAGAGTCATTTAACAAAATACTGTAAGCCTACACATGTATTCTCTAAATTACGTTGCATTGTGAAATGTGAATTATAGCGTGATTAACTTCTAACAATTTACTGTAGAATATCCTGTTTGTGAAATATAATTTGACATCAACCTTATATATGGATGTTATGTCGTCATTGCAAAGGTGAATGTTGAGCTTTTCAAATAGAGCACATGAAGTGACCGATGTCAACTGGACACAGACGAACAGATATCGAGATTCGCCAAATACTTGATGTCAAAAATAATTGTCCGTATTGATTGAATACTTCGCAGATGTAAGTCAAAAAACCTAAGCATTTGATAGTCTTAATTTATTTGTGAACGAAAAACTTTCCTTTGAGGTGTATGGAAATATGTGTGCGTTTTCTTAGAGCAAAGCCACATCAGGCTATCTGCTGAGCCCACCGAGGAGAATCGAACTCCTAATCTCAACTTGTAAATCCGTAGACTTACCACTGTACTAGCGGTGGTCGTATGGAGATGTGAAATTCGATAAGAATTTTTTCGTGTGTTTCGAACCTATCGCGCGACCCCGCGTTGTAGGTTTCCGTTATCTACCCTTTCAAGGCACTGACTTGAGGTCCCTTCTTTGGGGTCGAGGCTCCTCGGTGCTCGACACCACAGGGAACTGCATTTGTTATACCTACTTTGAATCGGTATTGTTTACATATATACACATAGAATTATAAATATACACATACATACACACTCAAAGATTACGATATCATTTACCTCAGAATGAAAAGTTAGGTATTGAAATGCTCGTGCTGTTCATTTTCTTACGAAGAATGGTACTAATATTCGTGGCTGAAAATACTCTTAGCTTTTTACGTTTACCAATAAATAAACAAACTGACCATTTGTTACAAAGTTAAAAACATGAACCGGATTGTCAAAATTGTCAACAGTGATGACAAAGTCAAGATGAACAATAAATCTCAGTCTTTGAAGTTCACAGTTTGTAAAACCAAATCCAGCTTGTTGAGATGGTAACACTGGTTTTTATATCACGTTGTTATGTGTATCATTTAGCTGTCTTATGTAAAGTGTTAACATTTGTTCACCATGCCGTTGAATAATATTGTACAGTGCTGACATCTAGCGGTTCATATTTAATTGGTAATACTGACAATTCACTTGTTTAATCTGGTTAAGTTCATTACACTTGTTGTTCAGGTAAATTGATGATTAAAAATAACGCATCAACCACGACTAAGTTGTACCTGAAATTGCGCGAAAGGCCTCGTTGGCAACCTATACAGAAAAAGTAGTGTGGTTAATATATTATCATTTGCTTTCACTTGTGCGTTCTTAACATTTTCGTATTCGTCCTCAAATGATCCTACATGTTACGATTCACTTCAAATCAAAAGATCTATTTCAATTCAACCTTGAGAGACCATAATAGCAAGTATATCTTGTTTGGAATTAAGAACAAACCTGCAGAATAGCTACCTGGGCTCAGACCATCAAACCCGGTTTCTAGCAGTGTGCACTGGGGGATGGGGGTGTGGGAATGGTAACAACAAGTATGATAAAAAAATATAAATTTTTATGTCCAATAGGAATCGATATATTCGTAACCGAGATAGCTGTAATAATAAATAAATTGTTAATGCTTTAAACGTATTACAACAATCACTGTGATTATAATAATATGATACAAACTGAAAATAATTTGTTTTACATCTTAATGTCTCAGATTCTAAAGTTTTGTCTTTCTTGTTTTAATACTTGTTGTATCATTAGTATATTACTACAGCTAGCTAGGTTATGTGTATATCGATCCACACTTATTTTTATACAATTGTAATTTGTTTTATCATTATTGTTTTCTCATTGTTTTTTTGCTATATGTTTATAATCCAGTAACACCAAGTGTGAAACACACCTACATCCGATTCTATTCTATTTATAAAAAAAGACCTCTACCAACCTATTCTAACAGCTAATTATCTGTCCAAAGTAACACATCCTCTGTTTTATATATATATAATAATATCGTTGTGGGTAGGAGAGGAATCATCAGGATCCTACATGGAAATATTTTGTGAAAGTAAAAATAATAATTAGTTTCATCACTTTTTATACCTTTGTCTGAGAAGATCACTTAATCAGAGGAAAATTAGTTACCGTATTTTCCGCCTAATAAGCCGAATTTCTAGCCCTAAATTTTGGACCTGATTTTTTGGGGTCGGCTTATTGGCCGATCACCAGCTTTGGACCAAAAAATACCGAAGACCAAAATCGGCCCCAAAATCATACCTTTGATCTCACAGTTACGGCAGAGTTATTATATTTATTAATAAAAAAGGTCTATACATTACAAATGACATGTATTCATAGAAATAACAAAATTCATAAAAAATACACACTTTAATCTCAGAAATTTATTATAAACAATCAAATTCATCATCTTCGTTTTCTCTCGAAGTACAAGGCTGTGCTGTGTCGGTTCATGAAGCGGGTACACCAGCTGTTGGTTGCCTTAAAGTCTCTTGAATTTTCTTTATTTCGACTACCCCACATAAGTGCAAAAATACGGATCTGGGTACGCGGGACAGTCTGGCCACTCTGCCGGTTTTCATTCACCCATGTCGCTACATCTTCTTCCAGTTTTGGCCACTTCGATTTATTTTTCTGGTTACATTTACTTGTTTTCGACATTTTTTTTAGCACACATTCTGCTTTCTTCCATTCACGTACCTGTTTTTTATTCATACAGTAATGGCGAGCGGCATTCATATTTGAGGTTTTTAAGGCTAGCTCTACTACTTTCAGTTTAAAAGCAGCATCATAACGCATTCTTTTTTTGCAGGTGTAGACATCTTTGGCTTTTGACGGTACAATGATAAACTCCCACTACATACCCCTGGTATTTATACCCTGGGTTAGTGATTTTAATTACTAATTGGATTATTTTAAAGAGATTTTGAAGTGGAATATTTTTCTTGAATCAGTCGAACTTGTATTACTTTAAATCTGTCCACCTGTTATTACTCTAATTATTTGTATACTTAATCAAATTCTAGATAAAATAATGTTTATGTTAAGTTATGAGAATCATAGTTTATGATACCCTATAATCTTAATCTGCCTTGAAATAAAAAATCGTTATACCAAAATTTCTGATCCGGTACAAATCATCTAATAAGTACAAAGATCCATTTCTAGTCGTAAGCACTAGCGCCATCTTTAACAATGAATTTGGGATGAAGGGTGTTATTTTTGCGCGGCTTCAGGATACTCAGAAGCATTTGAATCAAAAACATTTTTGGAGGGTTCGAACACCCATGGAATTCGTGCAAACGGGCTGAAATTAATGTGCCATTTATTTATTTCTTTAACTACCATCTACAACTTCGACTACAATTTAATTTAAAAGCCAAAAAGACACATTAAACCAGTGTTTCAAATATTTCTAGTGTCATAATTACGTAAACGCCACCTAGTGATTTCATTATTATTAATACAAATCTGTTATTACAAGTATTCCTTACACAGATTATCCGCATTATTTACATACAGTTAAAAAATATAACTTAACTGAATTCCAAAGTTGCTCTACTGTAGGACCCCACATTACACAACTTGGCTTTGTAAGAGGAACAATGTCAAAGGTCATTACAGCATGGCAATAATCTCATGTGTCTTGTTATCGTTGGTTGGAAGACTGTGAGAAGTGAACGAGACCTTGGACTTCTTCGTCAAATTTTGTCGTAGAGAATAAAACCTCACAACTCAGTTTACTTTTCAGGAACCGATGAAATTTTAACAGCCAAAGATGGAACCGCACCTTCTGAAGCCTCTTCTCTAAGTGTTTGTTTCTAATTTCTTTCCAACTCGTGCATGTATACAAAGAACAGCACCTTGTTTTTAGTGTTCAGAGTCTTGCATTTCTACCACTGGGCTATACTTGTGATTTAGACACCGTTGGTCAACTAATAATAATTCATCTAATCTTGTAAGCAGAGATTCTTGTAAGAAAGATGAAGGGGTGAACAAAAAATCGAAACACCTGATATAACGATTGATATTAATTACTAGTAATCATCATTGTAACTAACCAATAACTGTGGTATGTCTAATGTAAATTGAATCTTACTTAATAAAACACTAAAAAACAAAACAACATCACTTACACATCTGGTCTGGTATCGTCACTTTTTATTTATCGTTGTATAAAAATCAATAAATCTTTTAGGAAAGATCTTTGCTATTTAAAATGAGAAAAAAAGCAAACATTACACACAAGTCGTTTCAAGAAGTGAATGATAATATAACGTCCAAAAAGCGCACTGTTGGACCCTAGGACCTCTTCCGACAGTTGTGGTGTTAATATCCAATGTAAGGTAGTGACGCCCTCTGGTAGTGTATCTTGGCCAGAGAATTGTCTTGTTCAAATTTTCGGACACAATAAAAGGGTCGCTGAAGATTACAAACCAAGAAGTAACTACATATAGTAATTTATTATGAAGGTAATATTTTATTAAGTCTATTTTGGTCAAGTATTACTTCTATGCTAACTTATTTTTAAAATAATAGTGTTACGTTAAGTTTCGCTTTAAGGATACATATAATTATAAAATAGTTTTTATCTGATTTAAAAGTCCTCTCTTTGTTTCATTTGTTGGATTATAAATTGCTTATTTATTTTCATTAAGAGCAAAACTGCACAAGGATCGAACCTTCATTTTATCGTTACTAGTCTTCAAGTTTAGCACTTAGCCACTTGGAAACTTGATTAATTGAAGCTATAATTAATTGTTTCATCTAATGTAAGGTCCAATGAGTTAAAATTCTACTTAGATATATATAATAAACATACAGAAATTGGTTCTCACCCTGTTCTAGCAAAGTTTGTCCAATGTTTTATTATTCTCCTGGAAATTTTTTTTCCTCATTGCTATAGCCAAGAAGAAAGTTCCACAGTGCTCCAAACACAAAGAATATTTCGTCACCATGTGTAGCGCCCATCCAGTGAGGCCAAGGTCTAACGGAAGGTGTGTGAGTAAATAATTACATAATGTTACGTATTTTTTAATGTTTTATGTTCTTTGTAGACTAAACGCAACAGAAAAACGCAGATAACACCTTGTATAATTTATTACACTAAACTATTAACAAATATAACAGATATAACATAAATTATATAATAACAGTGACAGATATTAAGTTACAACATTCGAAATTAATTAAAAAACAAAATAATACTAATTTCAAACTTCAAAATTAATCACAATACAAAACGGTACTGGCCTGTATCTAATGTAATGATCTAAAATGAAAGTCTCAAATTCCAGTCTAGGGTGTGAATTTGGTCCCACGAAGAGATTCCGAAGCTTAAATGAAGAAGTTCAGAAACAGAGTTCACAGTTCAATAAATTCGCCAACTCTCAGCACAAGCAGTAATTCAGATGAATCGTAGAGATTGACGAAGTAAAATCACAGCTTCCGTAGATCTAACTTCAGTCACAAATCCAAGTTGAATAATCACAGCAAACACTTAATCTTTCTCAAATAACTGACTCTCTTCTTTTGAAATAAAACTGATGTCTGAATCTCACTTCTTTTCTTCGAATAATAACTGATGACTCAATCACTCTTTTTTCTTCGAATAAAAACTGATGACTGAATCTCTCTCGCGTCACCGTCTTTTATAACGATAGGCCTATTTCTCGAACAATCTCGCAATTTCCATACAACTCTAGAGCAATCCGCTCGTGTTCGTTCTTGCACGAGACTACACGTCTAGACACGAAGTCACCAGCACTCATTTACAAACATATGATTGGTCTACTTAATTCAAGAAAATTCTAAATGTTACCCTAAATAAATAACAAAATATTAGTTTAAACTTCGAAACAATAATATCAATATGGAAAAATGAATAATAGAAATAAAAATTTAAACACAACACGACATGTAGTCGTTTACAAAATATTTACACATATACATAACAATAAAAACATCGTTACCTAGTTCTGAGTAAGTATGGGCAAATTTAATACAATCGCAAGTGATATACTTGTCTCCCACTAAGTCAATGAGCATGTCTTTGTTACTAAGGTTGCTTTCCTCTTCTAACCAGTCCGTGTATTGGTGAATAACAGCCTTCCTTTGTAAAGTATTTGCGTTAGGCACTATTGTTTCCACTAATCTGCGAAACTCATCACGAGTGACACCAACTTTTTCTTTTTTGAAAAATTCGGGAAAATTAAAAAACAAGAACAAATATCCTTCATACTGATTGTTTCCGATTAAGAGATTTCGTCTCTCAGTAATGTTTTCATTCAGGAGTGTTTCAGGACTGTCCGTGAGAAATATTCCATCAACAACAGGAGTGAAAGGAAAATCAGGGAATTTTATTCCAATCCACTCATTGTTTATTAGATCAGATGGATCTTTGTTTCTAAGACATTCCATTGTAGAATCCAATTCTCTAGGATCGCGAGAACAGTTTAAAGCTTCTGCTAATATCAGTCCTTGATTGATGGCAGTTTCGTGATCGTGAATACTCCAAGAATTAAACACTGAGCCACTTTCCATTATGACGTTGTTAAATAGTCCTTTACTTAAAGGTGATAAAAGATGTAAGCTCACGCTACTGGCTCCAGCACTTTCTCAGAGTCACCGCCAAAGCCATGACTTGGTCAAGAAGTCCAACGTTACCAAGCGCGTCCGATCGATTGAAATAAAGGAAACCCAAGCTTGCTAGACGATAATTCATAGTAACAACGATGACACTCTCTTCAGAGGACAATATTCCACCATCATAAACATCCAGAGTAGAAAACTCCTCCGTGAATCCAGACCATGACAAGTGCCTTCTGTGGCTGGGGATGAGGAACCCAGATATTGAGGTACAAACAGTACTCACTTAGAGAAGATTTTACAATCCAAGAAGTAGCTGCAGAGAAATTTGTATCAGAGGATTGGAAGATCTGGAAACAAGAGTTTGGTTTAGTGTTAGCATTCAAAACTCCCTTCCAAGGTTTTTTGGGTTGTGGGCGTTGAAACCTCAAGTATCCAGTAGGTAGCTCTGCATAAGAAATTCCCCAGAACACATCGACATTCTTTCCTGTTTCAGTGTATGTGGTTAATCCACGAACCATGCCAGAGGATGTGTAAACAACAGAAGATTCCGGTAAATCTGGTTCGAGATTTACTGCTGTTATCAACTCCAGATGGAATATAAAGTACAGAATTGCAGACGTGGTACCAATCATCTTGTATCTTTACGAAGCAGCTGACCATAAAATAGGGTATGTGTAACACTAAGAAATAAATAGAGATGTTAATTTAAACTTTAACTTCAATACGTGATGGCTTCATAAATCATTGTTTATTTACATAGAAAATCAATTGAAATACTGTTAAAATTAGATGAAGGTCGTGAATAACCTCTCAACTTGAAATGAAATTTTAGTCTGAAACAGTTATGTAAAGAAAATGAAACCCAACACCTGAAGTTAACAAAGTTGACTTACGATTACATTGATTGGCTGATAAATAATATAGGTGAATAAAGCTGGTTTGTACGAATACATTTATTGGTTAATAAGAACGACTGAAGTATATTTTTAGAGCAATAAACACTGAGTGTTATGATCTTCATTCCAGATACAACTGTTACAGTTCTTAATGGCTTAAAGTAATACGTGATGAATGGTTATTCTTTGCATTCGGTAATGTGAATTTTACTCTAATGAAAATTGATGTTTTCTCTTGTTAATATGTGTCAGTGGACATCAACATAAGGTGTCACGCTTTGTTACAACGTGGAGTAGTTACAAACAACACTGTCTAATTGTTAGACTGCTGTAAATATAACATGACGTATCACGACTTATTGTGACGTGAAATAAATATATCACGGTTCAATTGTTGGAATACTTTACACATAACGTAAGAAATTGAAAATATGCAATCCTACCACAGGAAAACGTGAATAATTTATAACATACTAAATGTAAAATTAATAAATACAAATGAACGTGTTTATCAATCCCACGTAACGAAAATTATCCAAGAAGTAAAATTAATTAAGAAAATATAAGATAAAGAAACGTTTACCAGGTGTAGAGAGAACGAAGTAACCTAAAAGTTGGTTTTTACTATCCCGTTTACCTATGTTAAACAGAAAATTGAAAGCTACATTAAGACAAAGAAAAGACCGTCTGTTCCTCTTATTTAGAATCCATAACTGAAAAAGTTAACTGAAGCTGGTACACGAGACTTGGGGATAGAGACACGTGACAACATGACGAAATCGTCCTTGAATGTAGCCAATCCGATTTAAAATGACTGAACGTTACGGAGTTGAAAAGGGAAGATGTTGTTTCGTTTTTTTGTTGTTGTTTTATTTCGCGAAAAGAGGAGTCACATTAGTTAGCTTACATTCATTTGGCACCTTCTAACTATTCAATCAGTGTTTTGATAATCACAGTGGGCACAGTACAGACAGCCCATTGTGTAGTTTGTAACAACAAACACACAGCAGGCTATATCCAAATAACACAATTAACTTAAAGAACAATGGTATAGGTTTTGTTGTGTGTCCACCGCTGAGTATCGAATCCCGGATTTCAGTGTTAACAGTCTATCAAATTATCTCAGTTCCACTTGGGAACAGAATAGACAGTTCAATGAAATCGTGTTCTTAGTCCTAGTTCTTCTGTATTGAATGAAAAAAGAATATACCAAAAACATTACATTTATAACGTGTCTCTCTACTGTTAGATCAGTCTGTATCAGTTTGAATATGAGATTTGGTGTGTTAGTAGGAAGTACAAACATAGAATGCACTGTTGTGTACCAGTCACTGTACCATTCCCCCAGGTTCGAGGTTAAATCTCCTTTATCACGTTCTAAAATAGACTCCTCTCCTTGGTTGCTATTGTTATTATTATGGTAGGTTATCACGGTTTTACTCGAAACATAATTTATTTACTGAGGTGAGTTGCCACGTGCAGAAGCATCTAAGAACAAATTTGAAAATTCTGAGCTGAAACAAAAGATAATGTGTCAACAACATCACTACATCGCCATATCCAGTGCCGGCGAGTTCATTCGAACAATTCCAGAGCTCATCAGGCCAACAGGAATACGACAGACATAGAAATGGTTGAGACACTGTTCTATCCATCAGTTTTCATAAACAACAACGACTGTTGACGAAATTAAGCAAGTGAATTGTAATTCATATCAATTGTACTTTAAGTCGTGTTCTCACTTCAATGTACATATTGTGGTTCACATCTATACACTTATAAAAACGATCCTTGCTTAACCGGTTTATCAGATACAACCTTAGAAGAAAGGGAGTTTAAGCGCACTCTGGTTGTGGTTACTAGTACCACATGTACGATGCTTTAATATTCACGGAGCAGGTGACGATAGACCCTCTGATTTGTTTTCGAACATGAAACGAGTTATCCCTAAACCAACTCACATCCTGTTTATAAAACCATAGTTAGAGTATTTATTATTTGTATATATATATAAAGAACCAGATTGCATGATGTGATAGCTGATAAATATAAATAATTAACATTTTTTATACGACAGCTAAACAATTCAACTAAACATGAAAAGAATGTCATCATTTGGGTTTACTGTTACAATGTCATTATCTGGGTTTACTGTAAAAGTGTCATAATCAGGGTTTATTGTTACACTGTCATTATATGGGTTTACTGTTACATGTCATCATCTTGGTTTACTGTTACAGTGTCATCATCTGGGTTTACTGTTACATGTCATCATCAGGGTTTACCGTTACAGTGTCATCATCTTGGTTTACTGTTACAGTGTCATCATCTGGGTTTACTGTTACAGTG
The DNA here is from genome assembly GCA_011833715.1 of Carcinoscorpius rotundicauda. Taxonomy (NCBI): domain Eukaryota; kingdom Metazoa; phylum Arthropoda; class Merostomata; order Xiphosura; family Limulidae; genus Carcinoscorpius; species Carcinoscorpius rotundicauda. Next base: position 129,694,147 of record CM022394.1, read on the forward strand.
TCATCATCAGGATTTACCGTTACAATGTCATCATCTGGGTTTATTGTTACAATGTTATCAGGGTTTACTGTTACACTGTCATGATCTGGGTTTACTGTAACAATGTCATTATTAGGGTTTACCGTTACAATGTCATCATTAGGGTTTACCGTTACAATATGATCATCAGGGTTTACTGTTACAGTGTCATCATCTTGGTTTACTGTTACAGTTTCGTCATTTGGGTTTACTGTTACAATGTCATCATTAGGGTTTACTGTTACAATATGATCATCAGGGTTTACTGTTACAATGTCATCATTTAAGTTTACTGTTACAGTGTCATCATCTTGGTTTACTGTTTCAGTGCCATCATTTGGGTTTACTGTTAAAGTGCAATCATTTGGGTTTACTGTTACAGTGTCATCATCTGGGTTTACTGTTACAATGTCATCATCTGGGTTTACTGTTACAGTGTCATCATCTGAGTTTACTGTTACAGTGTCATCATATGAGTTTACTGTTACAGTGTCATCATCAGGATTTACAGTTACAATGTCATCATCTGAGTTTATTGTTACAATGTTATCATCATGGTTTACTGTTACACTGTCATTATCTGGGTTTACTGTTACAATGTCATCATTAGGGTTTACCGTTACAATGTCATCATTAGGGTTTACCGTTACAATATGATCATCAGGGTTTACTGTTACAGTGTCATCATCTTGTTTTACTGTTACAGTGTCATCATTTGGGTTTACTGTTACAATGTCATCATTTAAGTTTACTGTTACAGTGTCATCATCTTGGTTTACTGTTTCAGTGTCATCATTTGGGTTTACTGTTAAAGTGCCATCATCAGGGTTTACTGTTACAGTGTCATCATCTTGTTTTACTGTTACAGTGTCATCATTTGGGTTTACTGTTACAATGTCATCATTTAAGTTTACTGTTACAGTGTCATCATCTTGGTTTACTGTTTCAGTGTCATCATTTGGGTTTACTGTTAAAGTGCCATCATCAGGGTTTACTGTTACAGTGTCATCATCTTGTTTTACTGTTACAGTGTCATCATTTGGGTTTACTGTTAAAGTGCCATCATCAGGGTTTACTGTTACAGTGTCATCATCTGGGTTTATTGCTACAGTGTCATCATTTGGGTTTACTGTTAAAGTGCCATCATCAGGGTTTACTGTTACAGTGTCATCATCTGGGTTTACTGCTACAGTGTCATCATCTTGGTTTACTGTTTCAGTGTCATCATCTGGGTTTACTGCTACAGTGTCATCATTTGGGTTTACTGTTAAAGTGCCATCATCAGGGTTTACTGTTACAGTGTCATCATCTGGGTTTACTGCTACAGTGTCATCATTTGGGTTTACTGTTACGATGTCATCATTTAAGTTTACTGTTTGAGTGTCATCATCTTGGTTTACTGTTTCAGTGTCATCATTTGGGTTTACTGTTACAATGTCATCATCTGGGTTTACTGTTACAGTGTCATCATATGAGTTTACTGTTACAGTGTCATCATCACGATTTACAGTTACAATGTCATCATCTGGGTTTATTGTTACAATGTTATCATCAGGGTTTACTGTTACACTGTTATTATCTGGGTTTACTGTTAGAATGTCATCATTAGGGTTTACCGTTACAATGTCATCATTAGGGTTTACCGTTACAATATGATCATCAGGGTTTACTGTTACAGTGTCATCATCTTGGTTTACTGTTACAGTGTCATCATCTTGGTTTACTGTTACAGTTTCGTCATTTGGGTTTACTGTTACAGTGTCATCATCTGGGTTTACTGTTACAGTGTCATCATCCGTGTTTACTGTTACAGTGTCATCATCCGTGTTTACTGTTACAGTGTCATCTTGGTTTACTATTACAGTGTCATCATTTGGGTTTACTGTTACAATCTATCAAGTGTGAAGATATAAATATTTGTTCTCCATCTCGTCTGTGTTTTCACTGCTGTTTTCCCTGCATGGCCAGATTCGAATCCACGTGACACCAAACATGCTCGCCTTTATACACGTAGAGTCGAATGATGTGATGATTAATTGCACTATTCGTTGATGAAAGACAAGCCAAAGAGTTGTTTGTGGGTGGTGATGATCACATACCCTTATCTATAGTTTTGCACTGCTGAATTAAGGACAGATAGCCCGCTTGTACTTTTGCGCGAAATTATAAAACAAACAGACAAATAATTGACAATTTTCATAATTCAGTTCATGTTTTTCAACTTAGTAAGAATTAATCTATTTGTTTAATTGTTGGTAAACGTCAAAACTAATATTGTTTTCAGCTACAATAATTAGTATCAATCTTCATAATACAAGACCGGCTCGAGCGTTTCAAAATCTAATTTTTCATTCTGAGCTTAGATCATATCGTAACCTGCGAGTGTGCACGTATATGTTTTTCTTTTCCCCTTATATATTTTGTAAACCTGGATATCTGTTCCTCTGAGGCCCAGCATGGCCAAGCGTGCGACTCGTAATCAGAGGGTCGCAGGTTCGCATCCATCGTCGCGCCAAACATGCTCGCCCTTCCAGCCGTGGGGACGTTATAATGTTACGGTCAATCCCACTATTCGTTGATAAAAGAGTAGCCCAATAGTTGGCGGTGGGTGGTGATGACTAGCTGCCATCCCTCTGGTCTTACACTGCTAAATTAGGGACGGCTAGTACCATGTAGTAGCTTTGTCTGAAATTCAAAAACAAACAAAGAAACTGTTCTTCTGTGTCCAGTTGACATCGGCCACTTTACGTGCTCTGTTTGAAAAGCTCAACATTCACCTTTGAAATGACGACATAACAACAATGAATGAGGTTGATGTCAAGTTTTATTTCACAAGCAGGATATTCTACAGTGAATTGTCAGAAGTTAACCACGCTATACTTCACATTTCATAATGTAACGTAACTTAGAGAATAAAAATGTAGTCTTACAGTATGTTGTTGTTAAGTGATCCTTAGTATGACTTAAATATTCAACAATTACTCTTCAGTGTAGGTGGTACAAGTAGATTTGAGTTTCGGCTCTGACTGAAACCAAGAGTGTTACAAAATTAATCTTTTTAAAGTACGTGAAATAATTCAAGTTGATAGATGGACTTAGATGTTTGTGTGAATAGGGACGGGTGTTTTTACTGATGTGTAAAATAACTTCATAAAAAGAACATAAAACCTTATACAGGTGGATCCAAAACTGTACCTGGTTTTCTTCATTTATCTGTTTCACAGCAAAGTTACACTGGGCTGTGTGCTGTGCACACCGCCGGGAATGGAACCTTAATCTGTATGTAAAGACAAACATAAATACTGCGAACTTGTTTGTTAATAATAAGTACCATATTGATAACACAGACTTACCTAGAGACTCGCTTTTCAACACTTGTTGATAACTCTGTGACTGAAGATACCACCAGAGACTCTTTAATTAAGATGGGAAGATAGTTGCTATGGAAACCATATCAACCGGTATAAGAGTTGTAAGTCTTTTTCTTTCTTATTAATATCTTCCAACTTCAGGTTAAAAAACTGTTGGTACTTTATTATCTTTAAACACAAGAAGGAAAAGGTATTATTTGTTGTATACATACAAGGGTTGGTGAAAAAATCATGAAGAAAACACACTGGAAGAGGCTTCAGAAGGTGTGTTTCTATCTTTGACTTGTACAACTGCATCAGTTCCTGAAAGGTAAATTGAGGTGTAAGGTTCTATTCCCTTACGACAAAATTTGACGAAGACGTCCAAGGTCCTGTTTACTTCTGACGATCTTCGAACCAACAATGACCAGACGCACAAGATTATCGCCATGCTGTAATAGCATTTCACACTGTTCCTGTTATATTATCACCGTGGTGAATAACCTTTGACACTGTTCCTGTTATATTATCGCCATGCTATAGATTACGGAGTATCAAAAACTTTAATTCTCTAAACTTAACATAAACATTCTGTTCTCTATAATTTGACTAAGAATAAAAATAATTAAAAATCAATATACAGGATCTTTCTTAATGGTTTTTAAATTTCCCGAAATATATAAAAAAGAAAAAGTTGGTGTCACTCGTGATGAGTTTCGCAGATTAGTGGAAACAGTAGTGCCTAACGCAAATACTTTCCAGAGAAAGGCTGTAATTCACCAATTCACGGACAGGTTAGAAGAGGAAAGCAACCTTAGTAATAGAGACATGCTCATTGACTTAGTGGGAGACAAGTATATCACATGTGATTCTATTAAATTTGCCCATACTTACTCAGAACTAGGTAACGATGTTTTTATGTATTTATTTACTCACATACCTTCTGTTGGACCTTGGCCTCACTGGATGGGCGCTACACATGGTGACGAAGTATTGTTTGTGTTTGGAGCACCTTTGAATCCTCTGCTTGGCTATAGCAGCGAGAAAAAAGAATTTTCAAGAAGAATGATGAAACATTGGACAAACTTTGCTAGAACAGGGTGAGAACCGATTTCTTTTTATTCATTTTATATATCTAAGTAGAATTTGAACTCATTGGACATTCCATTAGTTGAGATAATTAATTATAACTTCAATTAATGAAGTTTCCAAGTGGCTAAGCGCTAAACTCGAAGACTGGTAACGATAAAATAAAGGTTCGATCCTTGTGCAGTTTTGCTCTTAAATAAAATAAATAAGGAATTTATAATTCAATAAATGAAACAAAAAGTAGAATTACAAATCAGTTAAAAACTAATTTATACTTTTATGTATTGTTAAACCAAAACATAACTTAATGCTATTATTTGATAACAAAGTTAGCATAGAAATAATATTTAACCAAAGTAGGTTTAATAAAATACTGCGTTCATAATAAACAGTGCGCTTTATGGATTTTATATTATCATTCACTTCTTGAAACGACTTGTGTGTAATGTTTGTGTTTTTTCTCTTTTAAATAGCAAAGATCTTTCCTACAAGGTGTATTGATTTTTATAAAACGATAAATGGAACGTGAAAATACCAGACCAACTGTGTTAGTGATGTTGTGTTCTCTTTTAATGTTTTGCCCCCCAGTGGCTCAGCGGTATGTCTGCGGACTTACACGCTAAAATTCGGGTTTCGATACCCGTGGTGGGCAGAGCACAGACAGCCCATTGTGTAGCTTTGTGCTTAATTCAAAACAACAACAACAACTTTTAATGTTTTGTTATGGAAGATTCAATTCTCATTAAACATTCTACAGTTAGTGGTTAGTTACTATGATGATTATTAATAATTACCATTAATCAGTATTTTAGGTTTTTTGTATATTTTTATGTCCACCCCCTCATCTTTCTAACAAGAATCTCTGTTTACAAGATTAGATGAATTATTATCAGTAGAACAATGGTGTCTAAATCACAAGTGTAGCCTAGTTGTAGATGTGCTGGAATTGTAGATCATAACCTCAAAGTTTACTCTTCGATGTACTTTCTCCACAACCAGAATGAAACAAAATGTTTACAGTAAACTCTCCCCCCCCAAAAAAAAGAAAACGTTTTATTAACTCCAGCAGACTTCTACTGAGTGTGAACAAATACTTACCTAAACGCTTTGGTTCTTTGCCTGACCAGACCTGAGATTCAAGACATCTGCGAGTCTGTTTTCCCTCGAGATAATAACCTCTATGACAGCTGTATTGGACTTCTGCACCCACTGGACTGTAATGATCAACATTATGGACGTCCACATTTTCAATTGGAGGAAGTGGAGTGCAGACTTTAGCTGGAAAATAAAAGTTACAACATTTGACACGTAAGAATAACAACAGAAACAAATTAATTTCATACATGTATATATATGTGACAAAGTTAATAAAAAATAATTATATTTTCAAATTGTGTTTGTTGTTAACACGTCTACATTGAATTTTAAATAAGTATACACATGGTTGGGTACTTTATATACATACATATATTAAAACGATTTTAGAGTCTCACCATGTCATTACAGTACATGTCACCACGATCATGTAAGAAGAAATCTTTTGCATTTTGACAACAGCCCAACAGTTGTAAAATACTGCTCAGTAATGATGTTCGAAGTGCTTTACTTATGGTGATTTTCTAGCATCCCTTTGAACAGTCTGTTCCTGTTGAAATCCATAAACACTGTGTCCAGCTCACTGACCGGCATGACTTTGTGTGGAATAACATTAACATCCAAGTCATTCCCCAGTTTCTTGAGATATGCGACGAGTTAATGGAGGTGTGTGTTTTCTTAGAGCAAAGCCACTGGCTATCTGCTGAACCCACCGAGAGGAATCGAACTACTGATTTTATCATTGTAAATCTGTAGACCTCCCGCTGTACTAGCGGGGAGGTTTAGTGGAGGTATGACCCGAACTTTTATTTTGGTGAACTTATGCTCTATTGACCTCGTTTCTAGACAGGGATCCTTCTGGATAATGTGGTATACTGTCACGTGAGACATGTAGATAATCTTTGTGTTCATGAATTATTATTTGTTACTGCACGACGAGGCACTTTGCTTACTACGTCTGGGACATGAAATTTTGTAGGTCTATTTCTAGGTGATCCTGGTGTCCCAAGTTGATTCATATTCCCTGTTTTCCAATGCCATTAAGCACAAGGAGTATCCCCGTTTTGAAAATATTTTTTATTTGCGTTGAGAAGAATTGTTACATACCCATTCTCACATGTAACCAAATTTTGGTAGTAAAATGCTACCTACGTAACAATGTCAAAATGTTGTTCTGAATCATTCCGTTCAACCGGGACTTTTTTCAGCTGTGGTTTTTACGTGATTATCTGATTTGTATGTTTAAAATATTTTAATATAATGTGCTCAACTCTGTGTATTATTGGATCGACAAAATTCAGTTGCATTGGTCAACCAACAACTTAAAATTTTAGTATGATTCCTCAAACAAATCATGATGTTTTGTCGTTTATTACTCGGATTCGTTCGGACTTATTTTGTGCATTAGACAAATTAAGAATTTCAAAACGGACAGTAAGGCGTGGCTAAATATTTGTTTTGAATTTCGCGCAAAGCTACTTGAGGGCTATCTGAGCTAGCCGTCCCTAAATTAGCAGTGTAAGATTAGAGGGTAGGCAACTAGTCATCACCACTCACATCCAACGAATAGTGAAATTGACCGTAACATTATAACGCTCTCACGGCTAAAAAAGCGAACATGTTTGATGTGACGGGAATTCGAAACCGCGACCCTCAGATCTTAACAATCTGACCATGCCGAGCTCTCTCTCTCTATTTCTATATATATTCATCAGGCCAATAATGTTAGTGTCACGATGATCAATGGATTTGAACGTTAAAATTAGGGGATCGATTCCCCTCTGTGGACTGAGCAAATAGCCTGATGTGGCTTTGCTATAAGAAAACACATTTACACATATACACCAATGGTGTGACGAATAACATCATATTTATTATACGTTTAGAAATATACTCGGTGGTAGTGCACAAGATCTCTTGTTCAAGTCCCGTTCGCTAGTCATTAAAATTGAATGTTAATTATTGTCCTTTCTTTGTTTCTTTTTGAAATTTAAAGATTAGTATTGGTGTGCGATGGATGTTTTATAATTTTATTTTCGAACTTAATGTACCGTAGTGTTTATACATGTAGTAACTAAACTTTATAAGTAAAACTTGAGGTGAACAGTTTCTATTGGCCCAGCATGGCCAGGTGGTTAGAGCACCCGACTCGTAATCTGAGGGTCGCGGGTTGGAATCCCCGTCGCACCAAACATGCTAGCCCTTTCAGCAGTGGGGTGCTATAACGTACCGTCAATCCCACTATTCGTTGGTAAAAGAGTAGCTCAAAAGTTGGCGGTGGGTGGTGATTACCAGCTACCTTCCCTCTAGTTTTACATTGCTAAGTTAGGGACGGCGCTGCGCGAAATTCAAAACAAATCAGTCCGTGATAGAGTTATTTTCTATAAGTTAGAAGTCCAAGGTTCAAGTCCCTGTCCCAGAGTCAAATATAATATTACATATCAATATCCATAGTACGTAGGAATTTTTTACAACCGTGAAACTTGTTTATATCTACATTCCTCACAACTAGTTATTAACAATTATCGGCTTACAGTTTGTTATTATTTTTACGAGTTAAAGTACACGTTTAGTGCACGACATTGGTAATTGACCATGGATTCAATTCTGTCGGAGCCAAGCAATGAGCTCAAATAGTTACCACGTAGGTCAATTATCAGCCAATATTGTGAAAGTCAAAATATCACCTGACATTTGTGTTATTGTGAGCAGAACTTTATTAATCAGTTCTATATGTCCTGTTGTCTTGAATGGTCGTTACAATGATTATTCCAGATGTTACCAGCATAAACAAAAGGTTTGAACGTTTTCATAAAAGAGGGAACGTTGGGGCGTGCTCCGATTGTTATTGTCAGCTACGCCCCCTTTCTAAGAAAGGTGCAGCAATTAAATTTAGACAGAACACAGACAACGAGGATCCACCTGACCAATCAGGGCTTTCTTTGCACACCCATCCTTGATTTTTCAGGAAACTATCGATTTTCCTTTATGAAACACGTCCCCCGCTAGTACGTCGGTAAGTTCACTGATTTACAACGCTAAAATCAAGGGTTCGATTTCCCTGGACTCAGCAGATACTCCAATGTGTTTTTGCCATAACTACTACTAACAATAATTTATTCCGTAAGTAACTCATCCTGTTATAGAAATAAAACAATTAGTACTGATGTAGTCTTTTTCGAAACCTGCATTTGTGTTCTCACATCTTATTATTTTAAAAATATAACAAAGAAATCAGAAACCTTTATACTCTCGATCACCCCTTACTCTTCTTTTCTCAATTCAAAGTAAGTTAAGAGGTCTTGATCTATTGTTCTTTCTCCTGAATCATCCAAGTAACCGTCTTCGTGAACCCTTTTCAATAAATGTCTTAAATCAGGAGACCAGAACTACAAAGAGTACCCCATATAAGTGTCTCAGTTAGACTTATGTAACACATAATTGCCTATTTTAACTTGTAATAAACATAATAGTTAGAACATTATGTGGATCACGAGGTCGAATACCATCACCGAACGTGCTCGCAATTTCAACTGTAAGAGCTTTACAATCACTCTATTCGACTAGATTAGGCCAAAAGATGGGACCAGCTAGCGAAAAACTTTGTAAGAAATGCAACAAAATAAACAGTCAATATGTCAATAAATACATGTTAATATTCTATTGGCTCTACCACTGGCTTGATTGGCTTATTCACCATTTTGTCGAGATCATGTTACTTTGTTCAGTAGGTTACCATCTACACATGATTAAAATCTTCACAGCATTAAGTGATTTAACTCCAAACAAAAATACCTAAAATCTTCACAGCATTAAGTGATTTAACTCCAAACAAAAGCGCTTTCGACAAGTTGTCTTCCTTCATCTGGGAAAAAGGCTTTTCTTTGTTCCATGATGAAGACACACCAATCTATTGAAGTTATGATTCTTTTTTTTTTGCAGGGAGGGGGTATTGAATGTGATTTAACATACTGTTTTTATAACGGGATGCAAACCATGAACCTTCAGATTCCCAGTCCCGAATTCTAATCACTGATATCCTCACAGTGCACGCATTTTGGAACTTCTGAAAGGCCGCCGTGTTCTCTCTTTTGTCTTAACATCTTTTAAAACCCGCTTGAAACTATTCTTACACTGTTTGTTTGTGTTTTAATTTCGCGCAAAGCTACACGAGGGCTATCTGCTCTAGCCGTCCCTAATTTAACAGTGTAATACTAGAGGGAAGGCAACTGATCATCATCAACCACCGCCAACCCTTGGGCTAATGTTTTACTGACAAATAGGTAGATTGACCGTCACATTATAACGTTTCCATGGCTGAAAGGGCGAGCATGTTTGGTGTGACGTGGATTCGAACCTATGACCATCATGTTTTGAGTCGAGTGGCTTAACCACCTAGCATGCCGGCCGTCTTACAGTGCACAAAGTATTCCTAATAGTAATATCGTTTTTCAGGTACATTTGATTTTGTTTCTTTCCTTTGTGTGGGATGGAAAATAAGCAGTAGATTTTATCCCATAAATTTTACTTTCCTTTAGGAAAGAGAGTTTTAGGAATTCCGAACATTCTTCACAAATGTGAGGATTTTAATATATTGATCAGTTAACTTACAGTTACAAGTCTTGTCCACAGGGGGAGCTCAAGCGAGTCCTCCTGAAAAAAATCTTGTTGTTGTGTTTGGAATAAGCACAAAGCTACACAATGGGCTATCTGTGCTCTGCCCACCACGGGTATCGAAACCCGGATTTTAGCGTGTAAGTCCTCAGACATACCGCTGAGCCACTGGGGGGCAAAAAAAGAAAAAATCTAATCTCATTAATCACAAATGATTTTCCAGCTTTTATGTATATAATAAACTCCTTCTATATCATTTAATAACAAAATAAATTTTTATAAACTATTACATTTTATTTGGTCTGTTCAATTAGAATTTTATTAAAATTTAGATTAATTTCAATTTTTTCTAAGATATTCTCCCCTCACACCACTGTTCTTGTCAAACTTGACAGTGGTATCTGGCTAACTATTTTACGGTATTGTCTCACTTGGCTTGTCTTTTTGTGTTTACTTTATCACTTGGTATACACAAGCTCCACCTATATCTCTTTTGTTCTAGAGTTAGCTGTAATACAGTCAGTTACTTATCATGCTGGTTGTTTTACGAGGTTTTCACCACTGTCGACATGTTCACCACTATGGAGATGCCTCCTATAGTACGATGAAATTTCAAACTGTGAGGAAAATCTTGTACTTCGAAGACAGTGTTACCTTTACTAACAGTAGAAGTCATTAAGCCTTTCTTTCATCTCTATCTTACCCACAGTTAAAGTTTAGTGGGCCACGAGGAATAATTTGAAACTGTGAAAAGATATTTTAATCATGGTAAAACATGCTCGTACTTCAGTGAGGACATTTCTGTGATGTGGATACCAATAGAATAAACAGAACTGGTAACACACACATTGATTTAATATCTGTGGTTTTTGTCACAAGAGGTCTAAATTGTTAACTATTGTAACTTTTTTGTTTCAGTGTTTTACATCAGTTTCGGGTATATTTGTAAAAGAGTGAGTTGCATATTTTATGTTCCCAACAAAAACACACTTATTAATGTTTTTAACATTCCGAACAACTACTTATCAGAGTCAATTCAATGTTACGAGTCGAAACATCACATTAATTATATAACTTATGACGGTTTTTGTTAATAATACTAAATACATGGTAAATAATGAAGAGAAACCTTATTGAAAAACATTTTTGTAAGACACATATAGGTTTAAACACATTTTATGTATATAAATGTTCATATAACATTTGAAATTTTAACCAGAATATTACTTTTTGTTCACTCTTTCTCTTTATTTGGGCATGTCTTTCATGTTTATCTTTGTCACACTGAAAACAAATTGTATTTCTATACCTTTAGCTTCACTGTTATAACATTTAATGTACCACATTTTTAATAGAACAGAAACAAATTGTTTTCACAATATACCACAAATCTCGACACATTTTTAAAACAAGATGATAATTCTGAAACATTCTTGATGACGGAAAACATACTTGAAATAAAAATGTATTTCAGAACGACTGCTGTAGGTATTAACACTTATTGATAACCAGAGAACAACGTTTCGACCTTTTAGGGTTATCTTTAGGTTAACTAAAAGAATTTTCAGATACAATTTTAAAACATGTCCTCCCATAAGGAAACTATTCCTGGAATTTTTTTAGTTTTTTCTCTCATTCTCTTGTCCAGTCGCAGTTTTCTGTTCCGAAGTCATGTGATCACACCAATCACCAATTTTCCCTTTTCTAAAAAAAAAAATCGATTTTCTTGAAATTTTCCATGTCGTTCTCCGACGTTGGTTCTGGAAATTTTTCTGGACCAGGTTTCTCCTGAACTTCTTGGGATAGTGGGTTGAAAAATGGAATTCTATTCTTCATGTAGTCAAAACTAGTGTGATTTAGTATTTTACTCAGAAGATCTTCGTCAGTAAGTTAAAAAGAGGACATTGGGGTCGTCTTTATGGGTAAACCACGAGATCAAATGGTCAAAGTAGTCATTCCATGCCACTTGACCTCTGATGAAACATTCGAAGAAATTATCAAATGTTCCTTCTTCAAAGTGGTTCGCACACACCAATTGTTTAGTGTGAAAGAAATACGACACACAGTAATCCCAGGGGCTCCTGACAACCACAATATACTTACATTTAGAGCTATAAGGGGTGTAAGCGAATGGAAAATGAACTTTGAAGGCTCTAGGGGGTGGAATATGTTCTACAGCCTCAGTTCCTGTGAGCTCAAGGAAAGGAATTTCATTATCAAACATTTCATGAATTCGTGGAGGTGTCGCCTCTTCGTTAAGAATCTCCCATACAATATATGGAGTCCAGGTTGTACCACACTTTGGGTAAATCGCAATTATTACATATCCTGGTTTGGGTTAGAATATCATAGTAGCTCGGACTCTGTCCTCTTTGAACAAATACTTGGGGATTAAGAACCCGTCGATAAGTTGAGTTTGAGGTTTCATAAAATCTGTCATTTTGTCCTCCAAATTACCAGCTATATCTGTGATGTAAACACGATAAATTATATATCTGTAGTATAATACAAGAGGAAGGTAAGAAAAACATGATATTTTCACGATAAACTTTTTACAAATTTGTATTTTTTCTCGTATGGAAGCCACATTGGGTTATTTGCTCAGCCCACCAAGGGGAATCGAGCCCCTGATTTTAGCGTTGTAAATCGGGAGACATACCGCTGTACTCGCGGGGGTGCTTTTTTATAAATATATATCTCGATTATCCAATAAACATAGTAATATCGTTTTGTAGTCGCCACGTGTTAAAAGTCATTTACATTACAAAAATAGATAACATATCCTTTATCCTTTCATATAATGTATAAAAATAAAAACTTATCAAATTATGTTTAACAATTTCCACTTACAAGCTACTATAAACTGGAAATGAAGAAACTATTGTAGATCAAGGGATGGAACTTTATAACAACCGTTTTACACACCAGTCAGACAGATTGTACTTAAGTAAATATTTATTTATTACCAGCTGGACTTTTTATCGTTCTTTCAGCTCAATATAAATAAACCCAACAACGGTACAGGTTGTGTCTTTCATCTACGTTATAGGGGCCGCTGTAGATTGGAAAGTGTCAACGAAAAGTAGGCTTAATATTACTTAACTTCCTTCAGTATTAATGAAAACTTTGTATAATTTTTTTTAAATGACAGCACATATTACATAATACACCAAAAAGTGTAATATATTAGTTAACCATTTTAAAAATAAATTTACTGAAGTTTCACTCACTCAAATGAACAAAGAAAAAAAAAGGAAATCAGAACTGGTTGAAGATTACTGATAACAGTTCTTCACCAAGTCTGTAATTCGAGTCTCTATTAAACCTAAAGACTCATTGACCTTTACGTCAATTGGCCAAACTTTACTTTGTGATGAAAAACAATAGGATTAATAATGGAACAAATTTAATATAAGTTATTTTTCAAGTTATATACGTTACATATAAGTTATATACACAAGTTATATGAGTTAGATATAAGTTATATACAGAAGTTATATGAGTTAGATATAAGTTGTATGCACAAGTTATATAAGTTACATACAATTTAAAAACACAAATTACATAAAAGTTAAATACACAAGTTACGTATAAGTTATATATATAAAAGTTATATACATAAGTTACATATTAGTTATATACACAAGTTATCTAAGTTACATATAAGTTATATACATAAGTTACATATTAGTTATATACATAAGTTACATATAAGTTATATACAAGTTGTATACTACTTGATGGAATGATTATTGTACTTCTACAAAATTTCTACATTTCTCACACAGATTTTCTACATTTTAAGAGTGACATTGAGTGACTTACAACAACATCCTTAAGATGATTATGACAGGTCAAAAGAACATCTTCCACCTCTCTTATAAATGTTTCCTAGTTCAAACGTTTTGAAAAATAACACACTTTCAAACTCTTAACTAAAATATCAGGACCATTTAAATCAAAATGAGACAGACTGAAGAAATATTTAAGCAGTTTGAATGGTCATCACTTTCACACTTCAATTTGAAATTACTGTCACTATAATTTCAACAGGCAAGAGGACTGGGGTCTCTGGTGCCCCAGTGAGAGTGTGGCACAACCTGATTCTTTGAAAGAATACATTCAATAAAGTTTATTACACATAAATTAGAACTAAAAGATTTGGTAACAAATAAACTAATGAACTAAATACAAATTCAATCAAATCATTTTATTATTCATATTTTTATAAAAAATAAAAACTATTTTATGGTCTTTTATTTTACACTATTATTATTCTGTATTGTCAACCATTTTACTTTGTTCAGTCAAACAAATTCACTTGATAAAACACACGTGTTCGTACTTTAAATTTTCACAAGTAAGACAACAAATTCCGAACCATATTCTGATTGAACACTTCTTCTGAGGGGCAAAGGATCATGGGAGAATCTGTTTTGAATAAAATAAGCTGTGAAAATGACAGGGTGTAACGGAAACCGATATTATTTTATACCTTTTGGAAAAGGGTCTGAGGCAGTTTCCTGACTAGAGGGAAAGCAGCACCCACTGTCTACGCTAAGAGATTGCCTGTCACTCTTATAATGCACCCAAAACTTAAAGTGCGGGGAATATTATGTGGTATTGCACGGATTCTAATCCCACTTGCCAGCTCTGAAGTTCAGGGTTCTATCACAGGGATCGTTGTAAAGGTAGTTCGCTTCATTACCGATACTCGTCATTTTGTTATTCACAAACCGTTCCTTCCAGAATTATTAATCACCGGTATGTAAGTTAGTATCGAGACAGTAGTTTAGGTTTTATATCTGATAATCTGGGGTGCTCAGAGACTTCTGTTTCTTCTCATCCCCACTAGGTTTGATTTTACTGGGAATGAAAAACACTGAAAGCACTTGGAGCATGTGATATACCGAATCACTTGAGGTACTTTTAACATGGATTATTATTTGGTAAGACAGGTGGTACAAACTATCTGAAGAGTAGAATTGGCAGCTTGAATGTTGGCTCGATGGTCCGTTAATGACCGCGGACAACAAGACTGTGTTGAAGTTAATGACCGCGGACAACAAGACTGTGTTGAAGTTCTTGAATTACAGGTTTACAAAAATGTAAAGGTGTAAAACTACAGTGAGAAGTTTTCAACTGAAACTTGGCTTTAGGATTAACTATTAAGCTGAAAGTTAGTTTTAACGTAACATGAGATGGTACCTTTACAGGGCTGGGATCACGGGATCCAACAATACTCAAAACTAACAGTTTTGCTGTGGGACTAATGGGAGAACACCGAAAAAAAACTTTCACAGCCAGACAGCTGAAAAAATATCCTGATCGAGCCTGTTGTCGAAAAATCTGACTGAGAATTTCATAATTGAAATTCCAAGATAAAACAACTGGTAACTCGTCTGGCCATTTTCCTACCCTTTGGTTCAATTCAATGGATCCATCCCCTTAGAAGGATGAGCACAAAATGTCTAAGTTTTCTTATCTTTGAGGCTGAGATAATGGATTAAAAGTTTCTATGGTTAAAACCGTAACCTAAGTACCCTTTACGACAACAGAAACTGAAAACCTAATTTGGTGGCGTGAAGACAATACAACGGCCTGTTGTTGAAAAATCGTTAAGCTCCAAAGGATATGGTAGGCCCATATGGCTTACAAGAATAACCGTTTATCAGTTTTTAGTGTGATCGATGGAAAATTATTGACCCTAACAGAATCAACGAAACAATAAACAGAAATCATGCCTTCAAATAATGTAGACTTCGTATAAAAACTGTTAACGGTAAAATCTCTCTTTCAATCAGAAACACTGATATCCAACCAATCACAACACGTTCTTCACAATCCACCCTGACACTGTAAAAACCGTCAGCATCTGCTCACACATTCTACAAAAGAATCATGTTTAAATGTACAGAACCTCACGACTGGCCCAAGGATGCCTTTGAAGTCAAAGCCACGATTCACACACCCCAAAATAACACTGCTCAATCAACAGTAGTTATCAGAGGTGTCGATTTTGACATCGAAAATAATAAAATCACCGAGGAACTCAAAACACAAGGTCATGACATAATGAAAACAGAACTTACATAATCATTTAGAACGAAACAAAAAACTCCACTTGAATTGTGAACACTAAAAACGTTCAAAATAAACTACTGAAAGACGGTTTCTTCTTAATTTCCAAAAACACACGATCAAACCCAAGAAACCACATCAGAAACCTATTTTACAATGCAATAAATGCCAAAGGTTCGGACACACCAAAGTTAATTGCATGGCCAAAGACAGAAGTGTGAGATGCAGCGGACCTCACAAGGTTGTTCATTGCCCTAACGAGCGAAACCATGTTACATGAGAAAACTGTCAAGGTCCACTTGCAACCAGTTACAAAGGCTGCCCTAAATACACACAGATACGTAACAGAATCATATTCAAAACCATAAACACGAACACACAGCCTCTCAACAACTCACATTACGATACAACCACTACTAGAAACTCCAACAGTTTCACTTATCGCTAACACAACCACAAACAACACACACATTACCCAAAGCCTCACGCACTGAGACAACATACACCTTCAACCCCACGAAATTCATCACAAACTTATTTGCTATGTTAAATGAATTAAGTGAATTCCCCATTTTTGAGTCAAGACACGAGTCACTCAAGGCTCTCTGTAGCCTTGTCAGACATTACTTTAATCTTCCCAATCTCAAACCACATCATTTATCACTTAAAATTTGTACAAGAGAAGGAGCAAAACACAATAAAATTCCACACATCAACTGACAAGGAAACCTGAAAGATAAAAGAATAAAAATTTAAAACATAAACAAACATATAAACACCAACATCATCATAATTTCAGAAACACAGAGAAACAAAACACCACAATCCCTGGATTTATTACATACAGTGTACCTTAGTCTGAAAATAGTAGAGACATTATAGCTTATTCTAATATGGAAATATCAGACCTCATCTTGATAGAAGATTCTTTTAAGTGAAACATAAACGATTTTTTGAAACACACTCCTCACCAACCGTCTAATCCTATCTTAACATATATTGTTCTCCTTCAAAAGATATCAACACCGTCTTCTAACAAAATGTGTTAATCGTAATCCAAAACCAATTATCATGGGGACTTTAATTCCCCACACACAGACCTAAGAGGAAAGAGAAACACATATGGAGGGTGAATTATTAAAAAACATTTCTTTCCATAAACAGCATGCACCTGATAATCAACCATACACCTACACACTTTTCTGTTGCCAACGGCTTATATGACGTAATCGATTTCATCATAGCTCCCAAGGACACAGTAAACAGGATCTTTAACTTTAGTGTACATAATGATACCACAAGTAACCACCCCCCCTACGCTAATCGCTACCTAGTGATCTCAATTTTATCATTAAGAATCTGTTATTCCAAGTATTCCTCAAACAGATCATCCGTATTATTTACATACAGTAAAAAAATATAACTTAACTGAATTCCAAAGTTGCTTTACTGTAAGACCCCACATTACACAACTTGGCTTTGTAAGAGGAACAGTGTCAAAGGTCATTACAGCATGGCGATACTCTCATGTGTCTTGTTATCGTTGGTTGGAAGACTGTGAGGAGGGAACGAGACCTTGGACTTCTTCGTCAAATTTTGTCGTAGAGAATAAAACCTCACAACTCAGTTTACTCCTCAGGAACCGATGAAATTTTAACAGCCAAAGATGGAACCTCACCTTCTGAAGCCTCTTCTCTGGGTGTTTGTTTCTAATTTCTTTCCAACTCATGCATGTATACAAAGAACAGCACCTTGTTTTTAGTGTTCAGAGTCTTGCATTTCTACCACTAGGCTATACTTGTGATTTAGACACCGTTGGTCTACTAATAATAATTCATCTGATCTTGTAAGCAGAGATTGTTGTAAGAAAGATGAAGGGGTGAACAAAAAAACCCTGATATATCGATTAATATTAATTACTAGTAATCATCATTGTAACTAACCACTAGCTGTGGTATGTTTAATGTAAATTGAATCTTACTTAATAAAACACTAAAAAACAAAACATCATCACTTACACATTTGATCTGGTATTGTCACTTTTTATTTATCGTTGTATAAAAATCAATAAACCTTTTAGGGAAGATTTTTGCTATTTAAAATGAGAAAAGAAACAAACATTACACACAAGTCGTTTCAAGAAGTGAATGATAATATAACGTCCAAAAAGCGCACTGTTGGACCCTAGGACCTCTTCCGACAGTTGTGGTGTTGATATCCAATGTAAGGTAGTGACGCCCTCTGGTAGTGTATGCTGGCCAGATAATTGTCTTGTTCAAATCTTCGGACACAATAGAAGGGTCGCTGAAGATAACAAACCAAGAAGTAACTACATACATAAATTTATTATGAACATAGTATTTTATCAAGTCTATTTTGGTCAAATATTACTTCTAGGCTAACTTTTTTTAATCAAATAATAGTATTACGCTAAGTTTTGCTTCAAGGATACATAGAATTATAAAATAGTTTTTATCTGATTTAAAAGTCCTCTCTTTGTTTCATTTGTTGGATTATAAATTGCTTATTTATTTTCATTAAGAGCAAAACTGCACAAGAATCGAACCTTTATTTCATCGTTACTAGTCTTCAAGTTTTGCGCTTAGCCACTTGAAAATTTCATTATTGAAGTTATAATTAATTGTCTCATCTAATGGAAGGTCCAATGAATTCAAATTTTTATTAGATATAATACTAAATATTCTAAGCAAACAAAAATCGATTCTCACCCTGTTCTAGCAAAGTTTGTCCAATGTTTCATTATTCTTCTGGAAAATTCTTTTTCCTCGTTGCTATAGCCAAGAAGAGAGTTCCACAGTACTCCAAACACAAACAATACTTCGTCACCATGTGTAGCGCCCATCCAGTGAGGCCAAAGTCTAACGGAAGGTGTGTGAGTAAATAAATACATAAAAACATCGTTACCTTGTTCTAAGTAAGTATGGGCAAATTTAATAGAATCACATGTGATATACTTGTCTCCCACTAAGTCAATGAGCATGTCTTTGTTACTAATGTTGCTTTCTTCTTCTAGCCAGTCCGTGTATTGATGAACAACAGCCTTTCTTTGGAAAGTATTTGCGTTAGGCACTACTGTTTCCACTAATCTGCGAAACTCATCACGAGTGACACCAACTTTTTCTTTTTTAAAAATTTCGGGAAAATGAAAAAACAAGAACAAATATCCTTCATATTGATTGTTTCCGATTAAGAGATTTCGTCTCTCAGTAATGTTTTCATTCAGGAGTGTTTCAGGACTGTCCGTGAGGAATATTCCATCAACAACAGGAGTGAAAGGAAAATCAAGGAATTTTATTCCAATCCACTCATTGTTTACTAGATCAGATGGATCTTTGTTTCTAAGACATTCCATTGTGGAATCCAAATCTCTAGGATCGTGAGAACAGTTTAAAGCTTCTGCTAATATCAGTCCTTGGTTGATGGCAGTTTCGTGATCGTGAATACTCCAAGAGTTAAATGCTGAGCCACTTTCCATTATTGCGTTGTTAAATAGTCCTTTACTTAAAGGTGATAAAAGGTGTAAGCTCACGCTACTGGCTCCAGCACTTTCTCCGAAAATTGTCACTTTCTCAGAGTCACCGCCAAAATGTGCAATGTTCTTTTTTATCCATTCCAAAGCCATGACTTGGTCAAGAAGTCCAACGTTACCAGGCGCGTCTGATCGGTTGAAATAAAGGAAACCCAAGCTTGCTAGACGATAATTCATAGTAACAACGATGACATTCTCTTCAGAGGACAATATTCCACCATCATAAGCATCCAGAGTAGACGAACCAAAGTAGAAACCTCCTCCGTGAATCCAGACCATGACAGGTGCCTTCTGTGGCTGGGGATGAGGAACCCAGATATTGAGGTACAAACAGTCCTCACTTAGGGGAGTTTTTACAATCCAAGTTGCAGCTGCAGAGAAATTTGTATCAGAGGATTGGACGATCTGGAAACAAGAGTTTGGTTTAGTGTTAGCATTCAGAACTCCCTTCCAAGGTTTTTTGGGTTGTGGGCGTTGAAACCTCAAGTAACCAGTAGGTGGCTCTGCATAAGGAATTCCCCAGAACACGTCGACATTCTCTCCTGTTTCAGTGTGTGTGGTTAATCCACGAACCATGCCAAGAGTTGTGTGGACAACAGAAGATTCCGGTAAATCTGGTTCGAGATTTACAGCTGTTATCAACTCCAGATGGAATATAAAGTACAGAATTGCAGACGTGGTACCAATCATCTTGTATCTTTACGAAGCAGCTGACTATAAAATAGGATATGTGTAACACTAAGAAATAAATAGGTGTGTTAATTTGAACTTTAACTTCGTTACGTGATGACTTCATAAATCACTTTTGAATTATGTAGAAAACCAATTGTGATATTGTTAACATTACATGAAGGTCGTGAATAACCTCTCAACTTGAAATGAAATTTTAGTCTCAACCAGTTATGTAAAGAAAATGAAACCCAACAAGTGAAGTTAACCAAGTTGATTTACGATTACATTGATTGGCTAATAAATAATATAGGTGAACAAAGTAGGTTTGTACTAATACATTGATTAGTTAATAGAAGCGAATAAAGTATATTTTTAGATCAATAAACACTGAGTGTTATTATTTTCATTCCAGATACAACTGTTACAGTTCTTAATGGCTTGAAGTAATACGTGATGAATGGTTATTCTTTACATTCAGAATTTTACTCTAATGAAAACTGATGTTTTCTCTTGTTTACATACTAAATGTGAAATTAATAAATGGAAAGAAATGCGTTTATCAATCGTACGTAATGAAAATCAGACATTGTTCTTCCTCTGAGTAGGAAGTCAAAAGAAAGGTATCAAAGAATCTATATTATCCAAGAAGTAAAATTAATTGAGACAATATAAGTTTAAAAAACATTTACCAGGTGTAGACAGACTGAAGTAACCTAAAAGTTGGTTTATACTATCCCGTTTACTTGTGTTAAACAGAAAATTGAAAGCTACATTAAGACAGAAGTAGGACCGCACGTACCTCTTCTTCGGAATCCATTAGTGGAAAAGTTAACTGAAGCTGGTACACGAGACTTGGGGAAATAGACATGTGACAACATGACGAAATCGTCCTTGAATGTAGCCAATCCCATTTAAGGTGACTGAACGTTACGGAGTTGAAAGCGAAGATGTTTTTTTCGTTTCTTTGTTCTTGTTTTCTTCAATTTGCGAAAAGAGGAGTCACATTATGTAACTTACATTCATTTAAGACGTTACAAATATTCAACAAAAATAAAACTGTTAAAAACTAATTAATAATTTTGTGTATTCTTAAACCAAAACTTAACGTAATACTGTTATTTACTAAAAAAGTTAGCCTGTAAGTAATATTTAACCAAAATAGGTTTAATAAAATACTGCGTTCATAATAAACAGTGCGCTTTTTGGATTTTATATTATCGTTCACATCTTGAAACGACTTGTGTGTAATGTTTGTTTCTTTTCTCATTTTAAATAGCAAAGATCTTTCCTACAAGGTGTATTGATTTTTATAAAACGATAAATGGAACGTGAAAATACCAGACCAACTGTGTTAGTGATGTTGTGCTCTCTTTTAATGTTTTATTAAGGAAGATTCAATTCTCATTAAACATTCTACAGTTAGTGGTTAGTTACTAAGATGATTATTAACAATTACTATTAATCAATATTTTAGGTTTTTTATATTTTTTTATGTCCACCCCTCATCTTTCTAACAAGAAACTCTGCTTACAGGATTAGATGAATTATTATTGGTAGAACAATGGTGTGTAAATCACAAGTGTAGCCTAGTTGTAGATGTGCTGGAATTGTAGATCATAACCTCAAAGTTTACTCTTCGATGAACTTTTCACTTTCACCTATTAACTTAAAAAACACGTAAACCATGATTATCTTTTAACCGTCTGGATACCTGAATCACCTACAGTATAAGTGACTGAAAGGATGAAGAGAGAGAGACAGTGGAACAACTTCGAGTACCTTTATGGTACCTGAACAATAGTATGGATATTAACACTTTTACTAACAAAGCAGAGAATAACATTTTGACCTTATTAAGTCATCTTCAGGTTAACAAAAGGTTGATAACAGTGGAAGGTTCATTCACCTTCATTGTGGAAGTCAATCTTCCTTTGACAGTTTTGACCTATGCTTCAAAAAGTTTAATTGGATTGTTTCTGCATTCAAAAATTGCTAAATTATACAGATACCCGAGAACCAAAATCTGAGAAATAGTTAGATAAATGGTTTGTAGTTTAACAGAGTGAATTGTGAGTGACAATAATACTATGGCTTTAAACTTGTCCACTGATGATGTTCACAGTAAACTGTACCCTACTGTCAATGACATAATTCAACAACAACAAAGAAAAGATAAAAATTGCATTACTTTCTAATCCTAATTTAATTTGAAAATCAACAGATGGGAAGACTGCAGGACTCATTTAAGAAGAACTAGTCTCAAAGTGTGAAAACTGTGTATCTTTAACTGTTGGCAACACAAATGTGATGACAGCAATGAAAAGGATTTTGAAGGTTGTCATCTGGAAAGAAGTTTTAATATTAGTTTGATGAAATTCTTGTTGACATTTGTTATCATTTATACAAGAAACAAGAACTTCCAGAATCTGTGTAAGGTGGAGACAAAAACTATCTTGATGAATGTGTGCACACACTGGATGTCTCTTGTAAAATATCTGAAGAGGTCAATTGAGCAGTAAGGACCTTTGAAGCAATATTTTGCAGTCAAATGTAATGAAAATATAAAAAAATCTATGTGAAAGCAAACTTTCTTTCATGCAGCTTTGAAAACATCAGACTCCATCTTGGGTTGGTGATGGCAAGGAAATGGAGATAAAACGAAACAAAAAACCAAAAATTTCCTAAACCAAGCCAAGAGCATTACTAACTGGTCTCTTAATCAACAGGACATTGTAATTAATAATTGTTAAATAAAACATAATTGGAATTGACACCATTTTCATTAAGGTTTTCCCCTTATCTCAGTTCAGAATACTATTTATTTTAACTTAATGTTCACAGGTGTGTAATGCTCTGTTTACTTTACATTACAATCCTTTTTTTTGTTGTTCATGTCTTAATTCTTTACACGTTAAGCTTCCTTTCTGATTGGATCCAGACATACCAGACTATGAGTCAGACTTCTCATCATGTTGTCATTAAATGTATTACATTATTCATCCAGATTCCATTTTACAAGCAACAGTCAAATCCACTTGGTTGGTTAAACATTGAACATTGTTAACCGACTGATTTCTTTCTGGTAAATGATTTCAAAATGTATGTTACTTAGTGCTCACATAACACTGCACAACAAACTGTTTACTTCTTGAAAACTGCTTGGTGTTCCTTGTAGATTTTGACTGCTAATCACGAAAATCACATCCAACAGTGCCCATCACGTGCCGTTTCATCGAAATCTCAACCTTTGTCCTGTTTTTTATTATACTTGTACTCCAAAATTTTCGTTTTTGTAAGAGATGTACGATCAACTTTTTGTGCTGTCTGGGTATGTCCAGGCATGAAATCAGGCCAGGTTGGAAGCAGTTCTGTGGAAGTATGCAGACCGGACATGCCAGAGCCAGCTTGACACTGTCTCAGCAGGCTATGAAAGTGGCTTGCATACATAGATGCTGCACATTGGATTAATATAGACCTTATAGTGTGTACGTATTGTTTCAGAACATAGCATTTCCCCAGTAGCACTGTAACAAGTAAGTTGGATGTTATGGACGTTTTATAGGTCAATTGGTATCGGTCAATATGTCTCGTCAATGTCTTAACAGCCACGATACATTCTGCTATATTTGTGGCAAGTACACGCTTGTTCATCAGAGACACTCAATGACTGCTCTTGTGGTGAAAGCATATCACCTGCACTTCGGCTGTAAAACTGGTGATCAAGACCAGTAATGGGCGCCTCACATTTGTTGTGTGACATGTGCTGTCTGTCTGAGAGCTTGGCTCAAAGGCACTCGAAAGACAATGCTGTTTGCTGTCCCGATGATATGGAGAGAAAGGAAAGACCACGTGATGGACTATTACTTCTGTTTGACTAATATGTCTGGTTTCTCTGCCAAAAACAAGACATTGATCCGGATTTTGAACCGTGATCCTCAGGTGATCCACATCTCATAACACAATCAGAATTAAACAATCTGGTCAGAGATTTGGGCTATCAAAAACAAAAGCCGAATTGCTGGGTTTGAGACCGTAGGAATGGTGTTTGCTGTCACGAGGTACGAAACTTTTTGTTTTTCAAAGTCGCCAAGTTGATATGATCAAACTCTTTGCACAAGTTGACTGTTTCAATTTCTGTGTTGACATCAAAGGATTGTTCTCTGCTTTGGGTTGTGACAATGAAACGAAAGAGTGGCGTATCTTTATTGATTCATCAATGTTAAGTCTCAAAGCTGTTCTGTTACACAATGACAACATTCACCCTTCAATACCTGTTGGCTATACAGCACACATGAAAGAAACCTACGAGAACATGGAAATGTTGCTGAAACACATCCAGTACAGTAAGTAGAACTGGAATATCTGTGGAGATCTGAAAGTCATTACTGTTACTGGGACTGCATCTCGGCTGTACAAAGTACTGTTGTTTCATCTGTGAATAGAACAGTCGTGACAAAAGGTCACATTATACTAGACATAGCTGGCCACTCTATAAAAAGTTAGATTCAGAACAGAAAAATGTGGTGCATGAACCGTTTGTTGACCCGGCAAAGATTTTTTTGCATTCTCTTTACATAAAATTGGAACTTATGAAGAATTTAGTAAAAGCAATGAACAAAGAAGACGAAGGTATTCGTTATTTAAGACAGATGTTCACAAGAATAACTGAGGCCATGATTAAATAGGGCATTTTTGTTGGTCCTTTGATAAGACATGTTATGATCTGTTGGTTGGGCCGGAAAAGATTGCCAGGAAAGCCTTCAAAAACATTGTTAACAATTTTCTTGGTAATTTCATAGCCCCACATTACATTCACCTGGTAGTCAAACTTCTCAAAGCATACAAAATAATGAAGTGCAACATGTCACTCAAGATTCATATCCTCCCCTCACACTTGGACTTCTTCCCCGCAAATCTCGGTGGTGACAGTGACGAACACAGTGAAAGGTTTCATAAGGACATTGCTACAATGGAGAAACAATATCAAGGAAACTGGAATCCATCAATACATGCTGACAACTATTGGACACTGCAATGTGATGCAACAGACATTGAATACAAACGAAAATCAGGAGCAAAACACTTTAATTATTATTTGTGTATATGTATTGCAGGGGTGTAGATTTTTTACAACAAATGGGGGATGATTTTTGTAACCACTTGTGTGGACTGTTCAATTTGCAAATTGGTGATCTCTGATTACGCGAACCTGAAAGCTGTAAACATGCAGTCACAGAGTAATCTTGTTGCCACGATACTTTCATGTATACTTAGGCCTACTGATTGATACTTACGAACTATCGCTCAGATCGAAAAGCTTAGAAGCACGCCTATATTAAAGATGTACATTTTGGCTACTGAAAAGGCCTACATCTGGACCTAATAATGTAATTCGATTGGTAAGAACACAAAAAGCACAAGAATAAACACAGAAATTGCAGGCCTGTGATGCAATAAAACAATTCAACCTAATCAAACAGTAAGGGGGATGATTGTATGCACCATACTCCCCACCTAAAATGAAGGGGGGTGTATCCCACCCATCCATTCAAGGATCTACTGTGTATGTGTAAAGTAATAAATAAACAAATTTTAATCTTGTAGCTAAGTCAACAAAATGATAAAACAAATTAAAGCTTCAGGATTTACTTTGTTTGTAAACAATGTACATGAAACATCAAAACTGTTTCTCCTCATTCAAGAGTTCCCTGATGTGAAGAAGATAAAATGTGCCAAATAAACAGAAGAAGAAGAAAAGACAAACAGCTGAAAGAAAAGTCCAAAGATGTGTTTCATTATAAAGTCTGTACTTGTTTGAGGGTCAACATAAGTTTCCATAAAGCAACAAAACTGTAAAACAATTGTCATTCATTCTCATGAAAGAAACAGGTAAAACGGAAAGTAACAAGAAGATAGAGAAAAACAGTAAACTTTTCAGAGAGAGCACAGCCGAAATTGTAATTTTAAAACAATAAGATGTTTAAAAAACACTTAAAAATATTTTTCACTGTTGTTAGTGTTCAAATTTCACATAAATCAGCAGCATATCAGATTTTGCCCCTGAGGTTTGCATTGCATGTTAAATTAAAAAATGAAAATAAATGATTATAAATTTAGTATAGTCGTAATTTTTTGTAATGGTTGTGTGAGTCTGTAAAAGCTCTGAGCCATAAACAATAAAAAAATTAATGTTTAGTTTATCCCAATATTATGTGAACTTGGTGTTCAAATTACAGCATGAGAAATTATAAGTGGAATGTAAGATTTATGAGCTCAGAGTACAAAATATTTAAATGATAAACATATATTGTGAATAACTTGGACCTGGCATGGCCATGTGGTTAGAGCACTTGATTCATAATATGTGAGTAGCAGGTTCGAATTCCCATCACACCAAATGTGCTCGCCCTTTCAGAAATGGGGGATTTATAATGTGATAGTCAATCCCACTATTCATTGTTAAAAGAACAACTCAAGAGTTGGTGATGGGTAGTGAGGACTGGTTGCTTTCACTCTAGTCTTACATTGCTATGTTAGAGATGGCTAGCTTAGATAGCCCTTGTGTAGTATTGAGCAAAATTCAGAAACAAAGAAACAAATAACTTGTATTATAACTTTCTAAGAATGTTTGTCAACACAAACTTAGTATGAATACTTAGTGTAAATTTTTTTTTAAATAATATTGTAATATTTAACTATAGTTAAGTGTCAAGTAATCTAAATGTTAATAATGAAATAACTTTGAGTGACTTCTGGTAGAAAATAAGTGAAATAATGTATAGAGTAAGTGCTGTCAGCGATATTAAACATGACTGTTACGGTGCTTTATTGTGATATGCTTTACTTTCCGTTACATGGTAGCTTTTTTATTATACTTGGACCCAACCAACTTTGTCTTTGGCTCCAACATTTTTACTTCTGTTTGTGTGCAATATATCAACCTCTCACATCTGTTCAGTTTTGTTGCTGGTAGAATAGAAGTAACACACTTTTATAACACAAGATTTAACCGAGACTTAAAGAAAAACCTTTGTTAATAGAAGGATTTGATAAGATTTACATTTAGTTCATATATTGATAAATATAACCTTTAGAGGAACAAAACACCACAACCCCTCGATTTATTACATACAGTGTACATTACTCTGAAAATAGTAGAAACACTATACCTTATTTTAACATGGAAATATCACACTTCATCTCGCAGGAGATTCTTGTAAATGAAACATAAACGATTTTTTTACAAAACACTCCTTACCAACCGTAAACAGAATAAATGCAAAAATTAAACAACAAATTAAAATAGTGAAAGAAATAAGTTGGCACAATTTTTGTAAAAACTTAGAAAAAACCAAGAACAGACCAAAAGAATTTTGGAAAATTTAAGAGCATTTCTTCTGAGAAAAACACAAATTACTTATTACAACACATCACACACAACAACATAATCGGAAGGACGGACTCGGAGAAAGCCGACTATCACGAATCTTCCTTCAGTGACCTGAATTCTGCCATCTCTGACACACAACATCAATAACATGTTAACAACTACATACATACAAATCAATCTTTCACATCGCAATTCCCTGGTAATACACTAGAAAGCTATTCAAGTTTATTCTTTTGAAAAATCACAATCACTGAACTCATAATTAACATTAAAATCTTGAAAAACACTTCACCCGGACATTACCAAATACCAAATATTATTCTAAAATCAGTTCTAATCTCTTCTTAAAACATCTCACAAACATCATGAATATCTCACTTACAACTGGTTATTACCCAAACACATGGCAAAAGCCATTATCACCACGAAACCAAAGAAACAAACAAACAGGACAAATTTTGACAACTTCCGACCCTTCAGTCTGTTTAGTTGTCTTTGCAAACTGATGGACAAACTCATTTCAAATCGACTTCTTCATTTCTGTGAAATGAATAACCTAGAAATGCGTGTGAGACTAAAGAGAAACAAAAGTTTCTGAGAGCAACTGGTTTGACTCTTGGATTTTTCGCTGGAGATTTAAAAATAAAAACTACTACCATGTTAATTAGGCACACACATTGACTTGAAGACGAAAGGCTGAAGACTCTTCAAACATCGTCCTCTACATGTCCGTCTCCACAATAGGCAGTTGTCATCCATTTTACAAAGTTTCATCATGAATACTCTGCCTAACCAATGTGTCAAAGAATACTGTGAACGGTAAGTTTTAAACAAATCTGTTTTCCTCTTTCTTTGTTCATCTGATTTAGCGAAGCTTCAATAAATTTATTTTTAAGAAAGTTACTAACTAATAAAATGGTTAAATAATATATTACACTTTTTGGTGTATTATGTAATATGTGCTGTCATTTCAAAAAAATTATACAAAGTTTTCATTAATACCGAAGGAAGTTAAGTAATATTAGGCCTACTTTTCGTAAACACTTTCCAACAATGCCTACTGCGAACAAATCCACAGCGGCTTCTATAACCTACATGTAAGACACTAACTGTACTCATGTTAAGTTTGTTTATATTGACAAAATTGAGCTAAAACAACGATGAAAGTCCAGCTGGTAGAATATGGTAATTTACTCAAGTACAATCTGTCTGATTGGTATGTAAAACAGTTGTTATGAAATTCCATCCCTTGATCGTACTATAGTTTCGTGATTTCCAGTTTATAGTAGCTTGTAAGTAAAAATTGTTAAACATAATTTGATAAGTTTTTATTTTTATACATTACATGAAAGGATAAAGGATATGTTATCTATTTTTGTAATGTAAATGACTTTTAACACGTGGCGACTACAAAACGATATTACTATGTTTATTAACTTAAATATTATGTAGTTGGATAATCGAGATATATATTTATAAAAAGTTTATCATAAACTTGCCATGTTTTTTAACTTCCTCTTCACGATGTATTATACTACAGATATATAATTATATAATTTATGGTGTTTACATCACAAATATAGCTGGTCTTTAGGAGGACGAAATGACAGATTTTATGAAACCTCAAACTCAACTTATCAACGGGTTATTAATTCCCAAGTATTTGTTTAAAGAGGACAGAGTTCGAGCTGCTATGAGATTCCAACCCAAACCAGGAGATGTAATAATTGCGACTTACCCAAAGTGTGGTACAACCTGGACTCAATATATTGTATGGGAGATTCTTAACGAAGGGGCGACACCTCCACAAATTCATGAAATGTTTGATAATGAAATTCCTTTCCTTGAGCTCACAGGAACTGAGGCTGTAGAACATATTCCACCCCCTAGAGCCTTCAAAGTTCATTTTCCATTCGCTTACAGCCCTTATAGCTCGAAATGTAAGTATATTGTGGTTGTCAGGAACCCTTGGGACTGTTGTGTGTCGTATTTCTTTCACACTAAACAGTTGGTGTTTGCGAACCTGTTTGAAGAAGGAACATT
The DNA here is from genome assembly GCA_011833715.1 of Carcinoscorpius rotundicauda. Taxonomy (NCBI): domain Eukaryota; kingdom Metazoa; phylum Arthropoda; class Merostomata; order Xiphosura; family Limulidae; genus Carcinoscorpius; species Carcinoscorpius rotundicauda. Next base: position 129,724,049 of record CM022394.1, read on the forward strand.
TGATGATTTCTTCGAATGCTTCATCAGAGGTCAAGTGGCATGGAATGACTACTTTGACCATTTGATCTCGTGGTTCACCCATAAAGACGATCCCAATGTCCTCTTTTTAACTTACGAGATTATGAAAAATAATCACAGAGAAGCAGTGATTCAAATTGCACACTTTCTTGGAGAAGAATACGATAAAAAATCTTGGCTGACAAAGATCTTCTGAGTAAAGTACTAAATCACACTAGTTTTGACTACATGAAGAATAGAATTCCGTTTTTCAACCCTCTGTCCCAAGACATTCAGGAGAAACCTGGTCCAGGAAAATTTCCAGCACCAACGTCGGAGAGCGATATGGAAAATTTCAAGAAAATCGAGTTTTTTAGAAAAGGGAATATTGGTGATTGGCGTGATCACATGACTTCGGAACAAAAAGAGCGATTGGACAAGAGAATGAGAGAGAAAATAAAAAAAATTCCAGGTATAGTTTCCTTATGGAAGGACATGTTTTAGAATTGTATCTGAATATTCTTTTAATTAACCTAAAGATAACCATAAAAGGTCGAAACGTTGTTCTTTGCTTATCAATAAGTGTTAATACCCAAAGCAGTAGTTTTGAAATACACTTTTATTTCAAGTAAGTTTTCCATCATCAAGAATGTTGTAGAATTATCATGTTGTTTTAAAAATGTGTCTAGATTTATGGTATATTGTGAAAACAAATTATTTGTATTCTATTTAAAATATGGTACATTAAATGTTATAACAGTGGAGCTAAATGTGTAGAGTTATAATTTGTTTTCAGTGTGAAAAAGATAAACTTGCTCAAATAAAGAGAAAGAATGAACAAAAACAAATATTCTAGTTAAAATTTGAAATGTTATATAAACATATATATGAATAAAAATGTGTTTAAATCAAAATATTTCTGAAGAAAATGTTTTTCAACAAGGTTTCTCTTCTCTATTCAGTATTATTATCAAAACCGTCATAAGTTATATAATTAATGTAATGTTTCGACTCGTAACCTTTAATTGACTCTGATAAGTAGTTGTTCGGAATGTTAAAAACATTAATATGTGTGTTTTTGTTCAGAACATAAAATATTCAACTGACTCTTTTACAAATAAACCCGAAACTAATGTAAAACACTGAAACAAAAAAGTTACCACAGTTTACAATTTGGACTTCTTGTGACAAAAACCATAGATAGTAAACCAATGTGTGTGTGTGTTACCAGTTCTGTTTATTTTATTGGTATCCACATCACAGAAATGTCAAAATGTCTTCACAGAAGTACAAGCATGTTTCATTATAATAAGAATATCTTTATACAGAATGCCACTAATCAACCAACTGAGTGACAAAACACAAGTTTTATTTAACATTAAAATATTTAGTTTTCATAGTTCGTCTCCTGACATTTTCCTAAACGTTGATTGAGGGAAACTTAATATTATCCAACACGAACAGTTGTTTCTTGTAATAGCTAAAACACAGAATACATTGATTGTTTCTTAACTGTTTGTAGATTTGTATAAGGTTTTAAATTTTAATAAACCATTTTAAGTTTGTTGTTGTCCGTGAAATAAATACTGATCTTTATGCGTGGAAACTTTAGACACTACAAAGAGAAATTAAAAATTAACAGTAATAATTCAAACAACATTTTTATATATAGATGTTAATTTATTTAAAGAAAAGGGCTCTCGTTTTAAGCTGGAATAAATTTTGACGCGTCTTATCTGTTTGGAATCTAAGAAATAACCATAAACAAAAATATCTACATATAACGAATATATGTTAATATGTGAGGTGAAAATTAAATTTATATTAAAGGATGACATAAAAAGAAATACGATGAAACCAGCCTAAACATTCAAAAACACAAAACAATTAAAAATACTTGAAAAATAATCTAGCACATAATAAAATAAATATACATATAAAAGTAATTAATAATAGTTATTCTAAAATATAAATAATAAAAAAGAACTAACTGCGGAATTAGAGAGAGTATATCGCTTCCAGGGAAACAAGTAATACGAAAATACTTTGTACGTTGTAAGAATGGTTTGGTTGACCTGTAAAAAATCTTTAGGACAATTACGAACATTTTCCGCCTCACCTATAAATGTTTCCCAATTCAAACGACTCAAAAACTAATACTTTTCCACACTTTTAACTAAAGCATCAGACCTATACGGATCAAAATGAGACTAAACAACCCCACACCAACTCCCAAATATCATGTATTAAAGATCAGTGTACGTGCGACTCGTAAACTGAGGGTCGCGGGTTTACATCCCGGTCACGCCAAACATGCTCGTCCTTCCAGCCGTGGTGGTATTATAATGCTACAGTCAATACCACTATTCGTTCATAAAAGAGTAACCCAAGAGCTGGCGGTGGGTGGTGATGACTAGCTGCCTTCCCTCTAATCTTACACTGCTAAATTAGGGACGGCTAGCACAGATAGCACTCGAGTAGCTTTGTGCGAATTTTCAAAAGAATCCAATGTTTTCCCCAAAAAGGTAAGATCGAAAACAAGAAAGTCCATAACATCTGAGATCTTCATCAGACTTGTTTACCATGTAGAATAGTAGCAATTCGACAGTCGAGATATACAAAATAGGACACTTAAAACTGTTCTGCCTCAAACCTTGAAAAATAAATATTTATATGATAACTGTTAAGCCTAAGGTTTCTACCTGTATTGTTATATAAAGCAGAAACGAACTGAGAAGAAATGTGAGAAAAGTTAAACCATTAAATCAACTGTCACTAAAGTTATGATAAGTATAAATAAAGGCTTCACTCTTCTACTTTTGTCAAGGTTGGCGAAAACTGCTGGTATATTTTACTAGTGTATAGAGTACACTGTGTTTCTCATCAACACCAAAGTATAGAAAATAAAAAGCAACAAACTCCACATGTTTGTATACTTTGGACCAGAAACTGCTTGGTTGAAAACTGAGGACCTTAGCGACTGTATCACGGTCAACATTCAACGATGAAATGGATTTTTTTGTTGTTATTGAGAAAATTAACTTAACTTCATAAACATCTTGAGAACTGAGGGTCATTAAATATCGACGGGAAAAAAATGGTCTTCAAGAAGACATATATTAAATACTCATACGTCGCAGGTTCATGTCACATCAAAACATGACATAAAGCACTTTGCGACATTCCTTGATAGAAGTGGTTTTACTCAGACTTGCACAATGTCTCTTCCCTGGTATGAATAGATAACTATTGGTACAGTCTCACAACTGATAAATAATCGAGAAAATAGAAAACATAGTCCTGAAGTAGTGGAAACCAGTCTAAATAGGTCAAGAATATGAGTGACTAATTAATCTTTAGACCACCTCAGAAGAGGAACTTGTGTGGTCATCGACAAGTAGCTAGCCATTAAGCCCAGTTTAGAAGAACAAAACCAACACACAAGGAAACTGTAATGAAAAATGTCCGTTAATTTAATAAAAAAATTAATGAAAACACCAGTGAATATAAGCTATCTAGTTCTTTAACGTTGTACTCCCAGCATGGTCAGGTTCATAAAGTACTTGACCTGTAATCTGAGAATCGCAGGTTCGAATCCTCGTCACAACAAACATGCTCGCCATTTTAGCCGTGAGGGCGTTAAAATGTGTGGTCAATCCCACTATTCATTGTTAAAACAACAGTTCAAGTGTTGGCGGTGGGTAGTGATGACTGGTTGCTTTCACTCTCGTCTTACATTGCTATATAAGAGATGGCTAGCTCAGATAGCCCTTGTGTAGCTTTGAGGAAAATTCAAAAACAAATAAACAAATAATTTGTATTATAACTTACTTAGAGTGTTTGAAAAACACAAACTTAGTGTAAATACTTAGTGTAAATTTATTTGTTGACACAAACTTAGTGTAAATACTGAGTGGATACTAAGTGTAAATTTATTTCAATAATATTGTGATATTTAATTTATGTTAGTTCTGTGTCAAGTAATCTGAATGTTTATAATGAAATAACTTTGAGTGATTTTTGGTGGAAAATAAGTTAAATAATGTACAGAGTGAAGAAAATGTAAAAATTAGTTGAACAACGGTGTTTAAATCACAAGTGTAGCCTAGTTGTAGATGTGCTGGAATTGTAGATCATAACCTCAAAGTTTACTCTCCGATGTACTTTTCACTTTCACCTATTAACTTAAAAAACACGTAAACCATGATTATCTTTTAACCGTCTGGATACCTGAATTACCTACAGTATTAGTGACTGAAAGGATGTAAAGAGAGAGACCTTCGAGTACCTTTAAGGTTCCTGAACAACAGTATGGATATTAACACTTTTACTAACAAAGCAGAGAATGACGTTTCGACCTTATTAAGTCATCTTCAGGTTAACAAAAGGGTGACGAGAGTGGATGGTTCATTCACTTCCATTGTGGATGTCAATTTTCCTTTGACAGTTTTGACCTGTGCTTACAACACAATTTGCAACACAAATGTGATGATAGCAATGGAAAGGATTTTAAAGGTTGTCATCTGGTAAGAAGTTTTAATATCAGTTTGATGAAATTCTTGTTGACATTTTTTATCATTTATACAAGAAACAAAAACTTCCAGAATCTGTGTAAAGTGAAAACCAAAACTATCTTGAAGCATGTGTGCACACACTGGATCTCTTTTGTTGTTATGTAAAATTGGGGGCTCGTCCGGGATTGATCAAACAATTTAATCCTATTCCAAAATTAGATTTATATTCTATACAGATCGACAGCTTGTATATTCAAAATGGCATTCCAACTCGAAGATTTTATAGACAAATTTAATCAAAATCCCTCTTTCGAATTGATCAGTGAATTAAAAAAATCTGAATTGCTTGATGTTGGAAAACATTTCACTTTAGAAGTGAAGCAAGCAATGAAGAAAGCAGATATCAAACGAATTGTTGTTGAACATTTGGTCAGCCAAAAAGTTTTACCTCAAAAAGTTGTACAACAATTGCCTGCCGCTCATTTTGACCCAGGTTTTGAATTTAAAAAAATTTAAATGGAAATGAAATTTCGTTCAGAAATTGAAAACAAACGCCTTTTTTTTGAGGCAGAAAAAGAAACCAAACGACTTGAGGCAGAACAAGAAAACAATCGCCTTGTTCTTGAGGCAGAAAAAGAAACCAAACGACTTGAGGCAGAACAGGAAAACAAACGCCTTGATGCCGAAATACAAAAAGAACGCATAAAAGCGGATAAAGAAATCAGTATGAGAAAGGCACACACAGAAGAAAAGGTTGTCCAAATGCGGTTGGATAATTTTGATGCTTCCAAACAAATTCGTTTAGTGCCTCCATTCAATGAGAAGGCTGTAGATAAATATTTTCAGCAATTTGAAAAATTGGCCCTTAGGCGAAAATGGCCAACCGAATGTTGGACAATATTACTTCAGAGTGTTCTCAAAGGTAAAGCTCAGGAAGTATTTTCCAAACTCACGGCCAAGCAAAGTTATGATTACGAGCATGTCAAAAAAATGCATTTTGAATGCTTATGAATTGGTGCCAGAGGCATATAGACAAAAATTTCGTAGTTACAAAAAGTTTGACAGCGAAACTTATATCGAATTTGCTCGTGAAAAAGAAACTGTTCGACAGGTGGTGTGATTCCAAAGAAGTCAAAGATGATTACACAAAACTCAGAGAACTCATATTAGTTGAAGAGTTTAAAAGATGTATTCCCGTAGAGTTAAAAAACTTATATTGATGAACAAAAAGCTTCCAAAATTCATGATGCTGCTGTCTTGGCAGACGAGAATGCTTTGACTCACAAAGATTTCTCATACAAAAGCAAAACAAATCACACAGCAAAGAAACCCAATAACTCATTCAAACATTATGCAAATGTTGACAAAGGCAAAAAAGAGCAAACTTCTGATTCTCAAACAAAGACTTCATTTCATTCTCAAAACTCATCATCTACAAAAAACGTGTCATTCTCATCCAAAACATGTGGTTATTGTAGGAAACCTGGCCATCTGATTTCGGAGTGCTATAAGATCAAAAACAAGCCATCACCTCATAGTTTCATTTCACCCTCGTTGGATACATCATTGGTTCCCAATGATTTTGACCCTGTCCAGTCCACTGTGGATTCCAAGTCCAATATTCTTGATGTACCTGAAGATCTTGTTGAGGACAAATTTAAGCCTTTCATCACTGAAGGTTTTGTTTCTTTTGTTGGCGATTCACATATACAACTAATTACGATCCTACAGGATACTGGAGCTTTTCAGAGTTTGATTTTGGAAAGTGTACTTCCGTTTTCTGAAAAGTCATCCGTTGGGGCCAATGTGCTCATTTCTGGCGTAGAAGGTGGCGTCGTTTCTATTCCTCTTCATAGATTGGATTTACGTTCGGACTTAGTCTCAGGCCCAGTGACTGTGGGTATTAAAGCCTCATTGCCTGTTGAAGGTGTGTCTATGCTGTTGGGGAATGATTTGGCTGGTAGTAAGGTGGTACCAAAGGTTCGTGTTGTTCAAGCACCTGTTGTTAGTCCCAGTACAAAGCAACTCGTTGAAGAGTTTCCTGATGTTTTCCCCGCCTGTGCTGTTACTCGTTCTCAAACACGTTCTCAGGAGTCCAAAGAGGATTTTCCTTTGTCTGATACGTTCATGTCTCACATCGATGAGATTTCTGACTCAACTTTGAGTTCTACTGATGACTCCAAGTCATTTTTCAACTCTCTTCATCGAAACAAACTTGTTGAGGAAGAGGACAATGATCCTGAAATTCGTTCTCTTCTACAACTTGCCGTTAATGAAAATGAAATAGGAACTGTCCCTATTTGTTACTACAAGAAATCAGGTGTGTTAATGAGAAAATACAGACCTCCTGACGTTGCTGTTGATGAAGAGTGGAATGTTATTCACCAAATCGTCATTCCAAAATGCTATCGGAATGATATTCTTAGTCTTGCTCATGATCATATGTTGTCAGGACACTTAGGTGTAAGAAAGACCCTAGATCGTATCCGACGACATTTCTATTGGCCAAACATGCGCCAAGATGTTGTTGACTATTGTAAGACATGCCATTCTTGCCAAATGACTGGAATACCAAATCAGGGATTCTCAAAGCACCACTGCAGCCTATTCCTCTCTTTGAAGAACTGTTCTCAAGGGTCATGCCAAAAAGCAAAGCAGGAAATGAATACCTCTTGACAATCATGTGTGCTTCTACACGTTTCCCTGAGGCTATCCCTTTGAGAAAAATCACTGCTTCCAACATTGTCAAGGCTTTTGTCAAATTCTTTACCATGTTTGGGATTCCAAAAGTTGTGCAATCAGATCAAGACTCAAATTTTATGTCCAAGCTATTTCAACAAGCCATGCATGAACTAAACATCCATCAAGTTTCATCCAGTGCATACCATCCTGAGTCACAAGGTGTCCTTGATCGTTTCCACCAAATTACTGCCACGAGCACTCAAAGAACTGGGATGAGCATTACTTACTGGTCTCTTAATCAATAGGACATTGTTATTAATAATTGTTAAATGAAACATTTTTGGTAATCACACCATTTTCATTAAGGTTTTCCCCTTATCTCAGTTCAGAATATTATTTATTTTAACTTAATTGGACCCAAATATACAAAACTGTGAGTCAGACTTCTCATCATGTTGTCATTAAACATATTACATTGTTCATCCAGATTCCAGTTTACAAGCAACAGTCAAATCCACTTGGTTGGTTAAACATTGAACATTGTTAACCGACTGATTTCTTTCTGGTAAATGATTTTAAAATGTATGTTACTTAGGGCTCACATAACACTGCACAACAAAGTGTTTACTTCTCGAACACTGTTGGGTGTTCCTTGTAGATTTTGGCTGCTGATCACGAAAATCACATCCAACAGTGCCCATCACGTGCCGTTTCATCGAAATCTCCACCTTTGTCCTGTTTATTATTATATTTATGCCCCAAAATTTTCGTTTTTGTAAGAGATGTACGATCAATGTTTTGTGCTGTCTGAGTATGTCCAGGCATGAAATCAGGCCAGGTTGGAACATGGTCTGTCGAAGTATGCAGCCCGGAAATGCCAGAGACAGCTGGACACTGTCTCAGCAGGCTATAAAAGTGGCTTCCATACACACATGCTGCACATTGGATTAATATAGACCTTATAGTGTGTACGTTTTGTTTCAGAACATAGCATTTCCCCAGTAGCACTGTAACAAGTAAGTTGGATGTTATGGACGTTTTACAGGACAATTGGTGTCGGTCAGTATGTCTCGTCAATGTCGTAACAGCCTCGATACATTTTGCTATATTTATGGCGAGTATACGCTTGTTCATCAGAGACGCTCAATGACTGTTCTTGTGGTGAAAGCATATCATCCGTACTGCGGCTGTAAAACTGGTGATCAAGACCAGGAATGACCACCTCACGTTGTGTGACATATGCTGGCTGTCTGAGAGCTTTACTCGAAAGACAATGCCGTATGCTGTCCCGATGATATGGAGAGAAAGGAAAGACCACGTGACGGACTGTTACTTCTGTTTGACTAATATGTCTGGTTTCTCTGCCAAAAACAAGACATTGATCCGGATTTTGAACCGTGATCCTCAGGTGATCCACATCTCATAACACAATCAGAATTAAACAATCTGGTCAGAGATTTGAGCTATCAAAACAAAAGCCGAATTGCTGGGTTTGAGACCGTAGAAATGGTGTTTGATGTCACCAGGTATGAAACTTTCTGTTTTTTAAAGTCGCCAAGATGATATGATCAAATTCTTTGCACAAGTTGACTGTTTCAATTTCTGTGTTGAAATCAAAGGATTGTTCTCTGCTATGGGTTGTGACAATGACACGCAAGAGTGGCGTATCTTTATTGATACATCAATGTTAAGCCTCAAAGCTGTTCTGTTACACAATGACAACATTCACCCTTCAATACCTGTTGGCTATACATCACACATGAAAGAAACCTACGAGAACATGGAAATGTTGCTGAAACACATCCAGTACAGCAAGTACAACTGGAATATCTGTGGAGATCTGAAAGTCGTTGCTCTGTTACTGCGACTGCAGGTTGGCTTTACAAAGTACTGTTGTTTCATCTGTCAATGGGACAGTCGTGCCAAAGTGTCACATTATACTAGACATAGCTGGCCACTCTATAAAAAGCTAGATTCAGAACAGAAAAATGGGGTGCATAAACCGTTTGTTTACCCGGCAAAGATTTTTTTGCATTCTCTTTACATAAAATTGGGACTTATGAAGAATTTCGTGAAAGCAATGAAAAAAGAAGGCAAAGAAATTCGTTATTGAAGACAGATGTTCCCAAGAATAACTGAGGCCATGATTAAATAGGACATTTTTGTTGGTCCTTAGATCAGACATGTTATGAGTGACAAGCTCTTCAAAGATCTGTTGGTTGGGCCAGAAAAGATTGCCAGGAAAGCCTTCAAAAACATTATCGACAATTTTCTTGGTAATTTCATAACCCACATTACATTCACCTGGTAGTCAAACTTCTCAAAGCATACAAAATAATGAAGTGCAACATGTCACTCAAGATTCATATCCTCCCCTCACACTTGGACTTCTTCCCCGCAAATCTCGGTGGTGACAGTGACAAACACAGTGAAAGGTTTCATAAGGACATTGCTACAGTGGAGAAACAATATCAAGGAAACTGGAATCCATCAATGCTTGCTGACTACTATTGGACATTACAATGTGATCCAACAGACATTGAATACAAACGAAAATCAGGAGCAAAACACTTTAATTATTTATTTGTGTATATGCATGTGCAGGGGTGTAGATTTTTTAGAACCAATGGGGGATGATTTTTGCAACCACTTGTGTGGACTGTTCAATTTGCAAATCTCTGATTACGCGAACCTGAAAGCTGTAAACAAGCAGTCACGGAGTAATCTTGTTGCCACGATACTTTCATGTATACTTAGGCCTACTGATTGATACTTACGAACTATCGCTCAGATCGAAAAGCTTAGAAGCACGCCTATATTAAAGATGTACATTTTGGCTACTGAAAAAGCCTACATCTAGACCTAATAAGGTAATTTGATTGGTAAAAACACGAAAATCACATTTTGTAGACCTGTGATGCAATATAACAGTTCAACAGACCAAACTGTGGGGGGGGGAGGATGATTGCATGCACCATACACGTCAACTAAAATGAAAGGGGTGTATCCCACTCATCCCCTCAAGGATCTACGCCCCTGTGTATGTGTAAAGTAATAAATAAACAAATTTTAATCTTGTAACTAAGTTAACAAAATGATAAAACAAATTAAAGCTTCAGGATTTACTTTGTTTGTAAACAATGTACATGAAACATCAAAACTGTTTCTCCTCATACAAGAGTTCCCTGATGTGAAGAAGGTAAAATGTGCCAAATAAAACAGAAGAAGAAGCAAAGACAAACAGCTGAAAGAAAAGTCCAAAGATGTGTTTCATTATAAAGTCTGTACTTGTCTGAAGGTCAACATAAGTCTCCATAAAGCAACAAAACTGTAAAGGATTGTGGAGTTGGAAGTGATAAATGTGGGCCTCTAAATATGAACTCTGGTAAATAAGTAGCTAACAGTGTTAACAGACACTACTCTGATTAAAATAGTGACATCTAGCTATACAATATAATGGGTTGTAATATCACATGCAGTAGGCAGTAAAACATAATTCTAATATTCATCTAACATGTTAAAATTGTTCATTTGATTTTAATACACATTTCAGGGGCTACAAATTTGTTCTCAGTCCCATGGAGCTGTTTAAATGGAAAAATAAAAATAATTGGAGACATGTTCTTTTAGCACTGATTCTCTAGTAATGTGATGGAGCTAAATACAGGGTCTTTCTAAACTTACCGAACTTTTACTTCTATTCTATAAGAAGATAATGAGATGATGAAGGAAGCAAATTCCATTCAAGAGTTCCCTGATGAAGATAAAAAAAATGGGTCAAATGAAATAGAAGAAGACGAAAAGACAAACAGGTGAAAGAAAAGTCCAAAGATGTGTTTCATTATAAAGTCTGTACTTGTCTGTAGGTCAACAAAAGTATTCGTCCTCATAAAGCAACAAAACTAAAATAATTGTCATTCATTCTCATGAAAGAAACAGGAAAAACGGAAAGTAACAAGAAGATAGAGAAAAACAGTGAACTTTTCAGAGAGGGCACAGCCGAAATTGAAATTTTAAAACAATAAAATGTTTAAAAACACTTAAAGATATTTTTCACTGTTCCTTGTGTTCAAATTCCACAGAAATCAGCAGCATATCAGATTTTGCCCCTGAGGTTTTCATTACACGTTAAATTAAAAATTGAAAATAAATTATTATAAATTTAGTATAGTCATAATTTTTTGTAAAGGTTATGTGAGTCTATGAAAGCTCTGAGCCATAAACAATAAAAAAAATAATGTTCAGTTTCTCCCAAATTTATGTGAACTAGTGTTCAAATTACAGCATGAGAAATTATAAGTGGAATGTAAGATTTATGAGCTCAGAGTACAAAGTACTGAAATAATAAACATACATTGTGAATAACTTGGACCTGGCATGGCCATGTGGTTAGAGCGCTTGATTCATAATCTGAGAGTAGCAGGTTGCCCTTTCAGACATGGGGGCTTTATAATGTGATAGTCAATCCCACTATTCATTGTTAAAAGAACAGCCCAAGAGTTGGCGGTGGGTAGTGATAACTCTAGTCTTACATTTGAGATGGCTAGCTCAGATAGCCCTTGTGTAGCTTTGAGCAAAATTCAGAAACAAAGAAACAAATAACTTGTATTATAACTTTCTAAGAATGTTTGTCAACACAAACTTAGTGTGAATACTTTGTGGATACTTAGTGTAAATTTATTTCAATAATATTGTGATATTTAATTATAGTTATGTGTCAAGTAATCTAAATGTTTATAATAAAATAACTTTGAGTGATTTCTGGTAGAAAACAAGTTAAATAATGTATAGAGTAAAGAAAATGTAAAAATTTGACAAAGTGCTATCACCAATATTAAACATGACTGTTACAGTGTTTTATTGTGATATGCCTTACTTCCTGTTGCATGATAGCTTTTTTATTATACTTGGACCCAACCAACTTTGTCCTCGGCTTTAACATTTTCACTTCTGTTTGTGTGTAATATATCAACCTCTCACATCTGTTCAGTTTTGTTGCTGGTGGAATAGAAGTAACACATTTTTATAACACATGATTTAACCGAGATTTAAAGAAAAACCTTGGTTAATAGAAGGATTTGATAAGATTTACATTTAGTTCATATATTGATAAATATAACCTTTAGAGGAACAAAACACCACAACCCCTTGATTTATTACATACAGTGTACATTACTCTGAAAATAGTAGAGACACTATACCTTATTTTAACATGGAAATATCACACCTCATCTCGACAGAAGATTCTTGTAAATGAAACATAAACAATTTTTTGCAACAAATGCAAAAATTAAATAACAAGTTAAAATAGTGAAAGAAATAAGTTGGCACAATTTTTGTAAAAACTTAGAAAAAGCCAAGAACAGATGAAAAGAATTTTGGAAAATTTAAGCGCATTTCTTCTGACAGAAACACAAATTACTTATTACAACACATCACACTCAAAAACATAATCGGAAGGACGGGTTCGGAGAAAGCCGACTATCACGAATCTTCCTTCAGTGACCTGAATTCTGCCAACTCTGACACACAACACCATTAACATCTCTTCTTAAAACATCTCACAAACATCATGAATATCTCACTTACAACTGGTTATTACCCAAACACATGGAAAAAGCCATTATTACCACGATACCAAAGAAGCAAACAAACAGGAAAAATTCTGACAACTTCCGACCCATCAGTCTGTTTAGTTGTCTTGGCAAACTGATGAAGAAAATCATTTCAAATCGACTCCTTCATTTCTGTGAAATAAATAACCTAGGAATGCGTGTAGGATTAAAGAGAAACAACAGTTTCTGAGCGTCACTGGTTTGCTTCTAAGATTTTTCGCTGGAGATTTAAAAACCAAAACAACTGCCATGTTAATTTGACACACACATTGACTTGAAGACGAAAGACTGAAAACTCTTGAAACATCGTCTTCTACATGTCTGTCTCCACAACAGTCAGTTGTCATCCATTGTACAAAGTTTCATCATGAATACTCTGCCTAAACAATCTGTCAAAGATCAGTGATGTCAAAGAATACTGTTAACGTTAAGTTTTAAACAAATCTGTTTTCCTCTTTCTTTGTTCATCTGATTTAGCGAAGCGTCAATAAATTTATTTTTAAGAAAGTTATTAACTGATAAAATGGTTAAATAATATATTACACTTTTTGGTGTATTATGTAATATGTGCTGTCATTTCAAAAAATTACACAAAGTTTTCATTAATACTGCACGGAGTTATGTATTATTAAGCCTACTTTTCGTGAACACTTTCACTTTCCAACAATGCCTACTGCAAACAACTCTACAGCGGCCTCTATATCCTAGATTTAAGACACTAACTGTACTCGTGTTAAGTTTGTTTATATTGACGTCATTGAGCTAAAACAACGATGAAAGTCCAGTTGGTAGTATATGGTAATTTACTCAAGTACAATCTGTCTGATTGGAACGTAAAACAGTTGCTATAAAGTTCCATCCCTTGATCGTACTATAGTTTCGTCATTTCCAGTTTATAGTAGCTTGTAAGTAGAAATTGGTAAACATAATTTGATAAGTTTTTATTTTTATACATTACATGAAAGGATAAAGGATATGTTATCTATTTTTGTAAAGTAAATGACTTTTAACACGTGGCGACAACAAAACGATATTACTATGTTTATTAACTTAAATATTATGTAGTTGGATAATCGAGACATATATTTATAAAACGTTTATCGTGAGCCTACCATGTTTTTCTAGCCTTTCTCTTGTATTATACTACAGATATATAATTTATGGTGTTTACATCACAGATATAGCTGGTCTTTTGGAGGACGAAATGACAGATTTTATGAAACCTCAAACTCAACTTATCGACGGGTTATTAATCCCCAAGTATTTGTTTAAAGAGGACAGAGTTCGAGCTGCTATGAGATTCCAACCCAAACCAGGAGATGTAATAATTGCGACTTACCCAAAGTGTGGTACAACCTGGGCTCAATATATAGTATGGGAGATTCTTAACGAAGGGGCGACACCTCCACAAATTCATGAAATGTTTGATAATGAAATTCCTTTCCTTGAGCTCACAGGAACTGAGGCTGTAGAACATATTCCACCCCCGAGAGCCTTCAAAGTTCATTTTTCATTCGCTTACACCCCTTATAGCTCTAAATGTAAGTACATTGTGGTTGTCAGGAACCCCTGGGACTGCTGTGTGTTTTATTTCTTTCACACTAAACAGTTGGTGTTTGTGAACCAGTTTGAAGAAGGAACATTTGATGATTTCTTCGAATGTTTCATCAGAGGTCAAGTGGCATGGAATGACTACTTTGACCATTTGATCTCGTGGTTCACCCATAAAGACGACCCCAATGTCCTCTTTTTAACTTACGAGAATATGAAAAATAATCACAGAGAAGCAGTGATTCAAATTGCACACTTTCTTGGAGAAGAATACGGTAAGAAAATCTTGGCTGACGAAGATCTTCTGAGTAAAATACTAAATCACACTAGTTTCGACTACATGAAGAATAGAATTCCGTTTTTCAACCCTCTGTCCCAAGAAGTTCAGGAGAAACCTGGTCCAGGAAAATTTCCAGCACCAACGTCGGAGAACGATATGGAAAATTTCAAGAAAATCGATTTTTTTAGAAAAGGGAAAATCGGTGATTGGCGTGACCACATGACTTCGGAACAGAAAGAGCGATTGGACAATAGAATGAGAGAGAAAATAAAAAAATTTCCAGGAATAGTTTCCTTATGGGAGGACATGTTTTAAAATTGTATCTGAAAATTGTTTTAGTTGACCTAAAGATAACCCTAAAAGGTCGAAACGTTGTTGTCTACTTATCAATAAGTATTAATATCCAAAGCAGTCGTTATGAGATATATTTTTATTTCAAGTAAGTTTTCCGTCATCAAGAATGTTGTAGAATTATCATCTTGTTTTAAAAATGTGTCTAGATTTAAGGTATATTGTGAAAACAAATTATTTGTATTCTATTAAAAATATGGTACATTAAATGTTATAACAGTGGAGCTAAATGTGTAGAGTTATAATTTGTTTTCAGTGTGAAAAAGATAAACTTGCTCAAATAAAGAGTTTGTTTGTTTGTTTGTTTTTTTGGAATTTCGCACAAAGCTACTCGAGGGCTATCTGTGCTAGCCGTCCCTAATTTTGCAGTGTAAGACTAGAGGGAAGGCAGCTAGTCATCACCACCCACCGCCAACTCTTGGGCTACTCTTTTACCGACGAATAGTGGGATTGACCGTCACATTATACACCCCCACGGCTGGGAGGGCGAGCATGTTTTAGCGCGACGCGGGCGCGACCCCGCGACCCTCGGATTACGAGTGCACGCCTTAACGCGCTCGGCCATGCCGGGCCTCAAATAAAGAGAAAAAGTGAACAAAAACTTGTTAAAATTTCAAATGTTATATAAACATATATATGCATAAAAATGTCTCTAAACCTATTTATATTTTACAAAAATGTTTTTCAACGATATTTCTCTTTATTTAGTATTATCAACAAAAACCGTCATAAGTTATATTATTAATGTGATGATTCGACTCGTAACATTTAATTGACTGTGATAAACAGTTGTTCGGAATATTAAAAACATTAATATGTGTGTTTTTGTTGAGAACAAAAAATATTCAACTCACTCTTTTACGAATAAACCCGAAACTAATGTAAAACACTGAAACAAAAAAGTTACCACAGTTTACAATTTGGACTTCTTGTTACGAAAACCATAGATATTAAACCAATGTGTGTGTGTTGCCAGTTCTGTTTATTCTATTGGTATCCACATCACAGAAATGTCAAGATGTCAAACAACTAAGTGACAAAACACTAGTTTTATTTGACATTAAAATATTTAGTTTTCATGGTTCGTCTCCTAACATTTTCCTAAACGTTGATTGAGGGAAACTATTAATATTATCCAAGAGGATTGTATGTTTGTTTTGGAATTTCGCACAAAGCTACTCTAGGGCTATCTGTGCTAGCCGTCCCTAATTGAGCAGTGTAAGACTAGAGGGAAGGCAGCTAGTCATCACTACCCACCGCCAACTCTTGGGCTACTCTTTTACCAACGAATAGTGGGATTGACCGTCACATTATACACCCCCACGGCTGGGAGAGCGAGCATGTTTAACGCGACGCGGGCACGAACTCGCGACCCTTGGATTACGAGTCGCACGCCTTACGCGCTCGGCCATGTATCCAAGAGGAACAGTTGTTTCTTGTAATAGCTTGTTTGTTTGTTTTGGAAATTCGCACAAAGCTACTCGAGGGCTATCTGTGCTAGCCGTCCCTAATTTTGCAGTGTAAGACTAGAGGGAAGGCAGCTAGTCATCACCACCCACCGCCAACTCTTGGGCTACTCTTTTACCAACGAATAGTGGGATTGACCGTCACATTATACACCCCCACGGCTGGGAGGGCGAGCATGTTTAGCGCGAAGCGGGCGCGAACCCGCGACCCTCGGATTACGAGTGCACGCCTTAACCCGCTCGGCCATGCCAGGCCTTCTTGTAATAGCTTAAACACGGAATACTTTGAATATTTCTTAACTGTTTGTAGATTTGTATAAGGTTTTAAATTTTAATAAACCATTTCAAGTTTGTTGTTGTCGGTGAAATAAATACTGATCTTTATGCGTACAAATTTTAGACACTACAAAGAGAAATTAAAAATTAACAGTAATAATTCAAACAACATTTTTATATATAGATGTTAATTTATTTAAAGAAAAGGGCTCTCGTTTTAAGCTGGAATAAATTTTGACGCGTCTTATCTGTTTGGAATCTAAGAAATAACCATAAACAAAGAGATCTACATATAACGAATATATGTTAATAGATAGGAAACCTCGTCACAGAAACGTGATATCTTGGATGAAACGTTTACTTATGATATGAAAATTAAATGTATATTGAAGTTTGACATGAGAAAAAAGAAATACGGTGAAATCAGCCTAAACATTCAAATACACAAAAAAATAAAAATACGTGTGAAAATAATCTAGCACATAATAAAATAAATACACAAAAAAATAAAAATACGTGTGAAAATAATCTAGCACATAATAAAATAAATACACATAAAAAGTAATGAATAATAGTTATTCTAAAATAGATATGATAGAAAGAACAAACTGCGGTATTAGAGAGAGTATATCGCTTCCAGGGAAACAAGTAATACGAAAATACTTTGTACGTTGTAAGAATGGTTTGGTTGACCTGTAAAAAATCTTTAGGACAATTACGAACATTTTCCGCCTCCCCTATAAATGTTTCCCAATTCAAACGTTTCAAAAACTAATACTTTTCCACTCTTTACTAAAGCATCAGACCTATACCGATCAAAATGAGACTAAACAACCCCACACCAACTCCCAAATATCATGTATTAAAGATTAGTGTACGTGCGACTCGTAAACTGAGAGCCGCGGGTTTACATCCCAGTCACGCCAAACATGCTCGTCCTTCCAGCCGTGATGGTATTATAATGCTACAGTCAATACCACTATTCGTTGATAAAAAAGTAACCCAAGAGTTAGCGGTGGGTGGTGATGACTAGCTAAAGCAGCTAGATTTCCCTCTAATCTTACACTGCTAAATTAGGGACGGCTAGCACAGATAGCACTCGAGTAGCTTTGTGCGAAATTCCAAAAGAATCAAATGTTTTTTTCAAAAAGGTTAGATCGAAAACAAGAAAGAGCATAACATCTGAGATCTTCATCAGACTTGTTTACCATATAGAATAGTAGCAATTCGATTGTCGAGATATACAAAATAGGAGACTTTTACAGTGATGCCTCAAACCTTGAAAAATAAATATTTATATGATAACTGTTAAGCCTAAGGTTTATACCTGTATTGTTATATAAAGCAGAAACGAACTGAGAAGAAATGTGAGAAAAGTTAAACCATTAAATCAACTGTCACTAAAGTTATGATAAGTATAAATAAAGGCTTCACTGTTCTACTTTTGTCAAGGTTGGCGAAAACTGCTGGTATATTTTACTAGTGTATAGAGTACACTGTGTTTCTCATCAACACCAAAGTATAGAAAATAAAAAGCAACAAACTCCACATGTTTGTATACTTTGGACCAGAAACTGCTTGGTTGAAAACTGAGGACCTTGGCGACTGTATTACGGTCAACATTCAACGATGAAATGGATTTTTTGTTGTTATTGAGCAAATTAACTAAACTTCATAAACATCTTGAGAACTGAGGAACATTAAATATCGACGGGAAAAAATGGTCTTCAAGAAGACATATATTAAATACTCATACGTCGCAGGTTCATGTCACATTAAAACATGACATAAAGCACTTTGCGACATTCCTTAATAGAAGTGGTTTTACTCAGACTTGCACAATGTCTCTCCCCTGGTATGAACTATTTGTACAGTCTCACAACTGATAAATAATCGAGAAAATAGAAAACATAGTCCTGAAGTAGTGGAAACCAGTCTAAATAGGTCAAGAATATGAGTGACTAATTAATCTTTAGACCACCTCAGAAGAGGAACTTGTGTGGTCATCGACAAGTAGCTAACCATTAAGCCCAGTTTAGAAGAACAAAACCAACACACAAGGAAACTGTAATGAAAAATATCCGTTAATTTATTTAAAAAATTAATTGTTGTTGTTGTTTTGAATTAAGCACAAAGCTACACAATGGGCTATCTGTGCTCTGCCCGCCACGGGTATCGAAACCCGGATTTTAGCGTGTAAGTCCGCAGATATACCGCTGAGCCACTGGGGGCATCACTCAGGAAGTTTCAAATGTTTGTAAAAAAATTTAGTTTATTTAGTGTTATTTATTAGTTTTAAACTTATATACATAGAGAGGTGTCTGATGAATATATTCGGAATTCTTTGATTAGAAATTATTAATGATTAATGGTGTTCCTTTCTGAGACATCCCCCTAAAAAAATTAACATTTACACATTATTTTTATATATAAACCAAAAATTACAACAGATGTGTTCCAGGTACAACACTGTGTAAGCGTATGAAAGATCTGTGTATATTTAAATCTCCAAGATTTTCAGTTTGATTTACTTCAATATATGCACTTTACGTATGTTGTGAAGTTTTTAACACTTGTCTAAAATAATCAGATGTCAAATTGTCCGGTAATTTACCTTACGCATATGTCAATATATTAACACCTAGCTATTTTTTGCCTTCCTCAGCTAAGAGAACGAAATAATATTTTTATCCAAATACCTACCAAGAAATAACAAAAAAGTAAAAATGTTAAGTCACAGCAAAAGAAAAGTTTTGTGTGAAGATAACTCTGGTAGAAATGGAAGGCCTAACGTTTAATATGTTACAAGTGATAGGCCTAACGTTTAATATGTTACTAGTGATAGGCCTAACGTTAAAAATGTCAGAGAAAGACTAACATTAGGAAAGGAGATAAGAATAATTTATTCTGTTAAAACGTGGTTCTAAAGTAATTAAACCAACTGAGTGTACTTTGACAAAAGGAACAGAGGATATGTTGAAGGAGAAAGACCAAACAATTAGACTGCATGTTGTTCTTCCACTTCGGACGATCTGTAAGCCTAACAACAACACGCAGTCTATTTGCTCATAATTGTTCGGTCTTCTTCCTTCAACATTTCCTGCACCACCCTAACAATCCCTATATTATATTGTTCTCCTTCAAAAGATATCAACATTAACTTCTAACAAAAATGTCTTAATCGTAATCCAAAACCACTAATCATGGGGACTTTTATTCCCCACACACAGAGCTAAGAGGAAACAGAAACACACATATAGGATAAATTGTTAAAAAACATTTCTTTCCATAAACAGCATGCACCTAATAATCAACCATACACCTACACACTTTTCTGTTGCCAACGGCTTATATGACGTACTCGATTTCATCATAGCTCCCAAGGACACAGTAAATAGAGTCTTTAACTTTAGTGTACATAATGCTACCACAAGTAACCACTACCCCATTTCCTGCACCACCCGCCCTACGCCGTTGAGGGTTAGCTGACTCCGTCAGTGAACATATACACTAAAACAGATTGGCTTATTTTCAGCGCTTTACTAGATTCCTATCTACCACACTCAATTGAACATGCTAGCAATACAACTATGTTAAACAAGTTACTTAAGCCATACACAAAGCCATTAAAAACACAATTCCAAAAACAGAAAAATCACTCATATAATCAATGGAGCTCAACACAGGAAATTCACGTACTAATAATCAAACGCAGACACTTAAGACGAACACATTTTATAACACGTGACCCAACCATCAAAACACAGATCAATAGAAGAAATGTAAAAATTAAACAACAAATTGAAATAGCAAAAGGAATAAGTTGGCATAATTTTTGTAAAATCTCAGAAAAAACCAAGAACAGACAAAAAGAATTTTGGAAAATTTGAGAGTATTTCTTCCGACACAAACACAAATTACTTATTACAACACATCGCATACAACAACATAATCGGAAGGACAGACTCGGAGAAAGCCGACCTACCAGTCGACAATCACGAATTCTCCTTCAGTGACCTAAACTCTGACACACAACACCAATAACATGTTAACAACTACATACATACAAATAAATCTTTCACACTCCAATTCCCTGGTAAGACACTAGAAAGCTAGTTCAATCTTTTGAAAAATCACCATCACTGAACTCATAATTAACATTAAAAACTTGAAAAACACTTCACACGGACATCACCAAATACCAAATATTATTGTCAAAAAAAGATCTCGTCTCTTCTTAAAACATCTCACAAACATCATGAATATCTCACGAACAACTGGTTATTACCCAAAAACATGGAAAAAGCCATTATCATCACGATATCAAAGAAACAAACAAACAGGACAAATTCAGACCCATCAATCTGTTAAGTTGTCTTGGCAAATTGATGGACAAACTCATTTCAAATCGACTCCTTCATTTCTGTAAAATGAATAACCTAGGAATGCGTGTGAGACTGAAGAGGAACAGCAGTTTTTGAGAGCAACTGGTGTGACTCTTGGATTTTTTGGCTGGAGGTTTAAAAACCAAAACTACTACCATGTTAATTTGACACACACATTGACTTTAAGACTCTTTAAACGTCGTCCTCTACACGTGTGTCTCCACAACAGTCAGTTGTCATCCATTTTACAAAGTTTCATCATGAATACTCTGCCTAAACAATCTGTCAAAGAATACTGTTAACGGTAATTTGTTAACCAAATCTAGTTTACTTTTGTTCTTTGTTCATCTGATTTAGCGAAGCTTCAATAAATTTATTTTTTAAAAAGTTATTAACTGATAAAATGGTTGAATAATATATTACACTTTTTTGTGCATTAGGTAATATGTGTTGTTATTTTAAAAAATATATAAAAAGTTTTTATTCATACTGCACGGAGTTAAGTAATATCAAGCCTACTTTTCGTAAACACTTTCCAACTATGCCTATTACGAACAAGTCTACAGCGGCGCTTATAACGTTGATGCACACTTTCTTGGAGAAGAATACGGTAAGAAAATCTTGGCTGACAAAGATCTTCTGAGTAGAATACTAAACCACACTAGTTTTGACTACATGGAGAATATAATTCCATTTTTCAACCCTCTATCCCAAGAAGTTCAGGAGAAACCTGGTCCAGGAAAATTTCCAGCACCAAAGTCGGAGAACGATATGGAAATTTTCAAGAAAATCGATTTTTTTGAGAACAGAGAAAATTGGTGGTTGGCGTGATCACATGACTTCGGAACAGAAAGAGCGATTGGACAAGAGAATGAGAGAAAAAATAAAAAACTTTCCAGGTGTAGTTTCTTTATGAAAGAACATGTTTTAGAATTGTATTTCAAAATTCTTTTTGTTCACCTCAAGATGACCTAGAAAGGTCAAAACGTCGTTCTCTGCTTATCAATGAGTGTTAATACCCATAGCAGTAGTTCTGAGATACATTTTTATTTCAAGTATATTTTCCGTCATTAAGTTGTTGTTTTTGTTGTTTTGAATTAAACACAAAGCTACACAATGGGCTATCTGTGCTCTGCCCACCACGGGTATCGAAACCCGGATTTTATTTGTAAGTCCGCAGACATACCGCTGAGCCACTGGGGAGCATATTGTGAAAACAACTTGTTTCTATTCAATTAAAAGTATGGTACATTAAATGTTATAACAGTGACGCTAAAGGTATAGAAATACAATTTGTTTTCAGTGTGACAAAGATAAACATGAAACACATGTTCAAATAAAGAGAAAGAGTGAACAAAAACTAATATTCTGGTTAAAATTTCAAATGTTATATAAACATATATATACATAAAAATGTGTTTAAACCTATATATTTCTAACGAAAATGTTTTTCAACAAGGTTTCTCTTCTTTATTTATTATTATTAACAGAAACCGTCATAAGTTATGTTATTAATGTTGTGTTTCGACTCGTAACATTTAATTGACTATGATAAACAGTTGTTCAGAATGTTAATAAGTGTGTTTTGGTTGAGAACAAAAAAATATTCAACTCACTCTTTTACGAATAAACCCGAAATTGATGTAAAACACTGAAACAAAAAAGTTAACACAGTTTAAAATCTGGACCTCTTGTGACAAAAACCATAGATATTAAACCAATGTCTGTGTGTGTGTGTGTTACCAGTTCTGTTTATTCTATTGGTATCCACATCACAGAAATGTCAAGATGTCTTCACAGAAGTACTGGCATGTTTTATTATAATAAGAATATCTTTCTACAGAATGCCACTGATCAACCAACTAAGTGACAAAACACAAGTTTTATTTAACATTAAAGTATTTAGTTTTCATGGTTCGTCTTCTGACATTTTCCTAAACGTTGATTGAGGGAAACTATTGATATTATGCAACACGAATAGTTGTTTCTTGTGATAGCTAAAACACAGAATACATTGATTGTTTCTTAACTGTTTGTAGATTTGTGTAAGGTTTTAAATTTCAATAAACCAATTTCAATTTGTTGTTTTCGGTGAAATAAATACTGATCATTATGCGTGCAAAATTTAGACGCCACTTAGAGAAATTAAAAATGAACTGTTATAATTTTAGACATTTGCTTGTGTAAATACAGTTTCGACAGAAAATGTTCGTTCCCCTGAGTAGTTAGTAGTTTTTTCTTACAATTAAAAAAGTTTCACGATCAAGACAATGAAGGAAAAGTAAATTATAAATATTATGCTTACACACCTACATAAATTTGAATGTAAATTAGAGGTCAAATAAACTGTTTATAAACAGATAACCAAACAAAGGAGTGGTAGAAAGTGTTCGTTTAATGGTCAGTTGTGTAGCCTTCAGATGAATTACTTGGCGCAATCTCTCCTCATAGCCGTCCATGACATTTGATAGTATTCCACTGGTATTTTCTTCCATTCTTCTTTACAGAAGACCTCCAACTCTTGCAAGTTTTTCGGATGACGCTGATGAACCCTGGTCTTCACCTCATGCCAAAAGTTTTCATTTGGGTTGAAATCGGGTGACTGTGATAGTCACTCCAGAACGCTTATATGGTTCCTCTGTAACCAGAATTACACAAATTTTGATTAGTGTTTAGAGTTATTGTCGTGCTGGAAGATCCAACGACGCCCAAGCCGTAAGTTCCGAGCATCATTTTTGATATAAGTGACGAATATATCAACGTACTCTTCTTTTTTCATGATTCCGTTGACGCGGTGAAGGCTGCCTACACCAGAAGAGTTGAAGGAACTCCCCAGCATGATCAAGCCACCTCCGTGTTTTACCGGGCCTGGCATGGCCGAGCGCTCGTAATCCGAGGGTCGCGGGTTCGCGCCCGTGTCGCGCTAAACATGCTCGCCATCCCAGCCGTGGGGGTGTATAATGTGACGGTCAATCCCACTATTCGTTGGTAAAAGAGTAGCCCAATAGTTGGCGGTGGGTGGTGATGACTAGCTGCCTTCCCTCTAGTCTTACACTGCTAAATTAGGGACGGCTAGCACTGATAGCCCTCGAGTAGCTTTGGGGAAATTCCAAAAAACAAAACAAACGTGTTTTACTATAGGGACGGCGTTCTTTGGAAAATTTCGTTTCCCCTTCTTACTGAAAATATAGCTATGTTCTGTCTGCTATGGGTATTGAAACCTGATTTCCAGCGTTATTAATTTACTATGGTTAAACTGCACACTAGCAACACCGTGTGTGGCAAACAAAATAAACTTTCCGCACAACTAAGTTGGAACATCGATTTAAGAACGAATATCAAACTACTGTTTCTTCTAATAAGTTCTTGAGGCCCGGCATGGCCAGGTGGGTTAAGGCGTTCGACTCTTTATCCCAGGGTCGCGGGTTCGAATCTCGTCACATCAAACATGCTCGCCCGTTCAATCGTGGGGGCGTTATAATGTGAAGGTATGTCTCACTATTTGTTGGTAAAAGAATAGCCTGAAAGTTGGCAGTGGGTGGTGATGACTGGCTGCGTCCCATTTAGTGTTACACTGCTAAATTAGGGACGGGTAATTTTGTTGAGGTGCAGTGTATGGTGGCTTTGATGTCGTAGTGGGCAGGACATTATATAATCCAAAGTATCTATGTTGTTGTTTTTTATTGTTGTAGTTTATGTACTTGAATCATTTTGAGTAACACGACAAATGTGACAGGAAAATCTAATTTTAGTAAATTCACGTGAATATGTGTGTACATATGAAACATGGGAAAATTAACGGTAAAAGTTAATTATTTGTATCATGAAAAATAAGGGATTGGCTCCATAATGAAATGTAATAGTACTGTCTCGTGTGTACATGTTGGTACTGCAAAATTTGTTTAGACGTTTATTAGGCCCTTGCGGGAACAGTGGCGAATTTTAGGTTGTATTGGTCGAAGGACTAAATTTTTATTTAGAGGACTAAAGAGGTTTTTATTTGCATTTTTCACCACCACTTCACCTTCTATGGATAGAAAATCACCAAATATGGTCAACAGTCTGCACCACACTGAAAAATAAAGAGGTCATCAAAGGAGCTGATGTTGCAAAAGGAGTGACAGAGCTTACGAAACAAAGATCACAAACAATGGAAGAGGTAAAAAAACTTGTTGATTTGGGTAAACGAAAAACAGTTATCTGGTGATAGCATTTCTGAGACCATCATTTGTGAGAATGTAAAGCAGTTATATGCTGACCTCCTGAAAAACACCCCTGGTATGAGTGCTGATACAAGTGATGCCTTTAAGGCTAGTAGGGGAATGGTTTGAAAAATTTAGGAAGAGGAGTGGCATACATAGTGTGGTGAGACATGGGGAGGGTGCCAGGCAGAAACAAACCTCATTAGACAAGTTTTTAGTGAGAAATAGGTCTAGTGGGTCTCAAGAAGGTTGTCGCAGCACAAAGAGAAAGAACCCCAGAAGGAGAGTTACCTGACGTTTTTATGGAAGGTGACTCCCAAACAATAATAACCCTCCACGTTCCTCACCACCTTTCACTTACGTCATCAGCTCTCCTCAGCACAGTTAAAGTGTAGTTAAGTTTTCATTTATTGTTTTTTTATTGTGTTTATATCTTTGTGGTTGACATGTAAGTATTATTATACAGGTATAAATAAACTATTTTTTCTTAAAATGTTTCATAATGTGTAATTTTTTGGAGGTTGTAACGGATTAATTTAATTTACAGTATTTCTTATAGGGAAAAACTGATTCGGTTTACAAACAGCCTTCTGGAACAGATTAAATTCGAGAACCGAGGTACCACTTCATAATAAATTGCAATATTTTATTATTAATGTTGCAATATTTGCACAAAATTTAATAGTTATTGAATTTAATAAAAAATAAGTAAAATTATTCTGTGATAAATATGTTAAAATTCAAAGTTGTCCTTCCTGTTTCAAATAAATATACCTCATTTTTAATAAAGTCATTGAAACAATTTAACTTTTGGTGAATGAATACCTCATCTTGTAAGGGTTCAGATGAAACCTGAAGTTTGATAGTTAGAGTAGGCTATAGGAGTAAACTTAAGGGGTGGTGGCTGGGTGTTATGCCAGTTTAATTTACCTGTTGCACTATTAATTAACTGATGACTTACTACTATAATGGTGGCTGTAATACCAACTTCAGGAGGTAAGTTTATCTCGCTTACCTCCAGTAGTAGAACCTTACTTTTATTTACTTTGGAGAACAGTCATCTTTCTACAGTAGTGAAGGGTTATACAGATGTGGAAATGAGCATCTTAGTTTTAAAAAAATTATTCAACGTGTGAGACTAGCAAGCAAGGGTTAATATAGGTAAAGAGTATCTCCACTGCAAAGTGCAGTTTCTACTTCTATAGTCACAGGTTAAATTCCGAGACGTGAAGAGGCCAAGGATGGTGAAGGGTTGTTTTTCTTCATCAGGCAAACTGATGGAGAAAATCATTTCAAATCGACTCCTTTTTTTTCTGTGAAATAAATAACATCCTTCCCGAATCTCAAAACGCTTCCAGGAAAAACAGACAAACAAACAACACATCACTTCACACGACTCACTGAATCAGTTTAAAAAAGTATTTACTAACAATCAGGTAACCATAGGTGTATCTTTAAATGTTAAAAAAGCATTTGACACATAATTACCCCATTAAGGGTAAATTAACTAATCTGAAAATAAATTAGACTATTATCATATTGATACCAAATTTCTTAACAGACAGAACAGCCCAAGTAAAAGTCAATAAAACTATCAGAATCTTTCAATATAACTAAAGGATTGTCCCCAAGGATCCGTCCTCTCGTCATTACTGTACGTAATTTCTGTTAGTGACGTACCATTTCACAGTTTAACGTACAATTCACAATACGCAGACGAAACTGCTGTATGGAGTATCTTTAGAAACCCACTAATGGACATGTCTCGAGATTAAGAATCACTACCTAATGTCTGGAGAAACTAGTGGAGAGTGGTTTTAAATGCAACAAAAACACAAGCAATCACTTTTTATATGTAATTAAGAAGAAAAAAACTGGAAAAGTAAACATCACACTTACAATATGCCTAACATCATGAGCAAACACGTCACATTCCTTGGCATCACTTTTGACTCAAAATTAACATGTTAACAACACACACTTATCCATCAAAAGACGCATTTCACATTTAACGACCATATGCGGACGATATAGTAATTTGGAGCGCCTCCACCAACCTCCATACAGCAGCTTACAGGGTTCAAATAATACTAAACTATTTCAGAAATGCAACAAATGACGTGTCGCCTTAACCAACACTCAGGCTATAGCCTTTCATTAAAATATCAAAAAGTTTGGGAAAATCTTAACAACATAAAGTTAAGCCTCAATGAGGTTGATGTCAACTTCATCAATTCCACCACCTTCCTGGGCCTCACCATGTCTCGGAATTTAACCTGAACACTTCCAAAACATCATAAGTCATATAAATAATAGAATTTTCTTTCTAAAACATATAAGTGGGCCTAACGGAGGTTGCTCCCCAAAATCATTCTCACCACATACAAAGTACTCGTTAGACTCCTTTTTGAGTACGGCGGTGCAGTCACATGCAACATGTCTGAAACACAATACTCAATATTACAAAAACTCCAGAATCGCACCATCAAAATTGCTTTACGCCTGCCCAATTACACTCTCGCAACATACTTCTAGGCATTAACTGAGCTCTCACCAATGCAAGGTTCATTAAACTAGCTTATCGCTACTACACTAAAGCAAATGACAGAAACTCACAAACACGTCACATATCTCAACTAGCGGACACACCCCAACCCTGGTACAAGTACACATCACTATTGAATTGGATAATTAATTACACTGATAATTACTATTTTATCAATATGTTTATAATGTTTTATGTTTCAGGTAGAGCACTTGATGGGTAGATTTTTTCGACGCCCGCCCAGTGAAAGTGATTTTCTCTGGGCACTCCAGTTTCCCCCACAATAAAATTTCTTGCCATTGGATTTAGAAATCCCTGGAATCCAGATCCTGAAAGGACCCCTCTCTATATAACTTTATCTCTTTCTAGCACTCTTTCTTTCTTTCTATTTTTGTTTGTACATTAGTATTATGTTTCTTGTTGTAGTGGTGTTCGTATTTCTATTTATATATTTATCTTTCTCTTTCTTAGTTCTTCTCTATTACTTCTTGTTCCTCCTTCCCCTCTCCACCCTACCTTTGTTTTATTTTTATTTTCTCTCTTTCCACTCAGATCAATACATCCTGTGATAAAACGTGACGGGCTGCAGTTTTTATCTCTCTTCCACTCTACAAATTTCTTCAACTGAAGACCTTGTCACAAGATTGAATTAATCCTCACTGAAATAACCCAACTGTCCTTCTCCACAGCGTTTCTAATGTCTCACTTTTCCCAGACAAAAAACAAGATATTCCCTATCTTTCAAGACAAACTTAACCTAAGAAAGCGTGTAGGACTAAAGAGAAACAACAGTTTATGAGCGCCACTGGTTTGCCTCTTGGACTTCTTCGCTGGAGGTTTAAAAACCGAAAAGCTTTTTCTTTGTTCATCTGATTTAGCGAAGCTTCAATAAATTTATTTTTAAGAAAGTTATTAACTGATAAAATGGTTAAATAATATATTATACTTTTTGGTGTATTATTTAATATGTGCTGTCATTTAAAAAAAATTAGATAAAGTTTTCATTAATACTGCACAAAGTTAAGTAATATTAGGCCTACTTTTCGTAAACACTTTCCAACAATGCCTACTGCGAACAAATCCACAGCGGCCTCTATAATCTAGATGTAAGACACTAACTGTACTCTTGTTAAGTTTGTTTATATTGACGCCTTTGAGTTAAAACAACGATGAAAGTCCAGCTGGTAGTATATGGTAATTTACTCAAGTACAATCTGCCTGATTGGTACGTAAAACGGTTGTAATAAAGTTCCATCCCTTGATCGAACAATAGTTTCGTCATTTCCAGTTTATAGTAGCTTGTAAGTAGAAATTGTTAAACATAATCTGATAAGTTTTTATTTTTATACATTACATGAAAGGATAAAGGATATGTTATCTATTTTTGTAATGTAAATGACTTTTAACACGTGGCGACTACAAAACAATATTACTATGTTTATTAACTTAAATATTATGTTGTTGGATAATCGAAATAAATATTTATAAAAAGTTTATCGTGAATCTACCATGTTTTTCCTACCTTCCTCTTGCATTATACTATAGATATATAATTTATGGTGTTTACATCACAGATATAGCTGGTCTTTTGGAGGACGAAATGACAGATTTTATGAAACCTCAAACTCAACTTATCGGCGAGTTATTAATCCCCAAGTATTTCTTCAAAGAAGACACAGTCCGAGCTACTATGATATTCCAATCCAAACCAGGAGATGTAATAATTGCGACTTACCCAAAGTGTGGTACAACCTGGACTCAATATATTGTATGGGAGATTCTTAACGAAGGGGCGACACCTCCACAAATTCATGAAATTCCTTTTCTTGAGCTCACAGGAACTGAGGCTGTAGAACATATTCAACCCCCTAGAGCCTTCAAAGTTCATTTTCCATTCACTTACACCCCTTATAGCTCGAAATGTAAGTACATTGTGGTTGTCAGGAACTCCTGGGACTGCTGTGTGTTTTATTTCTTTCACACTAAACAGTTGGTGTTTGCGAACCAGTTTGAAGAAAGAACATTTAATGATTTCTTCGAATGCTTCATCAGAGGTCAAGTGGCATGGAATGACTAATTTGACCATTTGATCTCGTGGTTCGCCCATTAAAACGACCCCAATGTCCTCTTTTTAACTTACGAGAATATGAAAAATAATCACAGAGAAGCAGTGATTCAAATTGCACACTTTCTTGGAGAAGAATACGGTAAGAAAATCTTGGCTGACGAAGATCTTCTGAGTAAAATACTAAATCACACTAGTTTTGACTACATGAAGAATAGAATTCCGTTTTTCAACCCTCTGTCCCAAGAAGTTGAGGAGAAACCTGGTCCAGGAAAATTTCCAGCACCAACGTCGGAGAACGATATGGAAAATTTCAAGAAAATCGATTTTTTTAGAAAAGGGAAAATCGGTGATTGGCGTGATCACATGACTTCGGAACAGAAAGAGCGATTGGAGAAGAGAATGAGAGAGAAAATAAAAAAATTTCCAGGAATAGTTTCTTTATGGGAGGACATGTTTTAAAATTGTATCTGAAAATTGTTTTAGTTGACCTAAAGATAACCCTAAAAGGTCGAAACGTTGTTGTCTACTTATCAATAAGTATTAATACCCAAAGCAGTCGTTATGAGATACACTTTTATTTAAAGTAAGTTTTCCGTCATCAAGAATGTTGTAGAATTATCATCTTGTTTTAAAAATGTGTCGATATTCATGGTATATTGTGAAAACAAATTATTTGTATTCTATTAAAAATGTGGTACATTAAATGTTATAACAATGAAGCTAAATGTGTGGAGTGTCATGTAAATATTTTGTAAACGACAACGTGTCGTGTTGTGTTTAAATTTTCATTTCTATTATTCATATTTCCATATTTATATTACTGTTTCGAAGTTTAAACTAATAAAATATGTTGTTATTCATTTAGGGTAACATTTAGAATTTTCTTGAATTAAGTAGACCAATCATACGTTTGTAAATGAAATGCTGGCGACTTCGTGTTTAGATGTTTAGTCTCGTGTAAGAACGGATATGCGCGGATTGCTCTGGAATTCTGAAGAAATTTCGCGGTGGTTCGAGTAGTCTAGGCCTACAATATATAAACAGACGAAGATGCGAGAGAGAAAAAGAAGAGAGTCAGACATTAGTTTTATTTCAAAAGAAGAGAGTCATTCGTTTGAGAAACATTAAGTGTTTGCTGTGATTATTCAACTTGGATTTGTGACTGAAGTTAGATCTACGGAAGCTGTGATTTTATTTCGTCAATCTCCACGATTCTTTCGAATTACTGGTTGTGCTGAAGGTCGACACGTCCGGGCAGATCGGAAAAATTGAAGGCGACAAATTTGTAACATTCATCGGAGGCAACATGAAAAGAACTTCGTCGAATTTATTGAACTGTGAACTGTTTCTGAACTTCTTAATTTAAACTTCGGAATTTCTTCGTGGGACCAAATTCACATCCTAGACTGGAATTTGAGACTTTCATTTTAGATCATTATATTAGATACAGGCCAGTACCATTTTGTATTGTGTTTAATTTTGAAGGTTGAAACTAGTACTATTTTGTGTTGTAATTAATTTTGAATGTTTAAACTTAATATCTGTCATTGTTATTATATAATTCATATTATATCTGTTAATAGTTTAGTGTAATAAATTATACAAGCTGTTATCTGTGTTTTTCTGTTGCGTTTAGTCTATATAAAACATAAAAAAAATACGTAACAGGAGTTACAATTTGTTTCAGTATGAAAAAGATAAACATGAAACACATGTTCAAATAAAGAGAAAGAGTGAACAAAAACTAATATTCTTGTTAAAATTTCAAATGTTATATAAACATATATAAAAATAAAAATGTATTTGAACCAATATATTTCTAACGAAAATGTTTTTCAACAAGGTTTCTCTTCTTTATTTATTATTATTAACAAAAACCGTCATAAGTTAAATTATTAATGTAATGATTCGACTGGTAACATTTAATTGACTCTGATAAACAGTTGTTCGTAATATCAAAAACATTAATATGTGTGTTTTTGTTGAGAACATAAAATATTCAACTCACTCTTTTACGAATAAACCCGAAACTGGTGTTTTATTATAATAAGAATATTTTTCTACAGAATGCCATCATTCTGTTATAATTTTAGACATTTGCATGTGTAAATACAGTTTCGACAGAATCCACATCACAGAAATGTCAAGATGTCAACCAACTAAGTGACAAAACACTAGTTTTATTTAACATTAAAGTATTTAGTTTTCGTGGTTCGTCTCCTGACATTTTCCTAAACGTTGATTGAGGGAAACTTAATATTATCCAACACGAACAGTTGTTTCTTGTAACAGCTAAAACACAGAATACATTGATTATTTCTTAACTGTTTGTAGATTTGTGTAAGGTTTTAAATTTCAATAAACCAATTCAAGTTTGTTGTTGTCCGTGAAATAAATACTGATCTTTATGCGTGCAAAATTTAGACGCCACTTAGATAAATTAAAAATGAACTGTTATAATTTTAGACATTTGCTTGTGTAAATACAGTTTCGACAGAAAATGTTCGTTCCCCTGAGTAGTTAGTAGTTTTTTCTTACAATTAAAAAAGTTTCACGATCAAGATAATGAAGGAAAAGTAAATTATAAATATTATGCTTACACACCTACATAAATTTGAATGTAAATTAGAGGTCAAATAAACTGTTTATAAACAGATAACCAAACATAGGAGTGGTAGAAAGTGTTCGTTTAATGGTCAGTTGTGCAGCCTTCAGGTGAATTACTTGGCGCAATCTCTCCTCATAGCCCTCCATGACATTTGACAGTACTCGACTGGTATTTTATTCCATTCTTTTTTACAGAAGGCTTCCAACTCTTGTGGCCTGGCAAGTTAAGGCGTGCGCTCGTAATCCGAGGGTCGCGGGTTCGCGCTAAACATGCTCGCCCTTCCGGCCGTGGGGGCGTATAATGTGACGGTCAATCCCACTTTTCGTTGGTAAAAGAGTAGCCCAAGAGATGACGGTGGGTGGTGATGACTAGCTGCCTTCCCTCTAGTCTTACACTGCTAAATTAAGGACGGCTAGCACAAATAGCCCTCGAATAACTTTGTGCGAAATTTCAAAACAAACCAACTCTTGCAAATTTTTCGGATGTCACTGATGAACCTTAGTCTCCAATTCATGCGTTTTCAATTGGGTTGAGATCGGATGACTGCGATGACCACTCCAGAACGCTTATATGGTTTCTCTGTAACTAGAATTACACATATTTCGATTAGTGCTTAGGCTCATTGTCGTGCTGGAAGACCCAACGACGCCCAAGCCGCAAGTTCCGAGCATCATTTTTGATATAAGTGACGAATATATCAACGTACTTTTCTTTTTTCATGATTCCGTTGACGCGGTGACACCAGAAGAGTTGAAGGAACCCCATAGCATGATGAAGCCACCTCTGTGTTTCACTGTGAGGACGGTGTTCTTTGGAAGATTTTGTTCCCTCTTCTGATGGAAAACGTAGCGAAAATCATTGTGGCCGTGAAGCTCGATTTTAGTATCGTCTGACCCAAAGAATACTCTTCCAATAGGTAAAGGGTTTATCTACATGCTTTCTTGCATACTTCAATCTTGCTTCTAAATTAAAAGGCTTTAAATATGGCGTTATACGAGGATGGCATGCTTTGGACCCAGAAGAGCGTAACTGTAGAGCGTAACTTCAATCCCAGTTTATGTATGTCATTAAGAGTTAAATAAGGGTCTCTACAAACTTCTTTGAGAACATTTCTCTTGTTTCTCTCTGGAATTTCGGTGGGACATTCGGAACGAGGGAGGTTAGCAGTTCATCCTGTACGTTTAAACTCGGCAATTACACTTTGAACAGTAGATTTCGGCACATTAAGTTGTGTAGCAATATCGGAAAGAGACACACGAGACTTGTATTTTACAATAATTCGTTGTTTTTTTTTAAATCACTGGACAGTCGTTTTCTGTTCACCATGATGACCAAGCAGATAATGTTGTAGACGGCGCTAAATTGCCTGAAGTACATTTTTGCTGGCTAAATTCCAATAATTATGAACTCAGTGTCTAGTTCTGGAATGGTATAATGTAGTTTACAGTGTCTAGTTCTGGAATGGTATAATGTAGTTTACAGTGTCTAGTTCTGGAATGGTATAATGCAGTTTACAGTGTCCAGTTCTGGAATGGTATAATGTAGTTTACAGTGTCTAGTTCTGGAATGGTATAATGCAGTTTACAGTGTCCAGTTTTGGAATGGTATAATGTAGTTTACAGTGTCTAGTTATGGAATGGTAGAATGTAGTTTACAGTGTCTAGTTATGGAATGGTAGAATGTAGTTTACAGTGTCTAGTTCTGGAATGGTATAATGTAGTTTACAGTGTCTAGTTCTGGAATGGAATAATGTAGTTTACAGTGTCTAGTTCTGGAATGGTATAATGTAGTTTACAGTGTCCAGTTCTGGAATGGTGTAATGTAGTTTATTCACCAAACTAAACAAAATTTTTATGGGAATATCAGTTTTTTCACGCGTTCTGAACTGTACGAACACTTTCTGTTCCTCCTATTTTTGGCGATTTGTTTATAATATATTTTACCTCTATTAGCCTAATCGTGATATTTTTTAAGTTATGAGCAAAACCCACTCAGCACGCAGGGATACCGACACTTTCTGTCGTAACTGTGTACTAATTTAAAGGCCCGACGACACGATAGGTAACAAAGTCCAAGGGCCAGGCTGTAGAAAATTTTTATGTCAGATATTTATTTAGAGTCAAATTTTGCAACAACAATAACGAGAAATGATTAAAAATACGATTACAAATTTCCTGTTTTAGTTTTTTTCACGAAGAAAATAACAACTACTGTTTGAACAACAATTTCCTCTGCACGTCGTATTTGAGAAGATAGTAGCGATGACTCACTAATTCGTTGTACTTACATGTTGAAGTGAAAAAAGAAACAGTTTCATTTTGTTGCGCTTAATTAACAACGACGCGCAAACTACGTAATACTAAAAACTAAAAGGTTTGTTTGTTTATTTCACGTTAACTTCAAAGCTATACAATGGGCTATCTATGCTTTGCCCACCAAGTGTGAAGAAACCCGATGTCTCAAAGTCCCCAGACAAGCCGCTGCGCCACGGGGGGTATTTTATTAGTTTAATTTTTTTTTATTCGAGTACAAATTCTAGGGTTTTCAAATTGTTACATTACTCTATATAGGCCATCTTCGAGACTTTTAACCTTGATATTTAGGAAGCTCTGGAAAAATGACACAATTTCAACTCTAATAGCATAATAAAACAAACACATATTCTGTAATGAGAAACTGAAACCAAGCCTTCAGTGCGTTTTGTCGTCATTAGTCGACAGCAACATACCATATGCAGCAGTGTAAGGTTTTGTAGTTTGATGTATAATGCGGTTTATTGTCGTTTGTTTGTTGTTGGTCTCGGTGTGTGCGAATAACTGTTTCCACGGTTTGGGGAAGAAATTTGTTGTTGTTCATAAAGTGTTGTTTTATTTTTGTTGATTATATTGACCTTTATCGGTAGGTTAGCTGTGACGGTGTCAGGAATGCCTGCAGAGAGCAGCATTTGCCCCCTTCCCGAAAATATTTCTGTGGACGCCCATGCACGTTGTTTTTTATTAACTTCAAGACCGTACTGCATATTATTTTTTGCCTTTAACATAGAAGATGGATTAACATGAAATTGAAGAACTTGTGTGTTTAACATGTTTTTTAGTTATCATATATTATCTCTATGAGATGGCAAAACCGAGTAGATAGGGAAATGGATTTTCTTTTTAGAAACGATCTGTGGTCTACGAATAAGTTAAGCGATTGATTTAACTTGCGTAGCAACTAAAAGACAAATTACGAAGCTTAACTTTTCATTCGAGTTCAATATAAGCGAAAGATACAATAGGTAACATGACTAAAGTGTTTCTAAAGTGCTTTGTTTCCAACATTCAGGGTCGCCCAATGATAAGCAAAGTACTTTCAGTATCCTTGGACAGTTACTGACCATAATTCGAGATCACAAACGATTACTGTGAAATAATATTACAGAACCAAAAACTCTCGTGAGACCTTCAGAGCATACATCCAATCGGAAGATCGGATAATGGTAATGGTAGGCCCTATGACTGACGGCTGTTGTAGTACCAGCTAATTTTTGCTGGGAGAGCGGGTGAGTTGGGGCGGGGAGGGGAGGGGATTAAAGTGTTATTGACCATAATTGTTGTAAAAACATTGCTAGGCTAATCTACTTCCCCATCTGCAGTCTATTTCTCAAGAGTAAGATTTTCATGGTAGCACCACACATTGTTGCGCGGAGACTGACTAATTGCAATTGCTAGCGGAGTAGCGGGTGGTCGGAAGCCGACAGCGGTGACAATTAATTTAGGGAAGAAGAGAAAAATAAATATCTTCGTACCTGGTTCGATACAAAGGATGTAATATTGATGCTTTTCACACCCTAGGGACTATAATTATACATCGTTACAAGCCGACACTTCGATACATGCAGTTCGGTTCAAGGGTTTTGTTACTATGTATTTATATGGACAGTTGGCTTTTGTTACTATGTATTTATATGGACAGTTGGCCGGACCAGTCAACAACTTCGATACAAGTGATATATTCGGTTCTAGCGACTTCGAAACAATGAGAGTTTACTGTATCTGATTAACTTTGGTGATCCACTTTCGACGATAAACATGTACGATTACGTTTCACTCATTAATTGGTTGGTAGCATGCCAGATGATGAATTCGAACGCCCATAGTTAAGAGTTCTGTTGTCGAGAAATTGTACTCTACACACAGTGGGTGCGTTATAAGAATTATAGTCAAATCACACTATTCCATTGGTTAGCAGTGGGCTCTGTTGGACGGGTTTCATCCCTCTGGGCTGTTAGTTCAAGATTAGCGCAAATAGTTCATTATTTAACTTTGCGTGAATATTCGAAATAGAGGAGTGTACCATTTAAAATAAAGTTTATATGAAATCTTTCTACGTTGCTAATAATATACACATTTCATTATGTATATTGATCTAAACTACCGCCACTTTTCTAAATGTGACATAACGTTCACTATTTTAAATAAAATAATATTTTTTTCCTATTTTTGTGTGAGTATGAAATTCTCAACAGAAGAATAATTAACGGATGATAAGATTGTGTTTTGTTCGCTAATTGTGAATTTAAGGATTTCACTTACACTTCTAAATAGTATAAATACAGACCGTGTTGTGGTTAGGCTTATAATTCGTCTGAAGTGAAAGAACAACACGCAGTCTATTTGTTTGGTCTTCCTTCTTCAACATATCCTCTGTTCCTTTTGTCAAAGTACATTCAGTTGGTTTAATTACTTTAGAACCACGCTTTAACAGAATAAATTATTCTTATCTCCTTTCCCAATGTTAGTCTTTCTCCAACATATTAAACGTTAGGCCTATCACTTCTACCAGTTATCTTTACGTAAAACGTTTCTTTTCCAGTGACTTTATTCTTTACCTTTTCCCGCTCATCTTACGTTATTTATATGTTTGTTACTCAGTCATCTGTTCGCTATATTCTCACATCAATGAATTACAAACAGAACTTCCAGTAATAACCTGTTTTTATCTCTCTTTTTGTGATACAAATAAAAGCAAACAATTATAAAATATTCATTCACAAAATAAGCTAATTAATAATACCTACACTAAACAGTGTTTTACATTGTGACAGAGCTAAAATGAGATAAATTACATTAAAGATATCTCTTTGGAACAGCAGATGGTTTACTCCTTTCTTTTGTCCTGCAACAGATTTATATCACTAAGATTCAGTGGATGTCTACCATACTAGAAATAATTAACCTTCTTTTTACACCTTTCTTTTAAAGTTTGCTATTATCCCAATTTTTACGAATTATGAAATTGTACCGAGAATTTATTTAATCTTCAGGAAAAGAAATTCCTCTGGCGAAAGATCGTTTTTAACACAGAAGATTATTAAAAATAAAAGGCGACCAAGAATGACGCAAGAAATATGTCGCTTATATCAACTGAACGTAACAGATTGAATCATTAATCGCTGATGTCAAATGAAAATGAAATGTAAACAGTTGAATTTTCAGTTGCGCCTGAATTCTTTTCTCTGATAAAAGATAGAATAGTAAATATTGTTCTTGTGTTTATTTATTAATCAATGTCTGTTCTGTTTTATTTGTTCATACAATTGTGTTTAAAGATAAAAAAAATCAATATACAGTTTTTGTTTCGTTTATTTAATTATGTTCGAAAATATTTTTCTCAATCAAGTATTTAACTGGGCTAGAAAACAAAAGTTTTATGAAACAATATTTTTTTTTATTATTTGTAGGGTGAGAATACTTTTGGGGATGTGTTTAAATTTTAGCCCAGAATTTCGTAAATATTTAATCCGGCGCTACCTAGTGTAAATGCTAACTAACGTTTTTTATTTTATTGTTATAAGAAGTTTTTCTTTTGAACTTTTTTATTTTTACCCCTTATACTTTTGAAAAATAATAACAATTAGAAAGCACTAGACTTTCCTGGGTCTGTTCAACAAAATCTTGGTTTCTGCAGGTAAATTTTAAAACTTGAGTGGTTTGCCTGTGTGTTGTCAGACATTAAATGTTAACTGATAGGTACTCAGCTGTAAACCCCCACTTATTCAAGTCTTTGATTAGTTGTACATAATCGGTATTAGTTCAAATGGTTATCTTCGGTATGTGGACAGTAGATTTAACAAATATTTTAATTATTATTTTCCTAATACAAGCACACAAGTGGAGGAAGTTCCTCATCCTTTCTTGATAATAAATTCAGTCTCTTGATGTGGATGACAGTTTTAATGTAGTCCAAAGTAAAACTAGATTTGTCTTGATGTTGTCCTGCCACATACTACCGTTAAAAAGACAGAATGATGGCCACTTTAAAAAACTTAAAGTTACCTCACGCTATTATTTTTCATTGCAAAGAAGTGTATTTTAAAATGATGAAACTAATTTCATATCTTTTGTTCTGGTCTTTTTATTGACGTTTCTGAAAAATTTCAAATACTTTCAACCAACTTATCTGCCACTTCAATACCGACTGAGAATTTCACAAGTTAACTTCCAAGATAAAACAACTGGTAACTCGTCTGGCCATTTTTCTACCCTTTGGTTCAATCTAATGGAACCATCTCCTCAGAAGGATGAGCACAAAATATCTAGGTTTGAAACCATAACCTAAGTACCCTTTACGACAACAGAAACTGAAAACATAATTTGATGGCGTGAAGACAATACAACGACCTGTTGTCAAAAAAATCGTTAAGCTACAAAGGATGTGCTTTCAAGAATAACCGTTTATCAGTTTCTAGTTTCATCGATGGAAATTTATTGATTCTAACAGAATCAACTAAACAATAAACAGTAATCATGCCTTCAAGTAGTATAGACTTGGTATAAAAACTGTTAACGGTAAAATCTCTTTTTCAATCAGAAACAGTGATATCCAACCAATCACAACACGTTCTACAAAATCCACCCTGACACTATAAAAACCATCAGCACCTGCTCACACGTTCTACAAAAGATTCATGTTTAAATGTACAGAACCCCACTGGCCCAAGGATGCCTTTGGAGTCAAAGCCACGATTCACACACCCTAAAATAACACTACTTAATCAACAGTAGTTATCAGAGGTGTAGATTTGACATCAGAGATAATAAAATCACTGAGGAACTCAAAAAAATGTCAAGACATCATAAAAACAGAACTTACATAATCATTTAGAAAGAAACAAAAAACTCCACTTGTCAAGATAACAGTGAACACTAAAAACGATCAAAATAAACTACTCAAAGAGGGTTTCTTCTTATTTTTTAAGAAACACACGACTGAACCCGAGAAACCACATCAGAAACCTATTTTACAATGCAATAAATGCCAAAGGTTCGGACACACCAAAGTTAATTGCATGGCCAAAGACAGAAGTGTGAGATGCAGCGGACCTCACAAGGTTGTTCATTGCCCTAACGAGCGAAACCATGTTACATGAGCAATCTGTCAAGGTCCACGTGCAGCCAGTTACAAAGCTGCCCCAAATACACACAGATACGTAACAGAATCATATTAAAAACCATAAACACGAACACACAGCTTCTCAACAACTCACATCACGATACAACCACTACTAGAAACTCTAACAGTTTCACTTATCACTAACACAACCACAAACAACACACACATTACCCAGAGCCTAAAGTACTGAGACAACATACACCTTGAACCCCACGAAATTCATCACAAACTTATTTGCTATGTTAAATAAATTAAGTGAATTTCCCATTTTTGAGTCAAGACACGAGTCACTCAAGGCTCTCTGTAGCCTTGCCAGACATTACTTTCATCTTCCCAATCTCAAACCACATCATTTATCACTTAAAATTTGTACAAGAGAAGAAGCAAAACACAATAAAATTCCACACATCAACTGACAAGGAAACCTGAAAGATAAAATAATAAAAATTTAAAACATAAACAAACATATAAACACCAACATCATCATCATTTCAGAAACACAGAGAAACAAAACACCACAATTCCTGGATTTATTACATACAGTGTACCTTACTCTGAAAATAGTAGACACATTATAGGTTATTCTAATATGGAAATATCATACTTCATCTTGATAGAAGATTCTTTTAAGTGAAACATAAACGATTTTTTAAAACACACTCCTCACCAACCGTCTAATCCTATCTTAACATATATTGTTCTCCTTCAAAAGATATCAACACCGTCTTCTAACAAAATGTGTTAATCGTAATCCAAAACCAATTATCATGGGGACTTTAATTCCCCACACACAGACCTAAGAGGAAAGAGAAACACATATGGAGGGTGAATTATTAAAAAACATTTCTTTCCATAAACAGCATGCACCTGATAATCAACCATACACCTACACACTTTTCCGTTGCCAACGGCTCATATGACGTACTCAATTTCATCGTAGCTCCCAAGGACCCAGTAAACAGGATCTTTTACTTTAGTGTACATAATGATACCACAAGTAACCACCCGCCCTACGCTAATCACTACCTAGTGATCTCAATTTTATCATTAAGAATCTGTTATTCCAAGTATTCCTCACACAGATCATCCGAAATATTTACATACAGTAAAAAAATATAACTTAACTGAATTCCAAAGTTGCTTTACTGTAAGACCTTACATTACACAACTTGGCTTTGTAAGAGCGTTAAGGCGTGCACTCGTTATCCGAGGGTCGCGGGTTCGCGCCCGCGTCGCACTAAATATGCTCGCCCTCCCAGCCGTGGGGGTGTATAATGTGACGGTCAATCCCACTTTTCGCTGGTAAAAGAGTAGCCCAAGAGTTGGCGGTAAGTGGTGATGACTAGCTGCCTTCCCTTTAATTTTACACTGCTAAATTAGGGACAGATAGCCCTCGAGTAGCTTTGTGCGAAATTCCAAAACAAACAAACAAACAAATGGCTTTGTAAGAGGAACAGTGTCAAAGGTCATTACAGCATTGCGATAATCTCATGTGTCTTGATATCGTTGGTTGGAAGATTGTGAGGAGTGAACGAGACCTTGGACTTCTTCGTCAAATTTAGTCGTGGAGAATAAAACCTCACAACTCAGTTTACTTTTCAGGAACCAATGAAATTTTAACAGCCAAAGATGGAACCGCACCTTCTGAAGCCTCTTCTCTGGGTGTTTGTTTCTAATTTTTGTCCAACTCTTCCATGTATACAACGAACAGTACCTTGTTTTTAGTGTTCAGAGTCTTGCATTTCTACCACTAGGCTATACTTGTGATTTAGACACCGTTGGTCTGCTAATAATAATTCATCTGATCATGTAAGCAGAGATTCTTGTAAGAAAGATGAAGGGGTGAACAAAAAAACCCTGATATATCGACTAATATTAATTACTAGTAATCATCATTCTAACTAACCACTAGCTGTGGTGTATTTAATGTAAATTGAATCTTACTTCATAAAATACTAAAAAACAAAATAACATCACTTACACATTTGGTCTGGTATTGTCACTTTTTATTTATCGTTTTATAAAAATCAATAAACCTTTTAGGAAAGATTTTTGCTATTTAAATTGAGAAACGAAACAAGCATTACACACAAGTCGTTTCAAGAAGTGAATCATAATATAACGTCCAAAAAGCGCAGTGTTGGACCCTAGGGCCTCTTCCGACAGTTGTGGTGTTAATATCCAATGTAAGGTAGTGACGTCCTCTGGTACTGTATCTTGGCCAGAGAATTGTGTTGTTCAAATCTTCGGACACAATAGAAGGGTCGCTGAAGATAACAAACCAAGAAGTAACTACATACATAAATTTATTATGAAGGTAATACTTTATTAAGTCTATTTTGGTCAAGTATTACTTCTATGCTAACTTTTTTATTAAATAATAGTATTACGTTAAGTTTCGCTTTAAGGATACATAAAATTATAAAATCGTTTTCATCTGATTTAAAAGTTCTCTTTTTGTTTCATTTGTTGGATTATAAATTGCTCATTTATTTTCATTAAGAGCAAACCTGTATAAGGATCGAACCTTCATTTTATCGTTACTAGTCCTCAACTTAAGCACTAACCCACTTGAAAACTTCATTAATTGAAGTTACAATTAAATGTCTCATCTAATGGAATGTCCAATGAGTTCAAATTCTACTTAGATATATAAAATGAATAAAAAGAAATCGGATCTCACCCTGCTTTAGCAAAGTTTGTCCAATGTTTCATTATTCTTCTGGAAAATTCTTTTTCCTCGCTGCTATAGCCAAGAAGAGAGTTCAAAGGTGCTCCAAACACAAACAATACTTCGTCACAATGTGTAGCGCCCATCCAGTTAGGCCAAAGTCTAACGGAAGGTGTGTGAGTAAATAAATACATAAAAACATCGTTACCTTGTTCTAAGTAAGTATGGGCAAATTTAATAGAATCACATGTGATATACTTGTCTCCCACTAAGTCAATGAGCATGTCTTTGTTACTAATGTTGCTTTCTTCTTCTAACCAGTCCGTGTATTGGTGAATAACAGCCTTTCTTTGGAAAGTATTTGCATTAGGCAGTACTGTTTCCACTAATCTGCGAAACTCATCACGAGTGACACCAACTTTTTCTTTTTTAAAAATTTCCGGAAAATTAAAAAACAATAAGAAATATCCTTCATATTGATTGTTTCCAATTAAGAGATTTCGTCTCTCAGTAATGTTTTCCTTCAGGAGTGTTTCAGGGCTCTCCGTGAGGAATATTCCATCAACAACAGGAATAAAAGGAATATCAAGGAATTTTATTCCAATCCACTCATTGTTTACTAGATCAGATGGATCTTTGTTTCTGAGACATTCCATTGTAGAATCCAAATCTCTAGGATCGTGAGAACAGTTTAATGCTTCTGCTAATATCAGTCCTTGGTTGATGGCAGTTTCGTGATCGTGAATACTCCAAGAGTTAA
This sequence comes from Carcinoscorpius rotundicauda, assembly GCA_011833715.1. Classification (NCBI taxonomy): domain Eukaryota; kingdom Metazoa; phylum Arthropoda; class Merostomata; order Xiphosura; family Limulidae; genus Carcinoscorpius; species Carcinoscorpius rotundicauda. Next base: position 129,767,454 of record CM022394.1, read on the forward strand.
ATGCTGAGCCACTTTCCATTATTGCGTTGTTAAATAGTCCTTTACTTAAAGGTGATAAAAGATGTAAGCTCACGCTACTGGCTCCAGCACTTTCTCCGAAAATTGTCACTTTCTCAGAGTCACCGCCAAAATGTGCAATGTTCTTATTTATCCATTCCAAAGCCATGACTTGGTCAAGAAGTCCAACGTTACCAGGCGCGTCTGATCGGTTGAAATAAAGGAAACCCAAGCTTGCTAGACGATAATTCATAGTAACAACGATGACATTCTCTTCAGAGGACAATATTTCACCATCATAAACATCCAGAGTAGACGAACCAAAGTAGAAACCTCCTCCGTGAATCCAGACCATGACAGGTGCATTCTGTGGCTGGGGATGAGGAACCCAGATATTGAGGTACAAACAGTTCTCACTTAGGGGAGTTTTTACAATCCAAGTTGCAGCTGCAGAGAAATTTGTATCAGAGGATTGGACGATCTGGAAACAAGAGTTTGGTTTAGTGTTAGCATTCAGAACTCCCTTCCAAGGTTTTTTGGGTTGTGGGCGTTGAAACCTCAAGTAACCAGTAGGTGGTTCTGCATAAGGAATTCCCCAGAACACGTCGACATTCTTTCCTGTTTCAGTGTGTGTGGTTAATCCACGAACCATGCCAAGAGTTGTGTGGACAACAGAAGATTCCGGTAAATCTGGTTCGAGATTTACAGCTGTTATCAACTCCAGATGGAATATAAAGTACAGAATTGCAGACGTGGTACCAATCATCTTGTATCTTTACGAAGCAGCTGACTATAAAATAGGATATGTGTAACACTAAGAAATAAATAGATGTGTTAATTTGAACTTTAACTTCGTTACGTGATGACTTCATAAATCACTTTTGAATTATGTAGGAAACCAATTGTGATATTGTTAACATTACATGAAGGTCGTGAATAACCTCTCAACTTGAAATGAAATTTTAGTTTCAACCAGTTATGTAAAGAAAATGAAACCCAACAAGTGAAGTTAACAAAGTTGACTTACGATTATATTGATTGGCTAATAAATAATATAGGTGAATAAAGTAGGTTTGTACGAATACATGGATTTTTAATAAGAGCGAATAAAGTATATTTTTAGATCAATAAACTCTGAGTGTTATTATTTTCATTCCAGATACAACTGTTACAGTTCTTAATGGTTTGAAGAAACATTTACCAGGTGTAGACAGACTGAAGTAACCTAAAAGTTGGTTTATACTATCCCGTTTACTTGTGTTAAACAGAAAATTGAAAGCTACATTAAGACAGAAGTAGGACAGTACTTACCTCTTATTTAGAATCCATAACTGGAAAAGTTAACTGAAGCTGATACACGAGACACGTGACAACATGACGAAATCGTCCTTGAATGTAGCCAATCCTATTTAAGGTGACTGAACGTTACGGAGTTGAAAGCGAAGATGTTTCGTTTCTTTGTTCTTGTTTTCTTCAATTTGCGAATAGAAGAGTCACATTATGTAACTTACATTCATTTAAGACGTTACAAATATTCAATAAAAATAAAACTGGCTCTAAAACACATTTACAAAAAATATATTAGCTGACAACAAAATCTGTCTTCCCGTGACTCAACGGTAAGTCTAAAGGTTTTAACGCTAAAATCAGTGTTTTGATAATCATAGTGGGCACAGTACAGACAGCCCATTGTGTAGTTTTTAACAACAAACAAACAGCAGGCTATGTCCAAATGACACAATAAACTTAAAGAATAATGGTATAGGTTCTGTTGTGTGTCCACCGCTGAGTATCGAATCCCGGATTTCAGTGTTAACAGTCTATCAAATTATCTCAGTTCCTCTTGGGAACAGAATAGACAGTTCAATGAAATCGTGTTCTGAGTCCTAGTTCTTCTCTATTGAATGAAAAAAGAATATACCAAAAACATTAATTTTATAACAAGCCTCTCTGTTGTTAGATCAGTCTGTATCAGTTTGAATATGAGATTTGGTGTGTTAGTAGGAAGAACAAACATAGAATGCACTCTTGTGTACCAGTCACTGTACCATTCCCCCAGGTTCGAGGCTAAACCTCCTTCATCACGTACTAAAATAGACTCCTCTCCTGGGTTGGTATTGTTATTATGGTAGGTTATCACGGTTTTACTCGAAACATAATTTATTTACTGAGGTGAGTCGTCACGTGCAGAGGCATCTGAGAGCAAATACGAAAATTCTGAGCGGAAACTATAGATACTATGTCAACAACATTACTACATCGTTATATCCATTGCCGGCGAGTTCATTCGTACAATTCCAGAGCTCATCAGGCCAACAGGGATACGACAGACATAGAAATGGTTGAGATACTGTTCTATCCATCAGTTTTCATGAACTACAACAACTGTTAACGAGATTAAGCAAGTGAATTGTAATTAATATCAATTGTACTTTAAGTCGTGTTCTCACTTTAATGTACATTGTGGTTCACATCTGCACACTTATAAAAACGATCCTTGCTTAGCCGGTTTATCAGATAACACTCAGAAGAAAGGGAGTTTGAGCGCAATGTGGTTGTGGTTACTAGTACTACATGTACGATGCTATAATATTCACGGATCAGGTGACGCTAGACTCTCTGATTTGTTTTCGAACATGAAACGAGTTATCCCTAAACCAAATCACATCCTGTTTATAAAACCATAGTTAGAGTATTTATTATTTGTATATATATATATAAAGAACCAGATTGCATGATGTGATAGCTGACAATAGAAACATTAACATTTTTATACGACAGCTAAACAATTCAACTAAGCATAAAAACAATGTCATCATTTGGGTTTACTGTTACAATGTCATCATCAGGGTTTACTGTAACAATGTCATCATCTGAGTTTACTGTTACAATGTCATCACTTAAGTTCACTGATTCCTATGTTTCTAACGAGAATGTCATCGTTGTTACAATGAATTATCATCTAGCAAGCTTCCTGGCTTTGGAATGGATAAATAAGAACATTGCACACTTTAGCGGTGACTTTGAGAAAGTGACAATTTTCGGAGAAAGTGCTGGAGCCAGTTGTGTGAACTTACACCTTTTATCACCTTTAAGTAAAGGACTATTTAACAACGCAATAATGGAAAGTGGCTCAGTATTTAATTCTTGGAGTATTCACGATCACAAAACTGCCATCAATCAAGGACTGATATTAGCAGAAGCTTTAAACTGTTCTCACGATCCTAGAGGTTTGGATTCTACAATGGAATGTCTCAGAAACAAAGATCCATCTGATCTAGTAAACAATGAGTGGATTGGAATAAAATTCCTTGATTTTCCTTTAACTTCTGTTGTTGATGGAATATTCCTCACGGACAGCCCTGAAACACTCCTGAATGAAAACATTACTGAGAGACGAAATATCTCAATTGGAAACAATCAATATGAAGGATATTTCTTATTGTTTTCTTAATTTTCTCGAAATTTTTAAAAAGAAAAAGTTGGTGTCACTCGTGATGAGTTTCGCAGATTAGTGGAAACAGTAGTGCCTAACGCAAATACTTTCCAAAGAATAGCTGTTATTCACCAATACACGGACTGGTTAGAAGAGGAAAGCAGCCTTAGTAACAAAGACATGCTTATTGACTTAGTGGGAGACAAGTATATCACATGTGATTCTATTAAATTTGCCCATACTTACTCAGAACTAGGTAACGATGTTTGTATGTATTTATTTACTCACACACCTTCTGTTAGACCTTGGCCTAACTGGATGGGCGCTACACATGGAGACGAAGTATTGTTTGTGTTTGGAGCACCTTTGAATTCTCTTGTCGGCTATAGCAGCGAGGAAAAAGAATTTTCCAGAAGAATAATGAAACATTGGACAAACTTTGCTAGAACAGGGTGAGATCCGATTTCTGTTTATTTATTATATATATAAAAAAATAAGTAGAATTTTAACTCATTGGACCTCTTATTAGATGAGACAATTAATTATAACTTCAATTAATGAAGTTTCCAAGTAGCTAAGCGCTAAACTTGAGGAGTAGTAACGATAAAATGAAGATTCGATCCTTGTGCAGTTTTGCTCTTAATGAAAATAAATGAGCAATTTATAATCCAATAAATGAAACAAAAAGAGGAATTACAAGTAAGTTAAAAACTATTTTATAATTAAACCAAAGTTAAACCAAAACTTAACGTAATACTATTATTTAACAAAAAAGTTAGCCCAGAAGAATTATATTTAACAAAAATAGGCTTAATAAAATACTGCGTTCATAATAAACAGTGCGCTTTTTGGACGTTATTTATTATCGTTCACATCTTGAAACGACTTGTCTGTAATGTTTGTTTCTTTCTCATTTTAAATAGCAAAGATCTTTCCTACAAGGTGTTTTGATTTTTATAAAACGATAAATGGAACGTGACAATACCAGACCAACTGTGTCAGTGATGTTGTTTTCTCTTATAATGTTTTATTAAGGAAGATTCAATTCTCATCAAGATTAGATGAATTATTATTAGTAGAACAACGGTGTCTAAATCACAAGTGTAGCCTAGTTGTAGATGAGCTGGAATTGTAAATCATAACCTCAAAGTTTACTCTTCGATGTACTTTTCACTTTCACCTATTAACATAAAAAACACGTAAACCATGATTATCTTTTAACCGTCTGGATACCTGAATCACCTACAGTATTAGTGACTGAAAGGATGTAGAGAAAGAGACGGTGGAACACCTTCGAGAACCTTTATGGTACCTGAACAATAGTATGGATATTAACACTTTCAGCCACCCAGTGGCTCAGCGGTATGTCTGCGGACTTACACGCTAAAATCCGAGTTTCGAGACCCGTTGCGGGAAGAGCATACCATTGTGTAGCTTTGTGCTTAATTCAAAACAACGACCACAAAATATTTTTGGCCTGGCATGGCCGAGCGCGTAAGGCGTGTGACCCATAATCCGAGGGTCGCGGGTTTGCGCCCGCGTCGCGCTAAACATGCTCACCCTCACAGCCGTAGGGGTGTATAATGTGACGGTTAATCTCACTATTCGTTGGTAAAAGAGTAGCCCAAAAGTTGGGGATGGATGGTGATGACTAGCTGCCTTCCCTCTAGTCTTATACTTGCAAATTAGGGATGGCTAGCACAGATAGCCCTCGAGTAGCTTAGGGCGAAATTCCAAAACAAACAAAACATTTAACACTTTTACTAACAAAGCAGAGAATAACATTTCGACCTAATTAAGTCATCTTCAGGTGAAGAAAAGGTTAACGAGAGTTGAAGGTTCATTCACCTCCATTGTGGAAGTCAATCTTTCTTTGACAGTTTTGACTGTGCTTCAAAAAATTTAATTCGATTTTTTCTGGATTCAAAAATTGCTAAATGATACAGATACTCTTGAAGGTGATTGGAAGACTGCAGGACTTCTTAAAGAAGAACTTAAAGTGTAAAAACTGTGTATCTTTAACTGTTGGCAAAACAAATGTGATGACAGCAATGAAAAGGATTTTGAAGGTTGTCTTCTGGAAAGAAGTTTTAATATCAGTTTGATGAAATTCTTGTTGACATTTGTTATCATTTGTACAAGAAACAAAAACATCAAGAAACTGTGAAAGGTGGAGACCAAAGCTATCTTGAAGCATGTGTGCACACACTGGATGTCTCTTGTAAAATATCTGAACAGGTAAATTGAGCAATGAAGACCGTTCAAGCAATATTTTGCAGTCAAATGTTGTGAATATATTTAAAAATTCCATGTGAAAGCAAACTTTGTTAACATCAAACTCCATCTTGGATTGGTGATGACAAAAATATTGGAGATAAACGAAACAAAAACATTAAAGGTTTCCTAAAGCAAGTAAAGAGCATTATTTACAGGTCTCTTAATCAACAGGACATTGTAATTAATAATTGTTAAATAAAACATAATTAGTAATGACACCATTTTCATTAAGGTTTTCCCCGTATCCCAGATCAGAATACTATTTATTTTAACTTAATGTTGACAGGTATGTAATGCTCTGTTTCCTTTACATTAAAAGCCTTTTTCTTTGTTGTTCATGTCATAATTCTTTACACGTTAAGCTTCCTTTCTGATTGGATTCAGACATACCAGACTGTGAGTCAGACTTCTCATCATGTTGTCATTAAATGTATTACATTATTCATCCAGATTCCATTTTACAAGCAACAGTCAAATCCACTTGGTTGGTTAAACAATGAACATTGTTAACCGACTGATTTCTTTCTGGTAAATGATTTTAAAATGTATGTTACTTAGTGCTCACATAACACTGCACAACAAAGTGTTTGCTTCTCGAACACTGTTTGGTGTTCCTTGTAGATTTTTGGCTGCTAATCACGAAAATCACATCCAACAGTGCCCACCACGTACCGTTTCATCGAAATCTCAACCTTTGACCTGTTTTTTATTATATTTGTGCCCAAAAATTTTCGTTTTTGTAAGATATGTACGATCAATGTTTTGTGCTGTCTGGGCATGTCCAGGCATGAAATCAGGCCAGGTTGGAAGCAGTTCTGTGGAAGTATGCAGCCTGGACATGCCTGAGTAGGCCGGTACTAGCTTGGCACTGTCTCAGCAGGTTATAAAAGTGGCTTGCATACACAGATGCTGATTATTGGACTAAAATAGACTTTATATTGAGTATGTATTCTTTCAGAACATAGCATTTCCCTAGTAGGACTGAAACAAGTGAGTTAGATGTTATGGATATTTTATAGGACTATTTGTCAAATGAACACCATAATCCGCCTTCAGCAATGAGACCCATGCCACATGACAACTGTTTTCCAATTCCGAAACCACCAGAAGAATGGACCATAGATGAACCAGATGAAGAAACTGCAATGCAGGGAACTGGTAGTGACATTGATCCGGATTTTGAATCATGCTCCTCAGACGATCCACATCTCATAACACAATCAGAATTAAACAATATAGTCAGAGATTTGGGCTGTCAAGAGCAAAAGCCGAATTGCTGGGTTTGAGACTGTAGGAATGGTGTTTCCTGTCACCAGGTACGATAATTTCTGTGTTTCGAAGCCGCCAAGATAAAAAACCGAATTCTTTGTACAAGTTGACAGTCTCTATTTCTGTGTTGACATCAAAGGATTGTTCTCTGCTTTGGGTTGTGACAATGACACTCAAGAGTGGCGTATCTTTATTCATTCATCAATGTTAAGCCTCAAAGCTGTTCTGTTACACAATGACAACATTCACCCTTCAATACCTGTTGGCTATACAGCACACATGAAAGAAACCTACGAGAACATGGAAATGTTGCTGAAACACATCCAGTACAGCAAGTACATCTGGAATATCTGTGAAGATCTGAAAGTCGTTGCTCTGTTACTGAGACTGCAGCTTGGCTATACAAAATACTGTTGTTTCATCTGTCAATGGGACAGTCGTGCCAAAGAGTCACATTATACTAGACATAGCTGGCCACTCTATAAAAAGTTCCATAAAAATTTAGATTCAGAACAGAAAAATATGGTGCATGAACCTTTTGTCGACCCGGCAAAGTTTTTTTTGCCTTCTCTTCACATAAAATTAGGACTTATGAAGAATTTCGTGAAAGCAATGAATAAAGAAGACAAAGGTATTCGTTATTTAAGACAGATGTTCTCAAGAATAACTGAGGCCTAGATCAAAGAGGGCATTTTTGTTGGCCCTCAGATCAGACATGTTATGAGTGACAAGCCCTTCAAAGATCTGTTGGTTGGGCCGGAAAAGATTGCCAGGAAAGCCTTCAAAAACATTGTCGACAATTTTCTTGGTAATTTCATAGCCCCACATTACATTCAGCTGGTAGAAAAACTTCTCAAAGCATACAAAACAATGAAGTTCAACATGTCACTCAAGATTCATATCCTCCGCTCACACTTGGACTTCTTCCCCGCAAATCTTGGTGGTGTCAGTGACGAACACAGTGAAAGGTTTCATAAGGACATTGCTAAAATGGAGAAACAATATCAAGGAAACTGGAATCCATCAATGCTTGCTGACAACTATTGGACACTACAATGTGATGCAACAGACATTGAATACAAACGAAAATCAGGAGCAAAACACTTTAATTATTTATTTGTGTATATGTATGTGCAGGGGTGTAGATTTTTTAGAACCAATGGGGGATGATTTTTGTAACCACTTGTGTGGACTGTTCAATTTGCAATTTGGTGATCTCTGATTACGCGAACCTGAAAGCTGTAAACATGCAGTCACGGAGTAATCTTGTTGCCACGATACTTGCATGTATACTTAGGCCTACTGATTGATACTTACGAACTATCGCTCAGATCGAAAAGCTTAGAAGCACGCCTATATTAAAGATGTGCATTTTGGCCACTGAAAAAGCCTACATCTAGACCTAATAATGTAATTCGATTGGTAAGAACACGAAAAGCACAAGAATAAACACACAATTTGCAGGCCTGTGATGCAATAAAACAATTCAACAAATCAAACAGTAAGGGGGGATGATTGTATGCACCATACTCCCCACCTAAAATGAAGGGGGTGTATCCCACCCATCCATTCAAGGATCTACTGTGTATGTGTAAAGTAATAAATAAACAAATTTTAATCTTGTAGCTAAGTTAACAAAATGATAAAACAAATTAAAGCTTCAGGATTTACTTTGTTTGTAAACAATGTACATGAAACATCAAAACTGTTTCTTCTCATTCAAGAGTTCCCTGATGTGGAGAAGATAAAATGTGCCAAATAAAACAGAAGAAGAAGAAAAGACAAACAGCTGAAAGAAAAGTCCAAAGATGTGTTTCATTATAAAGTCTGTACTTGTCTGAAGGTCAACATAAGTCTCCATAAAGCAACAAAACTATTAAGGATTGGGCAGTTGAAACTGATAAATGTGGGTCTTTAAATATGAACACTGGTAAATAAGCAGCTAACAGTATTAACAGACACTACTCTGATTAAAATAGTGACATATAGCTATAGTGTATAATGTATAATATAACACACAGTAGGTAGTAAAACATAATTCTTATATTCATATAACATGTTAAAATTGTTCATTTGTTTTTAATACACATTTCAGGGACAACAAATTTGTTCTCAGTCCCATGGAGCTGTTTAAGTATAAAAATAAAAATAATTGGAGACATTAGCACTGATTCTCTCGATGTGATGTGATGGAGCTAAATACAGGGTCTTTCTAAACTTACTGAAATTTTACTTGTATTTTACAAGAAGATAATGAGATGATAAAGGAAGCAAACTCCATTCAAGAGTTCCCTAATGTTAAGAAGATAAAAATATGTGCCAAATGAAACAGAAGAAGAAAAAAAGACAAACAACTGAAAGACAAGTCCAAATATGTGTTTCATCATAAAGTCTGTACTTGTCCGAAGGTCAACATAAGTCCCAATAAAGCATCAAAACTGGAAAACAATTGTCATTTATTCTCATGAAAGAAAACGGAAAGTAACAAAAAGATAGAGAAAAACAGTAAACTTTTCAGAGAGGGCATAGCTGAAACTGAAATTTTAAAACGATCATAAGATTTCAAGTGTTTCTGTTTAAAAAACACTTGAAAATACTTTAAACTGTTCTTTGTGTTCAAATTCCACAGAAATCAGCAGTATATCAGATTTTGCCCCCTGAGGTTTGCTCAGCTTGCAATTTCTCGAAAATAACTTGGCGTACATGTGGTCGCAGTGAAAAGAGCAGAGATATGCAAAGTCAGCACGTCGATAAATTTCTACTTTTTCCCGCTCATCTTACGTTATTTATATGTTTGTTACTCAGTCATCTGTTTGCTATATTCTCACATCAGTGAATTACAAACACAACTTACAGTAATAACCTGTTTTTATCTCTCTTTTTGTGATACAAATAAAACAATTATAAAATATTTATTCACAAAATAAGCTAATTAATAATACCTACACTAAACAGTGTTTTACATTGTGACAGAGCTAAAATCTGCAACAGATTTATATCACTAAGATCCAGTGGATGTCTACCATACTAGAAATAATTAACCTTCTTTTCACACCTTTCTTTTAAAGTTTGCTATCATCCCATTTTTTACGAATTATGAAATTGTACTAAGAATTTATTTTATCTTCAGGAAAAGAAATTCCTCAGGCGAAAAATCGTTTTCAACACAGAAGATTATTAAAAATAAAAGGCGACCAAGAATGACGCAAGAAATATGTCGCTTATATCAACTGAATGTGACGGATTGAATCATTAATCGCTGATGTCAAATGAAAATGAAGTGTAAACAGTTGAATTTTCAATTGTGCCTGAATTCTGTTCTCTGATAAGAGATAGAATAGTAAATATTTTATTTGTTGTGTTTGGTTTATTTATTAATCGATATGTGTACTGTTTTATTTGTTTATATAATTGTGTTCAAAGATAAAAAAAATCAACATGTATATAGTTTTTGTTTCGTTTATTTAATTATATTCGAAATTTTTTTCAATCAAGTATTTAACTGTGCTAGAAAACAAAAGTTTTATGAAACAATATTTTTTTATTATTTATAGGGTGAGAATACTTTCGGGATGTGTTTAAATTTTAGCCCAGAATTTCGTAAATATTTAATCCGGCGCTACCTAGTGTAAATGCTAACTAACGTTTTTTATTTTATTGTTATAAGAAGTTTTTCTTTTGAACTTTTTTATTTTTACCCCGTATACTTTTGAAAAATAATAACAATTAGAAAGCACTAGACTTTCCTGGGTCTGTTCAACAAAAACTTGGTTTCTGCAGGTAAATTTTAAAACTTGAGTGGTTTGCCTGTGTTGTCAGACATTGAATGTTAACTGATAGGTACTCAGCTGTAAACCCCCACTTATTCAAGTCTTTGATTAGTTGTACATAATCGGTATGTGGACAGTAGATTTAATAAGTATTTTAATTATTATTTTCCTAATTCTAGCATGATGAACATAAACATACAAACAAATGTTCCTCATCCTTTCTGGATAATAAACTCAGTCTATTGATGTCAGTGACAGTTTTAATATCGTTCAAAGTAAAACAAGATTTGTCTTAATGTAGTCGTGCTACATACTACTGTTAAAAAGACAGGATAATGGCCACTTTAAGACGACGCCATTTCTTTTCATTGTTAATAAAGTGTATTTAAAATATTGTAACCAAGTGGGTCATATCTTTTTGTATCAAGGCTTCTTACATGTCATGTTATGCCTTGAGTGCATAAATGTACAGCCATCATTTGGTCAGAGAGACCTTTAATGGCTTGAAGACAACAATGCTGAAATAACAAAATAAAAGCGAAATTGATCGATTAACATCCAAAATTAATAGTAATTGTTTCAAATAGTCTCATTTTATTCAGAGGGTTCCTGCAGTGAAGTTATAATAAAAATCATCAGTAATGTGACTGAAAATAAGTGTCATAATTGTGTGGTATAAAAATACAGATATTTGAGTGAAGGTACACAACTCAAGTAAAACCTTGAAACTGTTGAAAAGAAGTTTTATTCCGAGAAGTGTGTGTAGATACTTAATCGTTTGGGAACTGAATATTTGGACCTTGGGAAAATTGAAGATTAGACACTTTGGTTATTATTATTCCCGAATTGCTTGTTTTACATTCGTCAAAATTCCCTAGAATAGTGCTGTTTTATTTATAAAACTCTGGTATGATTACATAGAGAAACTATAAATACAAGTGTTTGCATGAAATTTTGAAATATTTTGTGCTTTTTAAAGTTAATATTTTTAGTTTAATAAGTTTAGTTTTTCAGTTTTCTAAATACTTAAGTTTTCTGTTACCTACACTGTAGTAAGTATGCAAAGAGGTTCTGAGGTGTACTGAATTCAAAACTAAAATAAACAACAAAATAAGTAGTGTCACCTCATATTTTATTGTTACATAAAGTTAATAAAACATCAACCATTGATGGTACTGGTGTTTTCTATTTGAAGTAATTATCTGGCCGTGACATTAGATAGTTCACTGAAGAAGCTAATTATTTCCAAAAGAAATACCAGCTGTAGCTTTTCAAGCTTTAAAACAAGTGAAACTTTGGACTCATAACTGATTTTTTCTGTTTTATTGTTCCCAGTTATTAATCTATTGTGACTTTTTATATCTAAGAAAATGTTTGTGAAGGTGAAAAACTGAGCAGTTCAAGTGATTTACAACAAGATGACATTATTTCCCAGTTCAGTGAGAGTGACAATGTCCTAGACATTCCAAAACATGATATTACAAGTGTGACAAAGGAAAATGAATGCCAGGAAGGTTACAACGGACTGATTCTGTGTTAGAAGATACATCAGGTACGTGTGGTTATATATCATGGAAGGAATGCTGGTAGATAAGTGACAGGTCACTGAGTTAAATATCAGCATTGTAAGAATGACCAACTCATGTTACAACAGGTACTTGTGGTATTGTGCTTGTACTTTATTTCATAAATCTGGATCTCCTTATAATAATTGTTGATATTGGATTTGATGAAGTTTAGAAAATATAGTTTCAAAGGTTCCTTCACACAGTCCACTTTACTATCTTTCTACTTGTGTCCTTCCAGTTTACACTGTACACTTTTTTAATTGTGTCCTAACTTAATTCCATTGGTGGGGCCTTCATGGTCAGGTGGTTAGGGTGTTTGAGTTGTAACTTAATGTCACAGGTTTGAATACTTCGTCACACCAAACATGCTTGCTAAATCATCATTATAATGTGATGATTTATCCCACTATTTGTTGGTAAAAGAGTAACCTCAGAGTTGGGTGGCGATAACTAACTGCCTTCCCACTAGTCTAAAACTGTTAACTTAGGGACCAGCTAGGGCAGGTCGCCCTCATATATAGCTTTGCATGAAATTTAATAAAATGAGCAAGCAAAGAAATTCTGTTGTCTCTCTGAGCTTCCTTTTGTGTTATCTTCTCTACCTGGTTTACACTACTGGCATGTATTCTACTGATATTTTGACTCTGTTTTCCTTCCTGTATAGGATTCCTAACTTCTTGCCTATGACCTAATTACTCTACAAGCTTCTTTTCTTGTTGTTGTCCTATGATTCTTGCATGTTTTTCTTTACACTTGTACAGATTTTGTCATTTCATGACTTTGTGTGAGATTCCTCATTTATTTAACCAGTGTTTTTTTCTATTTAAATTGTCTGGAAGTAATTCACTGCTTTATGTCTTGATTTAACAAAACACTTGGAATAGTCTGTTAAAAACATTTAGGTGGTAAGGAACTGAGAGTACACTGACCATTTCACTTGAGGAAAACTGTTACTGCTTTAACACTAATGACTCCATCAAAGAAACGTTTGTACTGAGAACTCCAGACATGAGTATACAAAAAGGTCAGTGACATTGTAATATCCTCAGAGATATTAACTGTGGAAGATTCAAAATTTGTGATTTTTTCATTTCTCATAGAAGGGAAAGTGACATCAAAGAGTCTCAACATTACTGAACACCAGCAAAACTATTCAAGGACACCTGGAGTTAGTGAAGTGGATTTTTTTTTGTTATAAAACCTGATACCGAATCATAAAATGGGGTAACAGACTGGAATGTTTATATACCAGGACGGCTGGTATCGGTATTGACACTTTTACTAATAAAGTACAGTACAATGTTTTGACTTTCTTAGGTCATCTTCAGGTTAACGACAGTTGAATGTTCATTCACCTCCATTGTGGAAGTCAATCTTTCTTTGAGAGTTTTGACCTGGGCTTCAAAAAGTTTAATTGGATTGTTTTTGGATTCAGAAATTGCCTGAGAAATAGTTAGATAAATGGCTGGGAGTTTAACAGAGTGAATTGTGAGTGACAATAAAACTATGGCTTTAAACTTGTCCACTGAAGAAGTTTACAGTAAACTGTACCCTACTGTCAATGACATAATTCAACAACAACAAAGAAAACATAATAAATACATTACTTTCTAATCCTAATTTAATTTGAAAATCAACTGATGAAAAGACTAAAGGTCTAATTTAAGAACTAGTCTCAAAGTCTTTAAAGTGGGAAAACTGTGTATTT